>JASVER010000051.1:3112637-3306471 GCA_030449065.1 Oceanodroma leucorhoa
AAAAAAAAAAAAAAAACACAAAAAAAACCCAAACCATCTTTCCTCACCCTCCATTATTTTTAGCAATAGATGCAAAATGGCCCGGCAAGGTGGGACTAAAAAATCTCTGCTCTGCCAACAGCTCCCCRGGGTTGGGGCACATCCCCTCCGTGCCTCAGTTTCCCCCGCAGGCACGTGCCGCGCGAGGGCGAGCTGCCCCAGCGCTGTGTGACGTCCAGCACCCTCTGCTTCCTCCCACTCCTCCCCCGGCTCCAGCCAGGAGACAAATCCATCGCGTCACGGGCGTGCCGAGCATCGGTGCCGAAACGCATCTTCATTTTCCAGCCCGCGCTAACCCTCGCCCTCCTCCCGCCCGCATCCAGCGCCGTGTTTATGTTCTGCTTCCTGGGAAACAAGAGACTCGTTACCATGCGGAGGGCGACAGCAGAGCGATTAGTGAAATTTGTTACCCACATGCTCTGAACAAAATTAAATTAAAAGTGCTGCTTTGCTGTCAAGATAAGGGCCAAGCCGGAGAGATAATTTTTCACTCTCAAACACTCAATTACTCGCTGAGGCTGTATCAGATACAATCAAAAAATAAATAAATAAATAGAAAGACCCACACTGCCTCCAGGAACAGATGTAAAAGCTGTTATCTCTAGCGCAGTCCGGGGAAGTTAAAGAGCCTGCGGCTGCCGCGGCACCACGACCGCTTTAATTGCAGACCCCTCTGCTCCCCAGCTCACGCCCTGCAACCAGCTTCCAGCAGTGGCCCCTCTCCCCAAAACCTCAGTACCCCACACGTGTGCCCAGGCACGGGCAGGAGCATCCCCCATACCTACAGCCACCGGGGACTTACGGGACCGAAGAGGCTGCTGGAGCAGCCCCAGCCCAGCTTCCCTGCACAGACGGGGTCTGACAGGGGTGGAGGGGGGCACTGGGTGGGTTTCATTTGCTGACGCAGCGCCCGCTCGCTCTGCGAGCAAAGTAAGCCATCATGCAAAAGCACCACATTTGTTTACTCACTGCAAAAACATGGCAGAGCTTTTGAGAGCCGAGAAAGGTTGGAAAGTTACAGCATCGCTCATCGGCACCACCGCCCTGGGGGCTGCGCTGCAGGGGTGCAGCCGGGGGAGGGGGGTGGATGTACCCCAGTGCTCTGGGAGGTAAAGACGAGACTTGTATCATGAAGGTAACTCATCCCCAGAGATTTGGGGATGTCCAGGTCGCATGGGACACCGGTCGTCCCCTCTGGGGTGCTCTTCCCTGGCCTCGCAGCGAGCAGCCCAGCTCCACGTGCCACAAACCAGCCGGGTGTGTGCCAGACRCCACCACCGACCCGTCCGTCTGTCCCTGCAGCGAGCGGCTGTGTGTCCCCTTCCCGGGGACGCCTGCCCCGCAGGGGCTGGGGCACGGCCGGCGGCACCGCGGGCGGACCCTGCGAGGAGGGGACGGGCAGCAGCCGGGCCGGCACGGGGCTGCCAGCGCCGGCAGGGAGGAGAAGGCTCCCCGCGCGCAGACGGACAGCACGAGGCACGCACAGACCCCTCACTCCTCCTTGCTACTGTAAGCAACTCGAATCAACATGTTTGCTTTATCGCCTTTTGTCTCCTCTTTGATTCCCGACGGCATCTCCCCCAGKTTGAAGGCTGCCGGCATGGCGAGCCGAACCCGGTGCGGAGCCGGGGGGACGATACCCCCAGGACCACGGCAGAGACGGGGTGACGCGCTGCCCGCGGCATTCGCTCAGCCCCGGCAGGCCGGGGGCACCGGCAGAGCACGGAGAACGGTACCCAAATTTCATTCTGCATTTCGTTTAGTTCCCCATGAAATAATAAGTGTCTGCTGCCTCCGGAGACAGGAGAGGATCAAAGCGAAGCTTCCTCATATGTAACAGACTCCRAATACCTAATATTCCCTTATAAAAGGCCTTGTTTTAAACACCAAATACAGAGGCAGATCAAAGCTCAGCTTCTCATTTCTCTAACAGCCCTCAGAAGACTTCGCCAGCCAGCAAGGCACACACATGCACGCACACACGCACGGCTGACACCAATCCAAGGTACATAATTAGACTCTGCTAATTTGTCTAAACCATCACCACATGCTATGGAAACAGCCGGGTGCCTTGTTCATGGAGACCTCAGCCAAGGAGCATCCCAAAACCATGGCCTCCCTTCCCTGGGGTGTCAGGGAGCTCTCCTGGGACAGGAGCAGGTTGCTGGGATGGGAAGATACCTCCTGGATGGAAGCAATGCATGAAAACAGGGTGGGATATTTCCCCCCCTGTCTTTTAAGAGGCTGCAATAGAGGCGATGCTGAGAGGGGGGAAGCGATCCCAGACCCGAGCGTGGAGGAACGGGCTCGGGGTGGTCGGGCTTGGGCTGAAGCAGATGGCAGAGCCTGCTTGGAGAGCAGCAGCCAGCTGAGGACACTCGATGAGAGGTCCCAGCTGGGTCACCGTGCTGGGCACCCTCCAGCACATCTCAACCATCACAGTATCAACAGCATCACTTTGCGCTTGCAGCCAGCGCTCCGCTTTGTGTCCGGGGTTCCAGCAACTCTCTGTACCTGACCTTTCTGCTTGACTGGCGGGAGCGGGATCAGCCCAAGCCCCAGTCCCAGGGACTCGCCAGCAGCCGCAGCGGCTCCCGACAGGTCCCAGGGGCTCAGACTCAGGGTCCCCGACAGGTCCCAGGGACTCAGACTCAGGGTCCCCGACAGGTCCCAGGGGCTCAGACACAGGGTCCCCGGCAGGTCCCAGGGGCTCAGACAACGGCCGGACTGCAGGAGGGGCCAGAGGCTCTCCAGGTCTCCAAGATGAATGGAGTCGGGATGCTCAGCCCCGCACAGGGTCTCCGTACAACGCCGTCACTTTCCCTGCCTCAGTTTCCCCTAACCCAGGAAGCTACACAGGATCTGCCCTGCAGACCCAACGCGATGCCGATTTACTCTTCCTTTATCCCTTAGAAACCTTCTCCTAGAAGGGGCTTTAAAAGAGCAGGAACATTTCTGTGTTACAGAGCAGCTGCTCCGGGGCCCGAGGAAGCAGACGGAGGTGGGGGAAGCTCACTTGCGCCTCCCCCCTCCCCACCGATGAGCCAGAGGGGCTCGTTAGACTCACCGGGTCCTTGACGAGCTGTGCAGCRCAGGGAGCCTAGTACGGCCTTGGAGTTACGATGCTGCTTCTTTTCTCCCTCCCCAATCTTTCCCTCTGTTTTAATAGCCATCGGGCAGGCACTGCATGTGACCCCGGGAGCTCGGGGCTGCAAAGTCAGACCTGGAGCTGAATGTATTTTGCTGGGCAGCAGACAACCACCACTCGGGAGCAAGAGGGMTGGAGCAGGAGTGATGCACCGTGCAAGGCAAGGTCTGTGCATGGGGCTCTGCCTCCCCGTTTCGGGGTTTTTTTTTGCTCCTAATATTTTCCTCTTGAGCTCAGAGGGGGACCTGACTGAACACATCCCACGCTGCTCAGGAGAAGAGACGAACTGCGTAAGTATCAAAGCTTGATATCGCCTGTGATGGGCAGCTGGGGATGTGGATTAGCATCTCTACAACACTGGCAGTTCTCTCTAGTGGAGACTTTAGCACCGGTGAAAGGTGCGACGACTGACAGCCTCAGGGACGGGAGCCACCCGCACACCACAGCCAGCACGCGGGGAGGTTCCCACACTTCCCGATTCTCCCAGGAGAGAGGGAAAGGGGAGAGCCAGCCCCCCCAGCACGCAGAGCCCTGGAGTGCACAGACCTGTYGCAAACAGGTCGCAAGAAAATCTCATTTCTGGAAAATCTCGTGRAGTCAGTAATGAGGGTCGGTAGCAAGGAGCAAACCAGCCATCCCCAGCCCCAGCTGAGGGTGCCTCCAGCCGCCGAGCACGGAGCTCTGCATGGCCTGACAGCCTCTCTCAGGGCCTGTTTCACTTGGAAAAGCAGGACGTGAAGTCCAAATTCCAGCTCCCTTGGGACTGCACGCCAGCCCTGCCATCCAGAGCGGAGGTCACACTGATCCATCAGAAAGAAGCAGAGGGCGGAGAGCTGGYGTGGGCACAGGGCCGTGATGAAGAAGAGGGATGCCTCACTGAAGAGGGGTACGAACAGAGCACCTCTTGGCATGAGCCAGATCCCCAGAGACCCCAGTGACAAGCATTGCCTCTCCCAGCTCAAATCCCAGAGATGGGGCTGAGCCCAACAGCGGACAAGGACGAAGGCTCCATGGGAAAGTCTATTCTGCATTATTTCACATGGTCTCCCCTCCCTAACTTCTCTGGAGACTTTCCAAAGACAGGAGAACATAAGTGAAAGGGGATCCCACAGACCTAGAAGCTGGAAGGATGCGTGGTGCGGCGTGCTGGGACCGCAGAAGGTGATGCCTCGGCCGTCCCTGCCTCTGTGCCCAGATTGATCAGATTTATTTCTCCGTGTATTCCAGCATTGAAAACCAGATATCAATGAGTCTGCTGCTCCTGAGCTACCAGAACAAGCTCTCCCTTGCTCAATATTTACTTATGGGAATGTCCCTCTAATCTACCTTGCCAAGGCACTAAGAAACCTGCAGTCTTTCTTCTACAGGAGACAAACAAAGCCCACAACCACTTAACCAGCTGAATTCAACAAAGCTCAAATAAAACCGAACCTTCGCACCACCTAAGTGGAAACATCCCATTGCATCGGCTGGGATCAATGCCTTGATGATATCAAGTAATTAGGCTCAACCCTGCAAAACCTAATCCGAGGAGAGAAACCCTGAGGAATCTCTCTCCTTAGACCTGATAACTATCTCACGGCACCTTCAACGACACACAACCATGGYGAAATCGATACGGGAACATCATTGTAAGAATTAACCGTATCTGACGATGCATCCTTCTCTATTAGAGTTATGATCTCATCCAATTATGGATCTTTGCTGAACTTGTAATTATGAGTTTGGTACTGTGACTTCCCACTAAGCTATTGCTTTCCTTCCACGAGGGAGAGAAGAGTCAATGAAAGGATAATGGAAAATTCCTTTCAAGGACGCAGCGATGGCAAAATTTAGCTAGACAGGAGGGAAAATACAATGGGGACTTTATGCGAGACTATTCCCTTGGTTAGCCACCACCGAACACGAACAAACCAGGTTCTCGCAGCATCACTCAAACGCTATCGTAGATCTAACAGCCAGCTCTGTGCAACMGCGCGAGGCAGCTCTTCCTCCTGAATTCCCTTCAAACCCAGACATCAAAGCTGCCCAGGTGAACAACAGCTTATTCAAAGAAAAATAAAGGWATTCGTCCTATTTATCTATTCCTTTACATTTGCCCTACAAGGAAGCTTAARCAAACAACCCAAAGCCAACGTATGTGTCAATAAGAGTATCTTTGTACCTGGTATACAGCACACGAGCGTGTTTCGAGAGACCCACAGAGCACTTGACCTCACAGGGAATGGCATCAAGGCAGTGGGAAAGCAAAGATTTATCCACTTTTCATTAAAACACTGTTTTCCGCACCTTGCTCATGCGCCATATCCCCCTTCCCTTACCTTAGCTCAAAAAAAAAAACCCCAATCTTCAGCGACTTTTCCAAAGTACCCAAGGACTTTCACCCAGCCCAGTATTTCAGAATAAGTTAGTGAAAAAACTRCTTCAGCATTTGGGAAATTTTCCCCTTGTGCCACCGACTTTTCAGGACCATTCCTTTTGTCCCTGTTTGCAACACAACCAATTTCTTCCTTCTCTTGCAAATCATTTTACCCGTAACACAGCTATGTTCATACTGCAACAGATAATCTTAACTCACAAATTCTCTCCTTACTTTTCATCAAAATATCATTTTAAACTCAGTGAGAATTTCTCATGGTTCCAAAACACGTGGAAAAGAAAAAAAAAAGTAGAATGCCCTGCCTTTCAGCAGGAACAAACACAATATACCCCTGTGCATGTGTGTGTTTATTCCCATGTGCAATCATCAACCTGATCAGAGGTGTTGAGGTAATTTCACATTCAAATAAACACATCGCGAGCATTTATCGGAATGCCTAATCATTGAAACAAATGGGGCCACGTTTGCTGCAGTGGGCGCAGGCATCTATCTGGTGTGCTGTGCTCTGCCGAAGCCCGGCTTAATACAGAAAACAAATGAAGGGAGCAGACACACTGTAGAATTTTTAAATTGCTTCCCAACGTAGTTATTTCCTGACAGTGATTTTTCAAATGCAGCCGCAGCAGCAAGGCTCGCCCTGTCCTCCGCCAAAGAGCTTGATCCGAGTGTCCCAAACAAAAAYGATCCAGCATGATGTGACCGGAGGAAACGTGGACACTAATTTCAAACTGCGGATGATATTTCAGTTTCTCAGCTCCTCTAACTCATAAAAAAAAGCCTGAAGGGACTCCAGTCTACAAATCCCTGCCCCAGCCCGCATTTTGAATTTGTTCCTTTTAATTGCCTTTGTGCCGAGAGGAAGGCTGGGAAATTTCCATCCAACAGATGCTTTGCATGGGAAATAAAGTGCAGAAAACAGGAGTTTGGAGCAAGGAATTGCCAAGGTGACCATCCCCGACAGCTGCACTGGTGCCAGGACAGTCACTACACGCCACTGCAGCTTTAGGAAGTGCCAGGGCATGTGTAACGTAAACGATATTAGAAACCATCAAAGAAACCCAGAACCTCAGCAACATCACCGGGAAGTGCTATTTATGGCTCCTGCATGGTGCTGCATCACACAAACAGCACATCTTGGGATGTCCTCACCACTACAGACTGGTATTGYGGTCCTCACCTAGACTCGTGCAGTATCAGACAGCATCACCCAGGGAAACAGTGAAGGTGCTCAACCATTTTTTTCATCTTACACCCATGTGCATCACCGGTACCTGTGTCATTTTGTACCTTTGCTTCGTCTCCGGCTCCGATACTGCTCAGTGTAGAAGGTTAGCTGGGTTTCATCATCCGCCTCCGAGCCAGAGTTTCCTTTGGCACGTCCAAACCCGATCCCACCTGCAAGCAATAGAGAGGATAAAATCAGCCCTGTCAGCTGGGATGCACAGCAGCGGGGGAGCTGGGAGCTCCTCGGCAGAGCTGCCGGGTTTGGCCAGCATCCACCGCTCCCGGCCCAGGTGCTCTGCTTGGGGTCGCCAGAAGCAACCAGGGACTTTTACCACTCAGGATTTTGCTGGTTCCTTATTGCCCTCATCAAGAATCAAGACCCCACAGTACCAATTGTGATGTAAATGTAAGAAGATGCTTCGTGCCCCCAGGAATGTATTTCACAAATGCATTGCAATGTATTTACAAAGAAAACCTCTGAATGTAGAAGCTGCTCTCCCCGAGGACACCCGCCCGGTGAAGTACAGTAAATTTTAGGTGCTTGCTTCAAAGCAAACCCAGCTGAGACAAGAGGCATGAGGGGAATACAGCACTCGGGGGGGCACTCAGGACCCCACTGCATGGCGAGGGTCCTGTTTCCCCTCCCTCAGCACCCACTTTGGCCCATCTGCTCCACCAGCCCGTCGTGATGGCCAGCAACACGCATCCCTGCGTGCCCGGCAGGACAGCCACGGCAAGGAGCAGGGCTGGCTCGTGGTTAACCCCGCATCTCCCTCCCGGAGCGGGGAGCCGGTGCGGGATGCTGGAGGAGCCCGGCTCGCTTCRGCCGCCGGACTACCACGCAGTGACRGACRCTTAAAAAGTGACACAGACTCTAACTGGCAGAAGTCCTTCAATCCTTGCAGAGTTTAAAGCAAAGAGGCCTCTGGGGGTTGACAGTGGCCCTTTAAACTGCCATTAAAATATTTTACTGTTTTTAAAAAATCCTTTTTTCTAGGCAGAAGCACAATTTCCCCACTTCTTGGCAGGAGAACAGAAAACGAGCGGTGCCTTCTGGCCTCTGAAATCCTTAATCACCGTGATGAGAGGTGGCTGGCAGGAGCYGGAGGGACGCCGGGAGCTCGGCACGTGGCTCCTGCCCCGTCCATGCCCCAACCTGGCCGTGCAGTGCCCTCGGGGGGGTCTCAACAGGGGGGTGGCAAGAGGCTCCGCCAGCTCCTTTCCTCCTGAAAGCAGCAGGAGGGGTCAGTGCTTGCACACAGCAGCATTTAGTGCTTGGACGTGGAGCCTGGGGGGTTTACAGACCCACACCCCAAACCGTAACCCRCTGCCAGCCCCCCTTCAGACCCCCGTATCACAGTGAACATCCTACATCATGATATACCCACACCCAGGGACCGGGGTTTTGAAGGGCACGGCACAGTGGTGAAACCAATAAAGCTTATTCGCATCAGCGAGGAAAATCTTAATTAACCTGGGCTTCTAACACAGGCCCTTGGGCGACCGGCCAGGACTGCAGCTCTGCCGCACGTCCCCTCTCCCACCGAGCAGGGGCTGCCCTGGGCTCTTCTGCTGCCGGTGGTGCTGGGAGACAGGCACCAGCTACGGGAGCTCAGCAGAGCTGTCTCCTCTGCCCAGGAGAAGGACCCGGACGCTGCCCGTGCAGGCAGGACATGGCATGTCCCTCTGCCACCTTCCCGTGAGCCAGACCTGGTCCCTTTTGGGCAGGCAGATGGCCGGGGGCGGACAGAGGCAGCGATCTCCAGTGCTCGCTCTGCTCTCRTACCCACCGAGGTGACCGGGCAGCCGGTGCAGGCAGCAGCCGCTCCACCAGCCACCATCCCAGCCCCCTCCAGCCGCTCCGCGTTTGTTTGCCGGCTGCGTCTCCATGATGGATGGCGCTGACATGTTAAATTACTCAGGCTGGATGTCTTCGGAGAGCTGGTGACAGCGATATTGCATTTTCTGATTACCCAGCACTGCGCAGGATGTATAAATACAGGAGCCGGGAGACCCGGCGTAGGTCCCCAGCCCGCAGCGGAAACGTCTCCTCTGACCCAACACATGGTGGCAAAGGTCAGCCTGGAAACACAAGCCCGGGGCAGAGAAACAGCTACAAGGGATGCACTTTCACCCCTTCACGCTAGCAAGGATGCTGGAACGCATCTTGGCGGTGGTTTTGGGGGTCCCGGAGCCCAGTYGAGGAAGCCTGTAGGATGCAGGAGCGCTGATCCTCAACTGATCCTACTGTGAACCTGATTTCGTGTTTAACTAGCCCCAAAACCTTGCTGAAGCATCCCTGTGAGATGCTCACGCTTGGGGCAATACCTCCTGCACCAGCTCCACCAGCCGGCCTCAGTGGCAGGCTGCTCGCCAGGGCACGGGGCCGGGGATGCTCACGACGGGGCCGGGGATGCTCACGACAGGGCCGGGGATGCTCACAGCACAGAGCACCCATGTGCAGCTGCTGATGGGGATGAACAGGGAGAGCGCTCAATTAAAGCCAAGCAGCCCCACCTGGTCAGCGCTCTTTCTCTCTAAAAAGGGGGGAGAAAAACACCAAGTAACAGAAAAAAAGATCCTTATCGCTGCGACCGATTACAAAGCGGAATAAGATGCTTATAAGAGAGAGGGCAGGGAAAGAACAACTTTGCAGCACCAGGTACCCGTAACGCACCAGCAACTCTCTGCAGCGGCTCCTCCGAGGAGCTACGCTCCCCTTTACACCCAGTTTACTGCTGTTATTTAGATTTGAGAAAAAACAAAGCTCCCCCTCCTCGCCCGCGCCCCCGCCTCCTGCCCCACCGCCTGGKSMCCAGGCGGTGGGGCAGGAGGCGGGGGCGCGGGCGAGGAGGGGGAGCTCAAGGAAGATGCTCTGGCTTCTAATCCTGTTTGCGGATTTACAAGCTCGTTAATCCGTTCAAATAGATCGCAGCTCAGCCACGCGCCGGGGCAGGGCGCTGGTTTTGAGTGCGATATTAATTTAGCGGGGAGCAAGGCGGGGTGCCAAGGCAAACACCTCTCGTTATGGTGTAATTAAAAGTGGTAGCGTTAACACTAAATGGGGACTAAGGAAATAAAATTCGTGAATTAGAGGCTCCATCATCCCCAAAGGCTTTTTGCTAGCTAAAGCCATGTGTATTTTTTTAAAGGTGCGGTTTTGTCATTAAAAAGAAAAAAAAAAGCAAACTCGACATTTTAAATCCCTTCCGCAAACCCAGGAGGTAACAGAGCTTCTCAGGGAAGCAAAATGGATGCAAAACAAATCAAAACTGAGTTAAAACAAATAAATAAGTAACAGCAGCTCTTTGGATAGCTCCTGTCTGAGGCCAGGTTGATCCTCCAAGCTGGGTCTTATAACAGAAGTGGGAGCTCGTATTTGTCCCCGTGGTGTCACCCAGGGTGTCCGTCCATGCATCCCCCTGCCCCGCAGACACAGCCCCACTGCCAATGCAAAAGGATTTCCTGCATCCCTCCGCTCCAGAAAAAGGGCCAAATCCTGTACACACTGCACCTTTCAAGGCCCACGACCCCCCTGTTCGAGGACCCCATTCAGCTCACTCCACCTCCACGCTCGCTTGCCCCGTGCAATGCAGCTTTCCTGGGTGCTCAACAAGCCCCTCTGCTCCCAGGCTTCCCAGTAAAAACCAGCTGATGAGTCCCCCTCCCCTCCTCCCCGGCACTGTGGCRAGGTCCGTGCACCGAGGGCTGGCAGGGCGATGCGGAGCCATCCAATTAGCTAAGTGGAAATTTTCAGTTTAATTCATTTACCTCCAGAAAGGGCACCAGTCAACTGAAAAATCAAACGTGGCCAGAGAAAGGTAAATTAGATGCAATTTTGGGGAGGAAAAAAATGCGCAAACATTTTCTTTTGAAATGTATCCATTAAATACAAAAAAAGGATAAAGAAAAAAAACCTTTAAAAAATGAAGCACTCCGCTCTGGTTTGTCATTGCAGCAGGGGTACGCACGCACACACGCTGGCTTCAGCTGATGAAAATTCTTCCTCCTCACTGATCTGCCCTTTTCTTTCTGCCTACGCCCAAAAAACCCACACCGGGGCGGGTGGTGCAACAACCAGGTGACGGCCCCATGGCTTCCACCCTGGAAAACCGGGATCAYGCTGATCCCAGGCAGCAGCCTTTGCGCAGCTGTGAAGGGTTTTATTTTCACCAAGGCCCAACTCACGTAGCTGGACGTGATGCTTTGACTCGGAGGAGGTGAAAGCTCCCGACTGAACCCCAAAAAAATCTCACCGGCAAAATGTGATGCTCTGAGGGCAGCGCGGGACAGCCGGAGGTGGGGGGCAGAGGTGTCCCAGCAAAAGCAGGGACCATGGGCGAGCCCGGCCGAGCCGCGGCTCTCCTCCCCGGGGTAACTTTGGGTACGTTATGGCACAGCCAAGACCTCTRAAACACAAGAAGCCGCAGCCCTGATCAACTGCCCAGCTCAGGCAGAAGGATCTATTAATCGCTTATTTAWTCTCAAAGCTCAGGGTGCTTTTAAAGCCCTGCCTCCAGGAGAGGGCACCAGACCCCCTCTCTGCGCAGACCAGCCTCCCCCAAGGCTACCCCCCAGCCCTGCACCCCGACATCCCACCCAGCCCTTGGGGTGGGCGCACAGGGTGGTCCATCGGCCAAACCCGCATCCTCGGTCCCTGCACCGCTGCCTCTCYCCGCCTTTCCCAGGGCTTCGCTTCCCGGTTTAAGCCCCGCTGCGATGCAGCTGGGTTGGGATGCTCCAGGTATCGGACTGGCTGCATTTTAGGAACCAGTAAATCCAGACCCTCTCAGGCACAGCATCCTTCCCTCCCTGCCAGCCCTCAGAGGAGATATCCTCCTTCCAGCCCACCCCTCCCGCACCTCAGCTCTTATCATCCTTGCTCTCCCTCTATTATTTATAAACTCTAAATGCACTTCACTCGATAAAAGTGTTTGGGGAGAAAGTTTGTATGAAAAAGACATTAGACAAAATAAAGTATYATGGTACTGTAAATGGAGAGGGTGGTGTGGTTTGTTTTTGTCTTTTTTTTTTTTTTAAAGTCGATCTTCCCAGCAAAATACGACCTTTCCCAGAGCTGTTAGAAACACTTAGCGCAGAATCAGATTTAATGACAAGCAATAGGCAGCAGTTTAAATGCACTTAGTGCGGGGAAGCAAAGCAAGGCAAAGCTTATCCCACATTTGTTTTTGTTGGGCTGGGGCTGCGGGTTGTTTGTTTTCTGGTTTGGTTTATCCCGTGCTTCTGCAGGAGCGGCACTCAGAGCCCTTTCAGAGCCTTTCCGTAACGGAGGAAATCCTTTTGCTGTGCGCGATTCCTGCGGGGAGAGTGCTCCAGCTGTAGGGCTCTGATGAGGTTAAGCATTAATTAAATTGAACCGCGAGAAAATAATTACACACATGCATCCGTCAGGCCGACTTGTCACTACCCAGTAACAAAGTCAGATGCAAACTCCATCAGTGGAACTATCACACGGCTGTTAGAAGGAAATAAATGCATCCCAAATGGACAATTTCATTTAGGGGGAGGAAAAAAAAAAMCCACGGATTGCAAAGGATTAATGAGGCGAAGGGTTTGTGTTTGCAATTGGATGTAAAATGCGAACGTCGTGAGTTGTGATATCACCGTTTAACCTTAATGTTTGATAGCACTCCAACCGCTCGCCCGCCGGAGGGACAACTAACCGTGGGCTGTAAAAACAAAACCTCCAGCACGGGAAAGGTGCCGGGAAAGGCGTGGAAACAGCCTCAGCAGCAGCGCCCGGCCACGCGCCGTGGGGATCTCCACTAGAGACGCTGGAACCGGCTCACTTTTTGGAGCTGCTCACTGATTTCTGGTGATTGAGACCTTAAAAACTTTTTCTAGGGCTCCCGTAAGTGGAGACACTCAAAGTCACAGTCCCCTCCTGAAGCCCGTGGGTACGAGCAATTGAGGCCAGACGCAGCTCCCCACTGCCCCTGAGAGCACACGCAACCATCCGCGGAGGAGCTGCCGGGAGGAAGAGACCCAAGGAAACCTCGCTAGGCTGGGCACTGACACCGTGGGGACCCATCCTGCTCCCGGTGCAGACAAGGGAACAGCCACAGTGGCACCTTCCCAGCTAACCTGGGTCCTTCCAGCCACCCCCTTCACTTTTACCGGGGCTCAGCCCCGCAGCGCGGGGGTGAAGTGAGACATCTCCCACTCATCTTGCAGCACCTTTGGTCTATTGCAACCAGCTCAGGACCAGAGGAGCTCGAGGTGCCGGTACCCAGCTCCTCCCCAGCACCTCCCCTCGCCCGCATCCTGCCCCCAAAGCCCTTCCCCAGCCCCACGACTCGGGCGTGCGAGAGCCTGCCCRGCGCGGGGCTGCCAAAGCAGGMGCCCCGGCATACCGGAGACGCACGYCCCACGCCTCGGGAGACAGCCGGAGAGCAAAATACAGCGACAGGCACGGCGGGGAAGATTTGTGGCCAGGCAGCTGGGCGTGCTCTGGCTCCCCGGGGGGTCCCTTCCCCGCCGCAAACAGCGCAAGGGTCCCAAGGAGACCATTTGTTTCCTCCAAGATGGGTCTGGSCGAGCCTGCTGCTGGGGACCTGCTGGACAGCCCAGCTTTAACTGCGCATGGCTGAGGACAGACTGTGCCGGCGGCTGTGGCAGGGAGGGACGGAGGGTGACCTCGCCAAGCACCATGAGTGGGTTGCCACGCAGGGCACGGCAGCTGGAGGGGAAATTCAGCTCCCCATCCCAAGCAGAGATGTTGGGCACGAGCTGGTCTCCAACCCTTGTATGGAGGAAACACAAGTCTGGGCAGAAATGGAGGGCAACGAAGGGCTCTCTTGTCCTGGTATCCACTGRCTATTCCCGTGGCCACCGATGGGAGCACCTGGGCGCAGTGGTGATGGGGTGAGGGTTGGGAAGACCTCCTCCTGCCTTGGGGCATGCTCTGGCATGGTGCAGATGGGGATTTGCAGGGAGGCAGGGGACCTCCAGCCCGGGTAGGTGGGAGATGGAGGGTGCGTGTCCCCAGAGATGGGGGACAAGCCGGGCTGGCTCAGGGCCACACTCTGCTCCCATGCAGCCAGAGGCTCTGCCTGCAGCTGGGCATCGTGTCTCCTCCTAAGCTCAGCTACAAGGATTAATTGACTTGTTCCATTAGTGACCAAAAAGCCTCTTGCCTTTAGACAGTTTAAAAGTGAAATAAAAAGAAAAAAAAAAAAATTAGGCTGGAGCAGGGAGTCAGGGAAACTTCACCAGACAGTCACTGTGGTCCCCAAAGCACCCACACACATGCACGCTAAAATCCAGATATACATATTTGAATAACTACTAGAAAACAAACCAAATCATTTAAACCAGTTAAAGAGTCAGAACATTTTCTTCACACTACGTGAATAATTTATGGGCAGAGCTAAAATAAAAAAAGCCCTCTCCAGGCCTATATTGCAGAAAAATGTATCCAGAATAAAAGATCACATTTCAGACTCATAAATAAATGAAAAACAAAACCAACAGTAGAACAGAAGGAAAAGTATTTCTTTCCCAGTTCCTGGCACCGCCACAGAGACCCGCAGTGTGCCGGGCAGACCATGGCCAAGGGACCTCCCTGTCCATCATCTCTGGAGGGACCCCGATGCTTCCTCCTCCTCCCCAGCTGGAAATCGGSACCCAAACCCTCTGCACAGCCTCGGCACTCACCGCTTAACCCACAGCCGTTACCGTTTTAAGCGGCATTAGCAACAGGAGGAGGCGGTTTCCCTTGCTGTGAGGCAAGGCAAGGACCAATCCTGCTCACGGGGCTGTTCCAGCCAACCTCCTCCTGTGGCTCTGGTGCCGCCGGCAACAGCCATCAAGGCTACAAATAAAACTCAGCGTCCCTCCAGCACGCTTTTGCATGGTGCAGCCTTGAGAGCCATGAAACTCTGCTCACACCCTCTGTGTGGCCCCTAAAAAAATAGTCCAAAAAACCCAAGCACTGGGAAAGTGCAACAAAGAGAGGTCCCAGTGATGTGAGTTACAGCCAAAATGAACTTCACCCCTTCCTCTGAAATAAAAACTTGCCAAGAAACCGTATTTCACTCCCACCGAACCTCAGTTAGCCGGGGCAGCTGGCAGGGATCCGGGACTTGCAGCAGACTTGCAGATAAATCCCTGGATTCACTCCCAAGCACCTCCACCAGACCATCCAGAGGATGCTGCGTGGGGTTTGCCCCTCTTCACCCCGTCACGGAGGAGCTCCAGGGTCCCCACGCTCAGCAGCGAGGGTGAGGAGCTCCTGCCTTCATCCCCCGCCAAACTCCTCCAGATGTGGCCAAATCCAGGGCACCGGAGGAGCAGCTGGTGACCGCGGCAGCCTACCTCGGGGCCGRCTCCGGCGTTTCCGTCTCCCCACGGACGTGCTGCGCAGCGCGGGCTGGAGCTGCCCGATCTCAATGGGCGTGTTGGTGCGGAAGCTCTCCTTGAACTTCTGCATCAGGGACTCCACTGTCTCCTGCGTCACCTCGGGAGCTGCAACACCGGCAAAGGGACTGCGGTTAAAAGAGGACCAGGCCACCATGTCCCCACTGCCCGTACAACCCCTTCCTAGTGGAAGACAGCATGAACCGGAGCGCAGTCCTGGGGGAGGAGCTCTGCCAAGACCCTCCAAAGTCACCCACGGGGACCCATCCAGCACTTTCTTACCAAAACCACAGAAATTAGAAAATTGTAAGTTTACGGAAATGGCATTTTTCACACTGCTTTCTAGCATTTTGGATTATTCCTTGCCTCTTCCCCCATGTGCATGCAGGGCACTTGGGAGCATCGTGCCCTTATCCAAGTTACAGCCTGAAGGGTTCAAAACACACAGGAACACCCCAGGCACTGAGCTGGCTCCGGGTCAGGTTTAACTCTGCCCCAGGAGCTTGGAGTCGAACCCCAGGTGTGGCAGCCTTTTGGGGGGTCGGGTACTCCCCAACAGGCAAGTTTGGGATCACGGAGCGATGGGCAAGGCTGGGGTGGGAGCCAGGGGAACGATGTACAGCCAGTCCGGGCATGCTCCGAGCTGCAGCAGGAAYCCCTGGGGGCTGCACTCACACGCTGGGCAGCAGCACCTGAGCTCAGGAAACAGCTTGCTGCAACGCCCCACGGCACATCACAGCTTTCTGATATTTAAGCAACTCCCCTCCCTTGCTCTCACACACCCCCCATCTAGTAATGCAAAAAAAAAAAAAAAAAAAGAAAAACAAACCACCCCAGAATTGTCCTTAGAAACTCGCCACCCACCYGCACAATGGGTTACGGGAARTCATGAAACCACTCACAAAGAGCAAAGATGAAATTCAGGATCAAAAGGTTTGTCCTCCTGCAGGCCACAGAGGTCTCCCAGGTTTAACAAACGGTTTGGCCTCTGTCAGCTCCTTGAATAAACTCATTAGCGGAACATAACCTCTGTCCTGTCTCCATTTCGAGASTCACGAAGTCCCTCCGAGTAGCTCCTGAAGCTCCCCCTGCCCGCAGCGTGCCCGTGCGGGGCTGGCAGGGATCACCGGCCCTACAGCCACCCCACATCCCGCTCGGATAAGGGATTAGCGAGCGCCTTGGAGCTCCCCAGCCTGCCAGGGGTTATGGGCTGATGCATCATCCCGCCGCATCTCCCGGGTCCAGAGACACATCAGATCTGTATGGAGCTCCTCGGGCACCCGGCGAGCTCGAGGTGCGTAACTGCTCCGGACCATGGACTCTAATTCCCTTCGCAGCATGTGGCAGGGTCCATTTTAGTGCGAAATGAGAAGGTGGCCGTGCAGGACAAGGCATTTATAATCCTAGACAGGGATTTGACTCAAACGTGGAGTCTGCAGCAGACTCCTCCAATAGCCACCCGCGCTGCAGCGAGGGCAGAGCCCCCACCGCCCCGTGCCACAGGCAGTGCCACACCAGCCTACGGAGCAGCTCCCCCTTCCTTSTCCCCAAATCCCAAAGGCGATGTCCTCGGCTTCCCCAGGGGCAAGAGGCTCTAGACCACCCCAGGGTGCTTTTCTACCTCTGCGGGCCACAGAGAAGGTACCGAAATCTGCCGGGGCCACTGGGAGGGGGAGCGCTGGAGAAGAGCAGACCGGCTGCTGTGCCCGTGGGCGCAGGTGCATCGGGAGGGCTCGGGAGAGKATCCAGCCAGCCAGCGCTGCCGCACCGGGCGATGGAGAGACAAGGATCAAACCCGCTGCCTGCGTAAGCACCAAAGGTGGAACCATTTAGGGGAGAGCTCTAGAGAGAGGGTGGCCTAAGGGACCAGCCACGTTACGTCTTCCAATTATTCAACACCAGGCTCCCTCAGGCACCACAGATCAAAGGCAGAGCTCCCCAAAGCTCTCCCCATTTACGTCAGGCGCGGCCGGACCCTGCAGTGTTGGATGCCCCAGCAAGCAGCATCGCAGGGGAAAAAAAAAAAATCAAGAGCGGGGAAAAGGTCTCCAAAGAGCATCTAGCCCCGTCCCTGACAGCACACATCCAGCCCCCTCTCGCAAGGCTTCTCCGAGGCGCTGGGGAAGGACGCTGCGGCAGCACCGGTGCGGCTCAGCACCCCGCCGCCGTGCCTGCGGGGGGAAGCCCATCCCCACAGCTCCTTCGCCCAGGAGCAAGCGTAGCAGGGCCTCCCCRCGAACAGATGGCACGTTATTTGAACCTCGGGGCTGTATGATATATAACGTGTGCAAGCGGAGCAGGGAGCTCAGGAACCGCGCGGCTGAGGCTTATTTACCGAAAGGAGGCCAGAAGGAGAGCGCGGGAGGGGAGGAGGAGGGGGCCATGCCTTCAGCTAGCGACGAAACGCGGCGAGGTCGCAGCTCTCACATGGTCCCTGCTCGGCTGATGGGAGTAATCAGCGCTGCGGTGATCGTACCCCATCTGGCCACCACGCTCAGCACATCCATCCAGAGGCATCTGCTCGCGCGCTCGTCAGTGGAGCGAACGCCGAAAGCGGGGGGGGAGCATTACCTTCACAGGGAGAGGGTCCCTGCAGTTGCCAACTACTTGTGATGATGTTACAAATACTTATTCCAGAAATGGGAGCAAAAAGCTGGTGCATCTCACCGCTCTGCACAGCCTGTGTCCGCCAGCACATCCTTGGCCTCTCCGTGCCCCTGAGCTCGGGGGTTTTGAGCAATGAAAAAAAAAAGAATAAAAGAAAAAAAAAAGGAAAAAGAAAAAACCCTGGTGAACATGATATCAGCAAGCAGAGTTCGACATGGCCAGCATGGAGAAAACCCTCGCTGACAAACRAAAGGTAGCTGGGCTTCAACCGAATGAGCATTGCGGGTCAAGGATGAAGGAAGGACCCTTCATGCACTGCCAACCGTGACAAAAGGGACGGAGAAGAAACCAATGCACCATAACGTAACGAGGCACGGCACTCACCGAGGCTGCTGGGACCCYGTTGACTACGGGGGTGTCTATCACATCCACAAAAGAGACACAGTCCACCGCAAACTGCCACCTGGGCTTTGCCACCGGGGGATTTCCACAGTCAGCCAGCTGAGCCTGGACAGCCAGGGTAGGAACCCACCACCCGGACCGATGCCTCCGTGGGCATCACACAACCGCACGGCAAACAGGAGTTCGCGCACACGCAACGCCGTGCCGTGCACGCACTGCACGCGTGCTTGGCATTCCCATCTCCCACGGAGGTTTTAATACTTCTGAAAAAAGGATGGGAACACACACTACCGCAGGGTAGTGCAAAGCTTCGAATACCCCAGCTCTGCCCTGCGGGACCCACCTGGGCTGCCCGGGCCAAACACGGGCTCAGCCGGCGGCTCCCGGCGCTGCCGCACCACCCGCACGCTGCTCCCCTCCCCAGCACAACGCAGCCGCATCGCCCGCGCCCGGGCACCGGCTCCTCCCAACGACGGCTGAACGTGACACAGATTTAGAGGCAATAGGACCGTCCTCTCCTTGAGCAAAGCTTGCCAAACCCCTTCTCTCCCATCCCTGGTTTCTAGGAGATAAATCCATCAAGGCTATTGATCTCACATCTTCGTCACCACGTTGATAGCTTCTCCAGCCTAGCAGAGGTGGTGAGATCCACCCTGAGGTTTGGCACAACGCTACGATCTCGATCTCACCCCATCTTATAGCAAGGGCCTTCGGCAGCATAACAACCCCAGGAACAAGCTGAAGCAGAGGAAGCACGAGGCTCTTCAGCCTCCGCAAAATCAGCTTCCATCTCCGGCAGCGATTTAAGGATGCAGCTGAAGGTCACCGTACCTTTGCAAAGCACATTACATGTTCCCGTCGTACACCTCCCTCCTGTCCACCCCCATACGCTATTTTGAAAGCGATTTGCTCTCCTTATGGCTCCCCTATTCGTTTGCACGTCTCCCACAAAACAATTCATACCAAGAGCCTTCCTTTCTTCCTTCCTTTTTGCTGGCACAAATTGCAGTGTGAAAATATGTTGTTTGGCTTAAAAATTACAACAACAACAAAAAAAAAGTCATCAACTGAACAACATGAGCGATGTTTGGGTAAAAATACGTTGCAATGGAGATGGGAAGCGGCGGCACTTGTTTCAGTCCTCACAGGACTCCCAGCGCAGCCAGGAGAGCCATACCTTCCCCAGACACACAGGGTGGGTTTGGGGGGTTGTTTTGGGGAGGTACCAAAACTAGTATCTCACCAGCATCAGTGGCAAGGAGGGATTCTCCAAAACACAGTCCCAGGCTCAGATCAACACAACCACCCACAACCCATATCTGAGAGACATGCTGGTTGCATGCCTCCACCTCCACTGGTTGCACTTGGATGGTGCCTCCACCATCCCAGGACATTCCCGATGGTCCAGCACAAGGGACAAGGAACTGCAAAACCCCTTTGGCTGTGCAACCTGTTTTCTGCCAGCAGAGGCTGGGAAAACGGGATGGAGCCAGTGGCGATGGAAGTACCCCATAGCCCTTGGAAGCAAGGCCTCAACCACGCTGAGATATTTTAGGGTCTTCAGACGTGGCCCTGGAGGACCTCAATGGAGCAGCTGTACCACACGCTGGACAACTGCCCTCAGCCTAAGCCAACGCTCCTGCAGCCCACAGAGACCCTATATCCACCCAGTACCTGGCAGCCCCACTCGATGCTGCACCGGACCCTGGCAGGGCAGGGGAAGGGCAGCAGCTTCTCCCCAAACCAGGCTCAACTCCTCGTGCTGCCACTGAGCGGTTGGCAGAGCTGGACAGTCTCATGGGTCGGTTTTTGCAGCGTATTAAAACAGAGCGGTGAGGCTTAAGGTCTGCAAAGGTGCCAGCTTCCCCGAGTCTCCCATTCTTTGGTGTTCGGCTTAAAGTTTCGGTCCCCGGAGCCACAACCATCCTTGTCCTCCTCACACAACATCTGCACCCCTACAGCTGCAGGGAGAAGACTGGAAAGGCAACAGCAGCTTCTATTAGAGCCTCCCACACTAGGTATTGAGTAAAACATATTTTTAAAAAATATAGGTTTTTAAGCATCTGATTTTCCCATCCCTCTCTTTGATTTCTGAGTGTCAGAGGGCAAGTTATCGATTCCTCAACATTAACAGTGCTTAAAATGCTCCCAGAGTTTTAGAGAGAGGAGTAAGAGGCAGAGCAGCTCAAGAGCTGCTCGACTGAGCATGCCGCTTCGCTGGAATCGAAGTGTTTCGCAAGAACACGTCAAACTCAATCAAGGATTAAATGAAAAGGTTTGGGCGCAATTAGGAGTCAAGATTGGTGGGATTTTTACCTCCTGACCTGTGCACGCGTTCATGACGGCACCCGTGGCCACGTGTAGGACACAGCCCCCTCGTCTCAGACACTGGCTCTTCTCCATGCCCATCTCCTGCCCTCTCACCGACTGCTCCCAATATTTTTCAAATAATCCACATTTTCTAGGCATAAGGGAGGGTGCCCTCCTGGGAATCACTGACACTGGCTCAAAAGGTCTAATGCATCATCACGTCCATAATGCACGATGCAAACAGCAGGTACGTGTAATGCAGTTTAATAACATTATAATTGTTTCCTCCAAATCAAACCCCTGAGTTTCAATAAGCACATTTTGATGCTTCTGGATCGGTATTTTTGAAATTTCTATTCTACAAAGTATTTCAAGAAATCAAGTTTCTGATTCTACTTGGGACGAGCATAAATTTCACAATACTGGAAGTTTTCTACGTGCAAAATAAAATAATGGGTGTTTGTTGCTTTTCCAAGCATGAAATAAGCAACGGTGTTTGTTCTGAAACTGGGATGTGGACTGATTTTCAACAGTGCCACCCTGAAGGTACCAAGCTCCAGAAAGCATAGAGCTTTAATAGCATAAAATTAGGTAATTACACCGATGTCTACGTGATAACGGTGGGAGAGATTGGTACAACAGCTTCACACATATTGGGAAGAAAACACAACTGGAGAGCAACGTCCTGCCACAGAGCATGGTGGATACGGCAAAGACATGAGAAACACTGAGAAGATTAGCTCTCCACCTCTTTCTCCAGCCACCAAACACCTCTACCACCTCTCCAGCGAGAGCCTCTGTTCCCATCAGTCCCCCGCTCTCAATTAGTCCACGCCACATGCCACGTGCAGACCATGTCCAAGAACACCAAGACGTTGCTGGCGGCATTACACGACCAACTCAGGAGAGATATATATATATTTAAGAAAACAAAATATATACATATAAAAAAAATCAAAACAATGCACAGATAACCACACATACCCGCGCATCAGGGGACCAAGACCCTCCTGCAACGCATACACCKCCAAGCCATCCTTAGGCGAACCCGTCAGGGGAAATGATATACGTTGCACCACGCGCTTTGCCGGAGCTGGCCCCCAGCCCAGCCGGCCAACGCGGCGCGAGGGAGGATCAATCTCTCTCCAAGAAGCTCTTCTACGCAGAGGGGTTTTCAAATGCAGCAACAGAGGGATATGGAAACCCGGGAGCGTTTCAAAACAGGCTTGTATTCCATCTCAACTTTTTCTTTCTTTTCTCTCCTGGCCCTTTTTGTTGAGTTTTAAAATAGAATACGTATAATTTTTTTAGCATAGGTATTAATGCATTAATAGATCATTATATACATTAATAAAGCTCTCGCTATAAAAATAGATTTTTATATGTAAAAGTCTGATTTTAATTGCAAATTGGAGGGGGAGGGTAGCAGAAGAAGAGAGAAAGTTTTATTCAAGATGTCTCCTTTGAAGGAAACTGAACAAATGTACTTTCCTCCTTCATATATTCATGAGATGACTGCTTCCCTACCCCGTTCTCCACCACCCTCAGCTCCGGGCTCAGAGCCAGCCAAGTCCTTATCTGGTACGAGGCAGGGAAAAAAAAAAACACTGATAGGATCAGAAGTTTTCAGTAGTTTAACAAATCTGGAAAAAAAAAAAAAAAAGTCTCCACTGGTTTTTAATAAAGCTTGGGGCGCGTGACGGGGAAGGGGGGACGCCGGGAGAGGCTGGCGTGCAGCATGGGAGRGGGATGGAGACCTGCGTTGGCTCAGCGTCCCGCCGTGGGGGTGGGGACCCCAGGGAGCACCAGGGCACCCCACAACCCCTCTGACCACCACTCTTTGCTTTTCCTCTTTATTGCAAAGCTTTACCGTTCCCCCCCCATCTATAGAGAGCAGGAGATAATATCTGCAGTCCATGCTGCAGCCAGGTGAGCTGCTCCTTAAACCGGCAGGACCCCGGGGAATGCCCAGCCCGCCGGGAAGGGGCATCCGAAGCCGACGGCAGTGCCCTCCCCGCACTGGCTGCCCTGACCCTTCTTCATCCTCTCTCCAGTCACGGCGCTCAATCGCTTCCCRGCTAATTGCCTCCACTCATGTGTGCAAACTAACCGTTTACTGGAAAATGCCACGGAATGTTAATTTCATTCGGAATTGGGTAATTGCAAAGCACTTCCATTTTTTTATTATAGGAAATGAATAAGCATTGTATTAATAGCATCGTTTCCAACTCTGACCACAATCGCGGCCCCATCGACGGATGCTGCGAGRTGTTCGTCACCCTGCACTTTCCCTGCCTTTCTTCCTCCCTTCCCCCCGCCACGCTCCCGGCTTCCCATGTTGGTAATTAAGATAATGCAATGTAATTATAAACACATTGCGAAAGATCAAACGCTTAAGAGCCGTGGTCCAACGGTCCCCGCCTCTGCCTCGCACCTTTGCATTGCGAGCGTCTTGCACAAGCAGACGGGTCTGTGCGCTCCTTGGGCTGCCACCAGCCGCGTTTGACCTTCCCAGGAGCTGTTTCTGACCAGGAAACCCTCAGCTCTTCTACGRGGCAAAGACTTTCCTAGCACACCTCTCCCCTGACAGCTACACGGCACTGCAGATTGGGGTTGTTCAGCCCGGAGAAGAGAAGGCTTTGGGGAGACCTTATTGCAGCCTTTCAGTACTTAAAGGGGGCTTGCAAGTAAGATGGGGACAGACTTTTTAGCAGGGCCTGTTGCGACAAGACAAGGGGGAATGGTTTTAAACTAAAAGAGGGTGGATTTAGACTAGATATAAGGAAGAAATTTTTTACAATGAAGGTGGTGAAACACTGGCACAGGTTGCCCAGAGAGGTGGTAGATGCCCCATCCCTGGAAACACTCATGGTCAGGTTGGACGGGGCTCTGAGCAACCTGWTCTAGTTGAAAATGTCCCTGCCCATGGCAGGGGGGTTGGACTAGATGACCTTTAAWGGTCCCTTCCAGCCCAAACTATTCTATGAGTCTATGATTTGTCCCTTTACCCCATTTCTCCTTCTGCAAGGAGAAGCCTTTGACCATGGGATGCTGTCCCATCTCCCCCTGCCCCAGCATCGGGAAGGCCCAGGCCACCGGAGACTCTGCCTCCTGCCATCTCCACTCTAATAAAACCCTTAACTTACCTTTTTTTATGAGACACCATAACTTTTTYGCTTACATGGTGAGCAGAGAGGAGCAGGGAAGACAAGCAGACCCTCAGCAGCAGCTAATGCTCCTCAAGTTATAAAATAATTGAAAAGTTAAATAAGAACACTCTAGAGGAAGCTTCCCGATTTGGYGCTAATGGGCACACGAAGCAGCCCGGGCTAATGTTGCGTGGAGGAGARACGTCGGCTCGAGAGCACAGCGCTGACCTCCAGCTCCCTCTCTCCGCCGCACATCTCCTACAACTCCACAAATCCAGAGGAAAAACTGCCCCAGGGAGCCAGCTGGGGCAGAGACCCACCAAGGGCAGGAGAAAGCCCCATCCCCACATAGCTGAGGAACTGCCGCTGGGGGATGAACCTGGAGGCACCTGTAAAGTGAGCGTGAGCAAGTCCCAGCACCCCCAGGGATGGGCACAGGCAGGGCAGGGCTCCGGGAACAGCAACGGCCGGCAAACGTGGGTGGGAAACGTGGCATGGTGGCCCCTCTCCAGCCTCAACGACCACCCAATTCCCTGCTCGGCAGTGTGGTGCAGAACGAATTCATTAGTAGGAAATTAAATTTCCTTTGCCCGACAGGCAAGGCAATACCTTTTCACAGTACCGGCAACTCCGTGCCACGTGCCGGGGAGAACAAGGGAGCGATGTCAACCCAGAGGAGAAGGGCAAACCACCAAAAACCCRTATTGCAATGGGGCCAAGGAGCTTCAGCCGTGCACGCATGGCACAACCACCACCAAAAGGAGCCCCCCTGCAGYGGCAGGGACCAACCGCCTCCCCCACCGGGAAGCCCACGGGCGCAGGCAGCAAAGAAGGAGCTGAGAGCCGATTTGTTGGCTCTGGAGAAGACCTGGACCTGAGGGAACACCCGGAGAGCCCAGGCTATCAAAAGCAAACCACTTCCAAGCCACAGGGGCAAAGAAGTGAGGCCGAGCACGGCCAGACCCTGCAGGACCCGGTGGGTGAGTCGCACAAACGCTGTAACTCAGCGGGGCCGTCAGAAAGGATTGATTTGAAGCACCTTGTTAATAAGTTTCCTCTCCCGCTGGTCCTTCGGGTAGGTCACTGCCTAATGATAAATGGGGCTGGAAGGTGCCTGCAGACCTAATATCAGTGTAGGTGCCCGGCCTCGATCCATCTTCCTTAGGAGCCAGCTGACAAAACTAACTGTCTCAGTGCCGTAGCCAGGTAAAAGACCGTTAGGAAGAGGACATGCAAAGAGACCGAAGAGCTGGCACCACAGCTGCCCTCCCTAGAAAACCCATAAGCCCAGGACAGACCGATGGGGAGAACATCGCGCACACGCCGACCAGCAGAGCCGCAATGCCACTAGAAGCCCAGGTGAAGAAGCGCTGAGCATCACGGACCGAGACAAACCCATCGCTCTCATGCAGGCGACAGGATCTGGAGCAGCCTCAGCTCTGAGCCGTGCATCCCAGGGGCTGCCCGAGTGCTCACTAGCATCTATATATTTCCAGCAGAAATGGGGAACATTGTGGGGTTGTTCTCCTTCATCCCAGACCCCACGCCGTCTTCTCCTGGTCAGCCTGACTTCAGAAACTGGTAGCAGGTTTTTGCTCCATGCTGACACCATGGAAGGACAGTTCTGGGCAGAGCCGAAGCTCTCCCAGGTCCTCTGCATTGCACACAAGGCGGCTGCAAGATGCAACCCAGCACAGAAACCCAAGAGAGGGGAGGACGATTGAGATCCCCCAGGGTTTCCCAAGGCGAATAAACAGCCACCATATTATTTTTTTTAGATTTTGCATTGGGGGGCGGGAATTAAAAAAATATAAAAATCATCTGGAAGCTAATCCTGGTCAACCAGCTACAACCCAGCTACACCTTAAATAATGTAGTGCTTTATCAAACATTCATACTGATGCACAAAGTGACAAACAACATACGCCTGGCATTTATATAAATATAGTTCCTGATGGCTTGTTTTCCTTGGACAGCCAAAACTTCACAGCTTATCTTCTGTGAGCTTGTGATTTCGCCCGGATGAAAAGCACTTTGGACACCTGGGGAATCAGGGCTACTGCACACAGAACCGACATCACCACCAGGCATCAGCAGCCCCACAAAACACAACAAAAACCCACGTTAAAAGAGCTGCTGCTGACTTGAGGAGCCACAAGTCACCCAGCTGTGGCTGGGAGGGGGGATGACCAAGGGTATTTCTTCTCACATGGGATGTTGTGCAGCATCGGGGCGAGACCAGCCCAAGCCTCGCGAAGCAGCAATAAACCAGCGGGCTTCACGAAACCGCCATCCCTTTGGGATGCTCAGCAAAATGCTGGCACGTTAAAACACCTCTTTTCTCTTCCATGGCTACGGCACCATCAGAAGCTGCTTTTCCATCTGCTTCTTCTCTCCTCTGTCTCGTAAAATTAGTGTGTGAGGATATAGCAAAGGCGAAGGGAGGGGAGAAAAACAGGAAAACCACATCAGGAAATTCAACCTACCAGTCTTTTCTCAACAGTGGGCCAGGAAGAGCCCCGACCAGCCTGAGAGATGTTTAAGCCTTAATTAGTCATTAAGCACACACCAGCACAGCACCTCCCTCAGTCAGGGAGATGCAGGACCAGAGGAAGCCACCATCCCTTCTGACCTGCTGCTGGAGGCAGGAGGCATGTTGGACATGGGTCTCGTTGGGGAGACCTCCTGGGCATGCTCCCGCACATCCACTTTCTTGGGAGGTGTAAGGGAAGGGGAGCGTGTCCCGCAGGACCACCGGGCCAAGAGACCATCGTTCCCTCCCACCGTGTTGATGGGAACAACTTAAATTTGGGATGGAGGCAACCAGTTCGGTGTGATGGGGTGACCAAAACAAATCTAAAACTCTAGCCTGGCAGCTCTCTGTTCAGAGCTCGAAAGGCAATTAATATATTCATTATAACTGTTTATTTCTCTGGAAAGCAAAGCTTTTCCCTGGCAGGTGTGGATATTCAAGTCAACACTGAAGTCAGAGCTGGCATCACTATAAAATTGAAGGACCCAACAGCATATCCAACTGCTGCAACTGGGGCCCCTATTCTCTTCATTAATGCACTCAAAGCAGTTGGAATTGAATGTGTTGGATGTAAAGACATGTTTAATTTCTCTAATAACTAGAAACACTACCTAAGCACGTGCTTAAATGTTTTCCTGAATTGGAACCCAATTCCTACCCTGTTGGGCCTCTTTTTTTTTTTTATTTCTTTAAAGCTGAAATTTGCAACCGGGTTTTTCAGCCAGGAATAGCGGACTGCAAAAAACACTTTCCACGGGCAGGCTACGTGAATATACATTTTCAAAGGTCTCTGTAAATTATGCAAGGAGTTGGCGGGGATTAGAGCTGGGAAAAGCTGATCACGTACAAAGAGGGTCATGATCCCATCAGGTCACTGGAAAGAAGACAAAGCCCCAAGACACATCAGATGCCGGCCTGATGTACTGTCCCATTTTAGCTTCCAGCCCCAGACAAACGTTAAGCCATCATTTTATTTATTAAAGGCTCAGGAAGCCTCTGGTTAATGCTTGGATTCAGGGTAGCACTGCATCTGCCTACCCGAGCGAAGGGCGGCTGCAGACGGCGGCTCCCAGCCGCAGCACGGTGGCTCGGGCCCCGGGGACGGCACAGCCCGGCACGGCGGGGATCTCCCGGCCGGCAGCCAGCCACGAGCCCGGCTGGGTGCAGATGTCCCCTCGAGGATGCTGGGCTGTCAGCTCGGGGATGGCAACACCAGGATGGTCATCTCATTCCCGTTGCCCATGGGCTCCCCCTCCTCCATCACGGAGGAGAACACCATCACCCTGCCTTTAAATCTCACCTCCAAGATACTGCAGAGCTCATGTATTTGTAATCAATAGCAACTCCAGGGCACAGCTTAACTACCTGCCCTCCTCTTCCGCACCTCAGCACCCAAAATGTCCCTTTCCCCAGCCCTGACACCATGACCCTGGGCCAGAGCACTGCCTTACCTCTTCCCTAGAGGAGTCTTCACCGGGAGGCGAAGATGATGACTGAGATGCGGCCACCAGAGCAGCTGCTCCACCGTCGGTGGGTGGCATAGGAAACTCCCTCTTCTCATCACCAGGACCCTTCCCCTGCCTGCCTTTCGCTGTTATCTCAAACCTAAGCCATTTGTCTCCCCTGCCAAAAACCCTTCTCACACAGTTCTCCCGGCCTGCGACACCCAGAGGAATTTGCCTGGGAGGCTGTTGGGACCACAACCCCTTACCTCAGCAGTTCTCAGCGTTTCCTCGTGCTGCCCTGCCTGCCGTCTGGCTTGGCTCCCCTCTCCAACTCACATACGAGGACTGGACCATTAGGTGACATGACGAGGGTTACCAAAGCAGCCGGTGGCAGAGCGGAGCTGGATTTACATCTCCAGATTTACACTCTGGGTGCCAGACCACCTTTCAGGCATGCTCAAAAGCCTCTCGCTATCACTACAGAGAAAAGCATCCATGGATTAAGAGAAACTTCAGAGGTTTACCTAAGTTAACACAGCAGGTGAGAAGAAAGTCCAGGAGATATGAATTCAAGATGACTGCACAACCACACCTTTGATCATCGGTACCATCGGTAATAAATCCTGTCTGCTGTCTAGACTTGGAGGCCATACCCAGACTGCAGAGTCTGTGAAGCCAGCACAAAGGCCCACTTGAAAAGTTCTTTTTCTGAACATGAAAGAAACTGAGAAAATAAAGATGGGTCCTTTGTTGCAGGACTAGAATCGCACGTACTTGATTTTCAATCCGACGTCTATTTTCTCCTCAGTTTTCACCAGGCAGAAGTTCTGCTTCTCACTGATCCTTAGGAGATTTGGTTTGGCAAATCTTCTCACTGGGGAACTTGTGGGTAACCCCCTATTCAGGCTTGCTGGACTTTTATCTGCCTTCATTTACTAACTCCATCCCTGTGCATCCAATGTGTCCCACCTGGGGATGCAGTGGTGCTGCCTGCGATGGACTGGGGGCCAAACCCCCTCAACAGCACTTGATGGACAGAAGCAAAGGGCTCCTGCCGCTGCAGGGTGAAACYATGTCAGTAAAGATGAGAGCCAGGTATATTAGAAGTTAAAAGCAAGTTAGGAATTCCCCAAGGGCTGGAGCGTGAGGCCATCTGCTCAGGAAAGGCAGGAGGGCAGAAATCATCAGGAGCATGGACTGGAAAGTACCCGAAGAAGGGAGGACAGAGGTAGTGAGGACAGTGACATCACCCGCACGAATTTACCCAAATCCCCTTAATCGCAGAACACTGTGTACACACGGGAATGGGGTTCGGACACGGGAGTCTCCCCAGCAAAGACCAAGACCCCAGAAACCGCACCCCACACCAGCAGACCCACCCCACTTGGCACCACACACACCCACGGGGCATGAAACCCCTGGAGACCTTCCGATTGCCAGGGAGAACCAAAAACGGCGAGGAGAGGGCACAGCCCCCTTTCCATACCAGCACAAAGGGATCCTTTTGGCTAATTAGGACTGCCTGGCTATTGCCTCCTTCCTCACTCCATTTCATTTTATTATATTAATTAAAAAAAGACTACTTTTCTTCTTAAACCGCCTCAGATTTTTCTCCTGTCTAAATTCATCTGGGCTCTGTGCAATGTCACCAGGTCAGTTTGTGCTCCTGCTGCAATTCTAATTTTGTCAGCTTTCCATTTTCTAGGGAGTTGGAGGATTTTTCTTTCTCTCTTTTTTTTTTCCCCCCAAGTCAAAAATGATTTTGCATAACAGTAATAATGTTAATGGCCCTGCACAGCGCATCCAGATTACAACTGCAGCTAGGGAGAAATAAACATCTCATCTTTGCCCTGCTGTTTATCTACCCACAGCAGAGCCTGGTATCAGGTCAGAACCTGTAATTTCATTAACTTTATCACTCAGACACGCTTGTTGCTAGATGTCATTATTCAGCACATTGCTCCCGTGTTTTGTTTGCGCTGGGCTTCACTACAGATGCTCCGGCGCCGCGCGGGAGCAGCCCTCCCATCTGCATCGCTGCGGAATGCTGCCTGAGACTTGGGAGACAGTTTGGCTCATCGATCCGTGCTCTGCGTGCCTGCGATTTGCAGAACATTGGTGCCGCTCGACCTCCCGGGCTCGGACTTCTCTCTCATTTTCCAGGGCTGTACGCAGCAGAGTCATCTAGTGCAATTCCCTGCCTGACCTGATACATCCAGACGATCCACATGGGGAATAAAAACCCACATTCTTCCTCACGGAAAGGGCAAGCGAGCCCAACAGCCGCCCAGCGCCAGGTGCGTGAATCCCAAGCGATGGAAAGCGCCTGCCGCCGGCGCGACCCGGCACCTGCACGTCAATCACGGCCCGGCACGTGGGGGGAAACAAGCAGCGCAGGCAGGTGGAGGGCGAGCCAAAATGCTCCTTCTTCATCGGGTTTGCCATTCCCTGGTAACGAATACTGGGAAGTGACACTTGAAAGAGCCTCTAGTGACAGCCYCAGCGATGATACCGTTTGGAGCCCGCTGACAAGTCCCAGCTGATGTTTATCACAACGCTACACTGCAAGAGCAGCAAGGAGAGCTTTTCCCTTGGGTGCTGACAGACTCCCCGGGATGCGGGCACAGCTCCTCGCCCGGTCCCGGTGATCACACCAAAACCTGGCAGCTCCAGCCAGGTAGCCGGGCACCGGGGGGAAGGCTGACCCTGTCCTCAAGCTAGGGCCATGCTCCAGTTGGGTTTCTCTTGATGCATCCATCTTCAATCCACCTGTAAAACCGTACCCGAGCAGAACTGATTTCCAGCCCCTGGGGATCTCCAGGTACGTGGTGTCTGCTCGCACCAACTGCAGAGTTTCTCCACCCCACCTGCCGCATCCTCGCGGGAATCCCGGCGGCATCTGCTGCTCGCAGGCAGGTCAAAGCGCCTGTGCGTGCAGCACGTCCAACGCCTCCCGAATCACCGTGTTTTCCATGTGTGTGCAAACCAGGTCAGAGTGCAAAGCCCTCTTTTATATATATACATATAYTTATATTTCTGGTGTAAAAATCCTAGATCTGAACTACAGCCACCTCATCCTYGGCAATCCAGGCTCTGGCCAGCTTCAGCAGAGAAGAGCAACTAGCCCATCCCCTAGCTTGACTCCTTGAGCAAAGCCTCATCCAAGAGAGTCCATCTGGSAGGAAACACATGGTGAACCGGCACAGTAGAAGGATGAGACCAGGCAAGACACAAACCTGCCTCGATCCAAGGTGCAAAGCCCGACGGCATCACGAGCTGAACTGGCGGGAGCGTTTGTGAACTTATCTCACAGCCTGGGGTAGCCCTGGCCCTACAGGCAGCTTGCAGCCCCAGCCTGGGGGGATTTTTCAGTCAGTATAAGAAGTTCTTTATTGCCAATTCCTGAAGCCCTCAGATAGTTTAATATTCTGCCCTAGATCTTGTTTACTATTATGTTTTGAAGAGAACTGAAATGCAGTTACTGCTGTCTTCCCCACTCACACAACTCTAAATAATTTATAGAAAAGCAAAACAAAGAAGAGAGTATGAAAGAATAAAAAAGGCAGCTCAGTTACGATATATGAAGGCTTTCATTTGTTCATTCTCACCAAGCAGAGGGCTGGGGAAACCTCTCTTAACACCACAGGCCGGTGACAGCCAGCCATACACAAAGGGGGATGCCAACAGGGATGCTCAGATCAGCACTCGAGGATGGCAGATGGACCCCTGGACACCTCCATGTTTGTCTGAGGAACGACAACCATCACCGTCATAATAACCTTGCTTAAAAGAGGAAAGAGTAAAAAGCACTTTAAGGGTGGAAGAAACAACCTCAGCCACCACTTACGACCATCGCAGGTGCAGGGACCTGCTTTCCAGACATGATGCATCATCTGGGCTCTCCCCAGCTCCGATGCTCAGAGCTGCACAGTCTCCTCCACGGAGCCGAGAAGAGTCCCCGTTCCCATCCATGTCCCCCAGCACTCCCACCATCGGTGCTCCAACAGGGACCGCTCAGTCTTTATGGGAATCCCACATGGGAAGAAGGGAAGGACAGTCCAGCGTCACCCCAAGAGCCCCTTCCCTGCACAGAGAGAGCTGGCGCATCCCTTCCTCGCTCCTCCTGGAGTCACTCAGCAATTAGCACTAATGTACTTTGCTTTTGTTTATTCGAATGCATTTTACTGTGTGTTGCAGGTGAACAACATTAAACGGCTTCTAATGACGTTTCAATAAGCAGAGGTGGGTGTTGCAGCTTCTGAGAGACAGACTTTAAAAATGCAGGCAATCAAGTGTGCATTAGCCGAAACACTCTGGGGAAAGCGCCGCTCTTCTCCGCGCAGGAGAAGCATCTCCCCGAGTCACGCGGTTGTACCCGTGCAGCCCGCGGTCCCTCCGTCCCCACGCACAGGCGGGGGGCAGCACCCAGACCCTGCCGGGCCCTCTCGGCAACGGTTCTCCACGTGCAGAGAGCAGAACCRCATGGTTCGGCAGCACAGGTTTTATTTTTAGTTAAGAGAGCAACTAAATAAAGAGCAGCCAGTCTAGACTGCTTTATATAGGCTCTCGCCTTTATATTGGCCTCCTCCTAGAGCTCCCGAGTGTCTTCCAGCAGTCCATTACAAGACACCACCAGCATCTCTCACCCGTGATTTGGTCTCTCCTCCTCTCCCAGGAGAAGCCGTGCAGGCTGACAGCAGGTAACGCRCCTCCCCAGCTGCTCAGCCCGCAGGAGCCCTGCCAAGCCCTGTCGGCACGGGCTCCCCTCTGCTCCCGCATCCCTGGTACAGCCAGCAACGGGTGCAATCATGTACTCTGTGAGGACCGCAGAGGACCCTGTCTGTCTGTCCTATTGCATCCAGCCTTTGGCTACTTGCTGTACCAATGTTGGACCACTTTACCCACAGGGACCCCACCACTACTTTCTTTCTGAGCTGGGCAGAGCTTTGGGGAGGGGGAACCCCAAAGGGACMAGAGCTCCTCCAAATCCCAGCCCACCACCTTCAGGGAAGGCACAAAGCATCTGTAGCACCTCACCTGCTCAGAAACGGGCACGCCAGCCCAGCTCCTAGCAGGGGATTCTATACCTTACAACAGCAGCATTATCCAATATTATACCTTACAAGCAGTCAGCACCATAGGGACAGGCAGCAGCCAGAATCCACACTTAYGGAATTGTATAGGCTTCTTTCTAATCTGACCTACAGATGCTATATAACACTCTAACTGCCATGCCAAACACCACGAGTGGGAAACAGTTCACATTTGGGGTCTGCCTGTCCATCAGATCCACACGGATTCAGCTCTACACTTCCCGCAATGAGAATTTTCTGATCTGCCATTTCCAGCTCCACACGGCTCCTATGCACTTGCCTTAAATCTACAGCCCTGACGACTTTGTTTGCGGGTGACTACAGGATCGTTTGTCTGATTGCTCAGAGAATAAAGCACAGGGGATGTTTTGCCGCTAGTGGAAAATATAGCTTTATGGGGCAGCTCTCGGAGGAGCATCAAGGCTCAGCAGGCTGGCGGAGCCCCAGCGCACCGACACGTTCGCTCGCTAGAACTGATGCCCTACTCGACGGCAAGGCAATGAACATTTCTGCCACCTAGAGAGTGAAGACTGGCCTGATTGATGCCCGTGTACTAGCACTCACCCACGGCAAGAAGTCGGTATGAATCCCAGCATTCCTGCCCTGTTGAGGAGACAGGAGTTCCAGGGCTGCTGCAGCAGCGGGAATGACTCCTCCGCGCTGCCCCGTGCACGGTGCTGCACAAGCCCACGGCAAAAGAGCAACTCCCCTCCYTGGGGAAAAGCCAGCTCTGCTCCCCCACCAAGCATCCCCTAACCTGCCGGGGGTTTCACAGTGGTTTCTGCCATTGCTAGGACCAGATACACTACCAAGCCTGAAAGCAGAGTCATCAGCTTCCCATCTYGCCAGGCAAAGGGAAGACTGGTTTTGGAAGAGGATGTGACAAAGGAGACGGGTCAAATCCTCTGAATCCACATCTCCGTGGAGCTCCCAAGCGCACAGCCCACACGCTCCTACAGCAGCTAAACCACCACCAAAGCACAGTCAGGGAATGGTGCGAGACCAGGGGACCTGGTTCTCGGGGCTGGCAATGACAGCTGAGGGCTCACAGCTACCCTGCCTCAGTTTCCCCAGCACCATCCAAAGGTGATCRCCCTCTCAGGAGGGGCAGCTTCAGGACAAGGTCTGCAAACCACCTTGCAGATGACAGCTGAGGACCAAAGCCTGGAGAGCCAAGCACCAGCCACAGGGGCTATGCGTGGATGAGCCACCCTCTCTAGGCGACGCCGCACAGGACAGACACCCTGGTAGGGGATGGCGAGAGGGAAAGCGGAGAGAGAAAAGCCACAAACCTTTCTTCTCGTAGTCGGGCTTCTCCTCCCCGCCCCGGCCCAGGCTCTCCAACGTCCGCGTCACCTGGCTGCCAAACTCGTCCTCCCTGGTGCTGGGCTCTGCCCGCCGTGGCGTCTCCTCCTCCTCCTCRTCCTCATAGTCATCCAGGATGGGGGTCTCGCGGATGGGCACCCCGATGACCGAGTTGTGGGCCTGGAGGCGCGAGTTGCGGAAGCTCTCGCGGGCCTGGGGGCCCAGCAGCACCGAGGGGATGTAGTGGATCTCGTGGGTGGCCTCCGTGCTGGCACTCTTCTGCGGGATGCGGCGGCGCTTGTGCCAGCGCCGCTGGGCGTACAGAGCCACCGTGAAGACCAAGAGGAGCAGGAGCAGCGCGATCAGCCCACCCTGCAGAGGAGAGCAAAGAGCACGGGTCAGGAGATGCACGGRGCACAGGGACGGGTCTGGACATGCTGCGGCCACCATCCACGGACCTTCTCCTCTTCCACCCCCAGAGCACCCTTTCATCGGTGCCCCATGAACCCGCACACGGGTGGGTTCACGGAGCAGCCCCCTCTGGGGCGGGATGTCACAGGCAGGAGCAGCACGGCGCCGGAGGTGGCCTTTGGCCAGGGACAGCACAGTGACACCCCCGGCTCAGCTCTACCCAAGTTATTTTGCCCGCTCTTCCAAGGACTTCGTTCTTACCACACAGCCCTTGGGTCCCCCCCAGCCCCCCAAGCCCACCCACGCGCACGGGGGCTGAGGTGGGCGAGCTCCCCCTCCTGCGCTGCACGGGGAGATGGGAAAGGAGGCAATCGCATCCCACCACTTAGGAGAAAAAAAAAACCTCATTAAAACAACCCAGCCACCGACACGGGAGCAGTAAAGCCTCAGCAGAGACACACAACATTTCACACAAACGACACTGCAACAAACGGCACCACGCAACCGCCGCTCCCCAGGGCACGGTTACCCGGCTCCATCATTTCTGGTTGTGATTTGCCTACGGTTTCAACGGGACTTCAGCTGCAGACCTGGGGGCTCAGCACAACATATTCCAGACCAAGACCTTCTCTGCAAAGCTCTCCTCTTCCCCCACCTCCAAATTTTATTCAATACACCTCCCAAGTACATTCCCATTAAAAAAAAAAAAAAATCTTTACCAAAAAAATAATCTTCCTRAATATCTATATGTCCATGGAAGTGGCCTCTTCCTCCCAAGGGGGTGGGCTGGGAAGCGGCGAAGGGAGCTAGCCCTGTCTCCGGCTGCTCTGGAAGTTAAATTCAGCCACGGGCAGGAGCTGTGCGTGTGCCAGCTTCCAGCCTCTTCATCTCCACAGCGTTGGAGCAATTTTATCCCGTGGCAGACAAGCAAAGCAGGGCATGTAAATCAGGAGCAGCGTGAGCAACCGGGGCTTTGCAGCCTGACATGGAACAGCCAGCGCGGGGCCGGCCTTTCTTTGGCACAGGGGATGCCACCGCCCAGAACTTCACAGAGCATGCAAAAACAAAGCGGAGACGCTCAAAGATTTCATCTGCATTCAATACAAAGCCCCGTGCTGTACCCGGAGAGAGGCTCCGGCTCGTAAACAGGATCAGCTGTAAAGAGGCGGCATTAAAAATTGCAGCTCACAGGATGAGTTAGCTGGGGGAGAGGCCTCGGGAGCAGAAGCAGAGGAGAGACGCTTCCCTGAACCACCCCGGCACCATGACCCMCCGCAGAGAGGAGCCCAGCCCAGCATCTCCCACCAGGACCCCCACCTCTCCCCCCGCATTGGCACTAATGGGAGAAGGGCTCAGGAGGACATTGCTCAGCTTGACTTCCCTAATTTAGGTGACATGTACCATCAGGAAAGGCGGTTTAGCATCCAGGAGACGGATGGATGGACCCGACTGGGTTCATGCCCTGCAGTACCGGAGCACCTGAAGGACCAGTGGGATGGGGACCCTACCTGGCCTTCTGTGCTCAGATGCAAGAAACAGCGTGGAAGCCTCAGCCTGGAAGAGCAGAAATGTGTTTCCTCAGGTTTGCACAGCACCTGATGCACGGAGACCCCAGAGCACCACAGGAGCTCGCCGGCATGAGCCACCCGCACCCCTCGGCACCGAATCGGGGCCGTTTCCCTGGAAGCCCGCTTTGCAGGAGGGAAACCGCGGCACACCAGACCCTCCGAAAGGGAGGCCCGGTGACAAGGACACGGCAGGGCCACGAACTTCAACACGACAAACCACACTGCAAAATCAGGTCTAGCTTTTGTGCCGGCATCCTTCCAGCAAAGCGAGGGCTCTCACGCTACAGAAGGGTTTCAGAACAACACTCATGGACATGACTRCTGGGAAAAGCCTTCTCCAAGGCCTCACCACCAAGCCCCCGAGCCGCCCGGCTGGACATCACTCATGCCARGGTGCTCCCTGCAACCGCGAAGCGGGTGCAGGGCAGAGCACTGCACACTCACAGGCACAGGGGCACTTGCCCTCCCTGGAAAAGCACAACCGGAGACATCCCAGATGCTCGGGAAAGGCCAGGGTGACCGAGAAAGCCCTGCACGAGGAGCAGCTTTGCCAGCTGGCCCCAGGGAAGGGGTCCGGGCACCCGCAGCAGTGCTGGGGCCGTGCATCTGCCTGGAACGGCTTGGAGCAGATAAACCTGTCAGCGTATTAAATTAAAGATCTCTCTGCTTGGGAGAGATTACAAAAAAGGCGCGAAGGCACAGAAGTTATTAGTGTGTTGTTCCCCCTCCATCTCGGGAATGACAGGGTGGGCTCATGGTCGCCGAGGGGTCCCAGCCCAGCCCGGCAGCAGTTCCCGTATCCTTTGGGATGAGCCGAAGATCTCTGCTCTGCCGGCCACCCAGACAATGGCCCGCTCTCTGCCTGGGAAAGGCTGGGGGTGCCCGTGCCAGCCCCTCGGGTGAGCACTGACGGGCTCATAGCAGGCGGCTCAGTTCTGATGTGCTCCTTTTGTCCCTGACCCCACGCTGGCAGCTGCTTGTTTAACCACGCCGCAGACACCGGGAGAGCTTCCTGGGGAAAAGGGGAAGGGAAAAAAAAAAAAAAGAAAAAAAAAAAGAGTCAAACTTCCGAGGCATTCAAGCCAGCCTCATTTTAATCTATTTTTCATGTTAAATTATCCAACTGAGGGAGCGGGAGAGAGAAAGGGGAAGGAAGGGATAATATGAGAAATGTTTTATTTGACAATGTGTCATTCGGAAACTGATTATTTCTGTCTCCGAGCTTTTTAATATTCCCAAACAATGGCCAAGCCGCGCCGGGATTTGGTATTCTAAGGCTGGATTTATAATACTCTGTTCTGCAGTGATAAGAACACGGGCCTTTAATCCTCCGAGCTGTGAACATGCATATTCTCCCGCGTAATGTCCTTCCTGCCGCGCTCCCGCGTGCCCTGCGCTGGCCGAGCGGGAGCCGCCGGGCACCGGAGGGTTGCTGAGACCCACAGGAGAGGAGGAGGGCTGGGAGGAGGAGGAGGAGGGGTGGGAGGAAGAGCATGGGGGAGAAGAGGGCTGGTGGGGACAGCCCACGCGTATGCAGAACCGCAGGGCTCGCGGCATGGGAGGAAACCGCAGCTGAAGCTGGAAAGCAGCAAGGCTGGGACTTATCTGAAGCACTGAAGGAAAACCGATGGAAGAAGCCACCTTGAAGCCCAAGAGATTGGACACTCATATAAATTAYGAAGGCTGCCAAGCTGCCGACCTGGAGGGCGATCACCATTTGAGCATCTGTTTGAGATGCTGAACAATTTCTGAGCAGCAAGAGGATGCATGTGCTTCTTCGAACACAAGCCACCACCCTTCTCTACCAAAGTGGTGAAAGATGAGGGAGTCCTGCTGCTCCTCTGAGGTCTGGACAACTCTTTCTTGCAACAGGCTCTGGCCTTCCCCGACTCTGCCTGGGCTCCTCGGTCAGCTCTGCTCCCTGCTGCTCCCCGYAGCGGGGTGGGCTTGGCACGGCTCCCCACAGGAGCCCTCCAGCCCCGCAGCTTTACAAAAAAGCAAACCCATGGTGATCTGCCAGCCGCCATGCCAAATAGGGCCGAACTCACAGAAGAAGTTCCCACGCTGGAGGAGAACACAGTTTGGGCTGAGCAGACCTGTTCCACCAAAGCATCCCTTCTGTGGGTGCAGCAAAATCGGTGCAAATCAGCGCAGCATTCGGCCCGGCRCTGACCTGAACCCCTTCTGCTGCTTCCTCTGAACACTGACACRAAGTTTTGCCCTGGGGGGAAAATATCCCTATTTCTTTTCTAACTTTGAAGCCACTATTGTTCCCACACAACATCCAAACCCAATTACTGTCCCACACCGTGCTGACAACCAGCCCCGTCGCAAACTACCTGCTGCTGGGTGAACCGGGGCTCTGCAGCCCGGGGCCGTCGCCCCAAGGACAGTCCCCCGGGGGCAGCCGGGCTCTGCCCACCACAAACCCCGCACAAAGACCCCGCACCGTGCCCTGCTCAGAGAGCTGGGGTGGGCAGGACCCCGATGCCGGAGCGTCACATCGCCCTGCGCAGTCCCAGAGGGCGAGCCACGGTAAGCAAACAGGTATCAGCGATAACCACACAATCCTCAGAGCTCTTCACACTGTGTACTTTTTCCTTTCTTTCCTTTTTGGCCGTGAAGGTAATTAAACACTAGAACAATTTACCAAGGGTTGTAGTGGATTATCCATCACTGTCAATTTTTTTTTCTTTTTTTAAAGTCAAGCCTGGATACTTTTCTAAAAGTTACACTTTATTCCAAATGAGAAATAAAGGCTTCAGGGAAAACTTGCACCCTGTGCTGCACTGAAGGGCAGAGCAGATGACCCCACAGTCCCTTCTGGTCTTCCAGTCCCCCAATTTTGTCCTCCCCACTTTTCTTTGTGAGTCACAGCATTCARCTCTAGAGCACCTTATCTCTCTTTCAAACATTTCATCCCCTCCCAGGTCAACCCAGAGGYAGAAAGCACCACCGGACCGTGGACACAAGCAGGCAGGTAAGGCACATCCACCTAACGCAGACCAAAGCTGGGGAGATGCCACCAGCAAGGACCAAACCTCAGACCTCCGCAGCTCGGCACACAAACCTCTCCCGGCTCGTCTCTGCATTGCCGAGGGCTATAATAAAGCAGTGCTCAATGAGCAGGTGTAGTAAACATTTGCATTAGGTTTTAGCCACGCTTTAATTTGAGCTAACGGATTTCTAATTAATTTAACTAAAAGCGATGGCTAACGGCAGCACGGAGACCCTACAAATGCTGCTTCACCAGGCAGAGGCTTGCTCCCGGGCACAGATCCTCCAAGGCCATGTCCTAGGGTGAACCACAACCAGAGTTGGGATCATCCGCGTTAGCCGTTATAACAGCGTCTGTTAATGGGCAATCAATCCTCTCGGCCAAACCCTCTGCTGCAGCCAAACTCAGAGAAGAGACCCGTCGCTGCCCCGGCCGGCCGGAGGCAGGTCTGTCCATCCTCTCCCTCCCAGCTCCGCCAGCAGGTCCCTTTGCCAGGCCAGACCCTGCACCAGGACCCCCGCGCCCGCACCCCAACCAAGCTACGTTCAAGACAACTTTGGAAGAAAAATACCACATTTAACGTGTTGGGTTGCAAGGCATCTGCTTCTTCCCTTTCCAGATCAAACCTCCGCACCGCACCACAGCTTCTCCCTAGGACTCCTTTGCCTTATTGCTCTTTCTTTGCTGCACCTCTCAATTTAAATATTTCTTCTGCAAATCTTAATTAACATGCTGTTTGCACCTTCTTTCGGATCATTAACGATGAAAAATAAGGCTGATCTCTGCAGACATCTCCCGGAGTCTTCCCTCTCCTGCAYATCGCCGTTTATCATGACCTCCTCTGCACCCTGCCGCTTCCTCACCCTCCCGGGGTGCAGGACATACCCRCAGACAGCACGCGATCCCTCCAGCTTTAAAGAACGAGCATGGCAGGGGAAAGGATGTTATACAGTGTGCTCTTCCCTGGAGCGGGGATAACGCCAGCCTCCGGCTGTCACCCCCGTAATGGGGGAGTTGTGGCTGTTTCCTGCAGAAYCAAGGTTTCTGCACCCACGGCACCTCTGCCTGCCTCTCCGTCCTCCCCCTCCACACTGGCCCATCGCAGCCAAGCCTAAAAAGGCAGAAAAGGTCTCAGAAATACCGACATCCCCTTCAGCTTTGTGATAAGAGGAGATAGGTAGAAGAAAGAGGCCTCAGATCACCCCACGCACTAATGCACATCGTACGGGGGGGCAGGGAAGGGTTATCGGAGCCAACCAAAGCATGCAAGGAGGGAGAGGACAGGAGAGAAACAGGGCTTTGGGAAACAGGCTTTGCAAGAAACAGCCACATCTGCTGCAAGAGGAAAGCARGGCTCGTGGGCAGAAATGGGGCATCAGCAGCTGGAGTTCAGGAAGGCGCTGGATCCTGTCTCAGGAGATGCTCCCGCGGGCACGGACCTGACCAAGCCTGCTCGGTCCTCACACAGCCTCTGCCAGCACAAGGGAAGGGACAACGTACACCAAGGATGGAGGGATGCTTACTCTCTTCCTGCATCCACRGCGGATGGCACGAGAAGTTGTGAGCTTGACTTGCAGCAAGGACCACTCAAGAAGAAACACAACTGCAAGCAGCAYGATGCTCTCAGGAAAGCTGGGACACCTCGGTCACTGGAGGTCACCTGCCCAAAATGCAGAGCAGTGCCGGCACGCCTCAGGGATGCGGGGGTCCTGCCAACTCCCTTCTCCTTCAGCTGCCCATCCTGACAGCAGGCAGCTTCTGTCTGGAAGACGCGTGGCCCACCCCTGTCCGTGAATCAGAACCACSCTCTGACAGCACGTACCCCCACGTGCTGCGGGGGTCAGGAAACGAGCCCACGGGCAGGTGAGCATCAGGCAGGGAAACCGAGGCAGAGCACGAGGAAGACACCAAGAACAGACAGACAGCAAGCCAGCATGAAGGCTAGCGAGGAAGAGATGAACACCAGGATTAAAACAAACCAAAAAAAAAAACCAAAAAAAACCCAAAAAAAACCAAAAAAAACAAACACAGAAAGATCTGGATCCGGTCCTGAGCTCAAAACAACTCGACCTCACCTCTCCATAAACGACAGCAATGACACAAGGCAAATCCGCCTAAAAAATACAGCATTTTCTCCCTGTACGCTTCAAATCCCCATTCCAGCACCACTTCACCAAGGTGCTTAACCACACGCTTAACTTTAAATATGTGTTTAATTCCCATTACAGTCCATGARACTAAAGCACACGCCTCAGTGCTTTGCTGAGCAGGGATGGCTGCTTGAATTGTGGCCCGAAGAGAACTGTATTATGTCTTTTTTTTTTCCCCTCTTTCCATGGCTTTTACAACATCACCRAGCTCCAGCGACGATGGGGCACTGTCTTCTGTTGTTGTTATTATCACAACCCTGTCACCTAACTCTGCCCAGAGCTGACAGCACCTATCAACCACCCTCTCCAAAAGGGCTTATTCTGGTGCAAGGGAGTGCAGGATCTGGCCCAGAGGTTTAAAAGGGAGGGTTCCCATAGGATCGCTCCATCAGGCCCCTGCAGATCCGTCACACGYGGCTGCTCTGCTTGCCATGCCGTACGTACACGCATTGGACATAAATTTAATAGCATATACAGTCCCRCAAAGTATAACACTTGCACAAGAGATGAGAGTTACAGTTGCTGTGGGAATCATAACTTTAAAATCTCTGACTCTTGCACGTTAAAAAAAATAACGAGTCAGACAAAAAGTTGCATTTCCATATAATTTTATTTCTTTTTAAGCCACACTGAATTTTGTTTTKCTGTTTCATCCAAGAACGGAAACAAAAAGGAGGAGTGAGCCTGCCAATCAGCCTTTCTGCACCATTCAGACATGCAATGTGATGTTCTAGTAAATGTTTATTTGAATGGTCTCCCAGGCACCAGCTGTATGCAAGCACCAAAATACACAAACCTCAATCACACTGAACATGCCTGCACATCCCGAGCCGCACATCTTGCTAGGATAACAATTCAAAATGACTCCTAATCCATTTTTACGATATAAAAAACCAGGCATTTATTTGCAATGAACTGAAAGGGGAAGGCTGGAGGTGATTTTATTAAGCACCTGATTGCTGCTCTTTTTAAAGCCAGAGCACAGATTGCATACATTGTGATTTTAATACGCGCTAAACGGTTCACCTAAATCAGCTGACCYGCTAACCCGGAGCTTGCCCCCAGAGAGGGAAAATTTTAAAATGCATAAGGTCTCGTGTGTTGGCCCTCATGTTTCCCTAATGCGGGCAGGCTGGCTGAGCGCAAAGCTGAGACAAAACCAAAAGCTTTTTTTCTTTTCCCCCAAGGAGTTTCAGTTACCAAGCCCCATCCCTCCCCCCCGCCGAGCCTGCTAGAGACATCTCCAYGTGTTCCTCCTCCTCGGCTCATTTACACCCGGTACCTGAATTGCATTTTAGCTATATTCCAAAGGGGAGGRAAAATCCACTTGAGTTAAGAACAAACCACCTTGCTTTTAAATAAAAAAAGTCACCACATCCACAGCAAGCCTCTCCCAGCACACCAGAGGTCTCGCGAGGAAGGGCTGCCACGCGTTGCGGGTTGAGAGCGCCCAGGGTTGTGCCAAGAGACAAAGCAGTTAAACACCGGGCTAAAGGCAAGTCCCTCAAAACCAGCAAGCGCAGAGCCACCACCCATCCAGCATCCCTCTCTGCACCGTCCGCAGACCAGAGCCCAAACCCCGACCGCCCACGGGGACCCGGCTCAGGCGAGGAGCGTCCCATCGGCCAGCGGAGCTGCCCTGCAGCTGCATCCCGGCAAAGGCACCTCTGCCAGGGGAAGGGCAAGTGGGAATCCACCCAATATCAAGGAGGAGGACCAAAGAGACTATCTGTGGCCCTAATACCTTCCCACATGAAAGAGAAGAGCAATGAAGTCCTCCAAGCCCAGTTTTGGCTTGGTTTCACTGAAATCACCATTAACGGCAGCTTGACCATGCCTGCTTTGCCTGATGCTAGTGGTGAGCACATCCCTGCCCCACCTCTCCTCCCTCCAGAGCTTCCCGTCTTAGAGCAGAGATGGTCACCTGGGGGATCCTCTTCATCAGACCCCTCCAACAGACCTGCAGATTTGCACCTTGCACCCGCGCGCCCCTGGGCAGGGACAGCCGGTCCCACGGGAGCCCGAACCCRCCTTGCTCTGCACTTCACTCCTCCCGTTTCAAGAACGGACAGTGCTGCCTACGGGAACATCTCAGGGGGGTTTTCCAGACTTTCCTGCCCTGAGCTGTGGACTAAGCTCTGCCCGTGCAGGTGCCCCATCCAACAGCAGAGCATCCGGCACGACGCGCTCAGCTGTGCTGGCCAAGCCACACCGCTCTGTTTTTCTGGAGCCACTTTTATCACGTTCATGCTTCACCCGCTGCCCAGCGGAGGCCACAAACACCTCCACAGCTTCTGCCCGAGCTGGTGCCTTCTCCTCCGGAAAAAATACAGAATATTCATTTTAGCATCTAATGGAGAAGCCAACCTGCGGATCAGCTGGCCCCAACGGACAGAGCAGTGCTGGCATTAGTCACAGCAAAAGGCGCGTAGAGGTGGCACGATGAAGGAGGGATGCAGTTAAACTCGCCAATTTAAAAAAAGGGATAAAACTCAGAGAAGCTGCACATCTTTCGGGAGCCTTTGCCTCAGTCCCAGGCTGATTTCAGACCCCCCGAGCGACCACCCACAAACCTCGGCATCTCCAGTGCCCCCCACAAAACGCGGTGCAGGTCCCACGGGTGCTCCCGTCCCGTGTTTGGCCAGCGAGTGCACAAGAGCATCTCCCAGAGCATGTGGACACAGCTTACCTCTGCGGCACCCGGGCAGCAGCTGGGGCCTCCAGGAGGAGGCTCGGGTGGCCACGGGGCCCCCCGAAACCACAGCCGCTGCGGTATACCCCTTCCAAACAAAGGCTTAACAAATGCTAAAGCAAGGTCTCAAATTACTAGGATTATTATAATATCTACCAGCAGAGCATTTGCTAGCAAATGATGAAATATAATTAAAAGTAAAGAACACTTGTCAGATAAATGACAAACATGTAATGCTGTTGCAAAAGTACCTTCCTTGTTTTTTTAATAATTGTGTTTATCTACTTCCTCACTAATTTACAAAAAATACAGTTAATTCTCAGTGGATCTCACAACCATTAGTGCGAATTAATGCTGTTCCCACTGTATATTCTGCATATATTAAAAAAAAATTAATCTAATAAGAGATGCACATCTCCGGATGAGGGAACACGAACACAATTCACATTGTGCCTCCAGCTTCCAAGTGCTGGTGAGTGACACGGTACAACATCCTTTCTGCTCAATTAACCAGCCAGCTTCTGGGGGCTGCCAGATCTTGGACAGTTGTCCAGAAAAGGTGGCAAAACACAGAGAAAAATTCATCTCAGCGTTAAGGAACAGGGACTTCTTGGAGTAGCCCAACACCTCCAAGCCCCGTTGATGGGCCAGGTCTTGTCTGAGTTGGTGCGTGCTGCCGCTCTCCTCCATACACAGAGTGGAGCAAAGACGGGCGAGAGACTGGAAAAGGGGTTTAGAGTTTATTTATGGGCATTTCAAAACAATTTATGGAGCAAGGAGCTGATGGGAAGGTGCTATTGTGTACGCAGGAACGGAGGGAAAGACCTCTCTTTGTTGGTGGTGGGTTTTTTTTTTTAAGGTCTGTTACTAAGCCCAAAGCTGGCAGCTGCTTTGGGAACAATCCAGCCTATTGTGTAAAAAAACCTGCCTTACCATATTTGAAGTGCAAATATTTCAGCATAATGAACATCTTTCTGAAAAGCAGCAACACAAACCATTGCTTACCAAGGGGAGAGGGAGGGTATTCAAACACAGTAACAGAGATAAAAGCTCCGTGCACAYGCTTATATAGCATTTGGCATCTTTGCAATTCTAGCGTCGTAACTCACACGACGGGAGTTACACACCGCAGCCCCCCATGGCCCGGAGAAGAGCCTCCACTGGCACCTGGGGCATCGCACATCAGGAAAAGAAAAAGGAGTTTATCAATTTGCACATAAACAATTTGAAAAACACTCCGACCCCCTCCRTGCATCACAGAGCAGGCAGATCCAAGACTTTGATTTAAAGATCAAAAAAGCTCAGCAAGTCCACAAACCTTCTCCCTTCCAAAAACACCACAGCTATTCCCACCAGGTTATCAAGAGCCCAGTTAAGTACAGCACTTAACCATACACTTAACTTCCATTAACTTTGCCGGGACTTTCCACATACATAAAATTTATCAGGTGTTTCAAGGCTTTTTTGTCTTCTTGCCCAAGAACGCAGAGTTCCCGTCCCCCGGCCCTTGGTGTGATGCCTCCAAACAACCACGGGGCTCGGCACAGTGGAAGAGGAAATCCATGGGGACAGCMGTTTTCCTGCCGTACAGCTCCCACACTCACTGCTTTTTGTTCCATGGCATGTCAGACCATGCTAAGCCATCTCGCCAAAACCCTGCTACTCGTTCGCCCAGCCCTCTCGCTGTATCGATCGAAAGCCAAGAAYATAAAAGGACAGCAACGCACCAGCTTTGTTTTGCTCACTTGTTTTCAAGTCGCTTTGAAGGGGACAAGGCCAGTGATGTCCTCGCTGGGGAGGGCAGAGCCGCAAGCGGGGAGCGCAGGGCATCCCGCTGCCGGGCTGSGGTGGGGAAAAAGCGGAGTTTGCATCTGCCAAGGGGTCCTTYGCATCCCCAGGGTGCAGCCACAGCAGCTTCAGCTCTGGAGAGCTCTGCTCACCCAGGGAGAGTCCCCATCCCAAAGCACTTGCGGCTCGAGGCACCTGCAATTCAAGTCCCTCTCTTTTTCTGTATGGATACAGGACATCAAAGATGAYGGGAGCAGAGCAAAGGAGGAGGAAACCAGGGCTCCTACCTACATCTCTCCCCTGCAGAATGCTACAGGAGGGAGACTCTGGACAGGTACCAAGATGCGGGCTGCTTCCAAAAGGACATTTACCTGCACATTTTGAGGAAGGACCAGTGATTTGGGGCAGTCCAGTCCGGCCCTCCTCAATGGCTTGAATTTAAAGCCTGTGACTACTTCTGAGTCCACCGCCAAGCTAACCCGCACCCTGACTAGAGCAGGACTCGGAAGAGTGGACCTGAAGGGACTCCCTGGGGACCACCCAAGTGCAGCCCCCTCCRGGGCAGGGCTCAGAGCTGCGTCCCTGCTATCCAAAGGGACCTTTRCAGAGCCAGGAGCTTTCACCTGTGCTCTCACAAAGCGATAAGCAGTCCTTGCACCCAGCTCTAACGACAGCCGCGTTCTTGCAAAGAGGAGATAGACCTTCAATTAAGAGAAGCTGGCACCAGAGCAGGAAGAGGCCAGTGGGCAGCAGCAATGGCTGAGAGGGGCAGGAGGGTTTGGAGGAGCTGGTGGGCTCGCTCAGTGCCACACACACACATCAGGGTGCTGGATTTTCTCCCCCTGCATCCTCGCAGGCAGGATCGATGCCATCCCCTGCAGGACAAGTCACCAGCTGCCACCCCTTCCACCTCTGCTCGGGCTGCAGGGCGCTGCTCGGCCCCCTGATTCTGGGCCCACCCAACACGGACATCCCCTCCTGCGTGGCCAGCTCAGCAGCCTGCCTGGTGCTGCAGCAAAGCCGGGGTGAGACCTGGAGCAGGGTAAGCAGCAGCAGGGGTATAGGTTTTATTCCAGGCACRCAGCTCGCAACAGCCCTGAGCATCCCGCACGCAGACAAGACAAGCCCACCCAGCCCTGGGGACCCTCATCTCCTGACTCCATCCCCCAGCTCTGCACCTCTTGCCCACAGAAAGCAGCAAGCATCACAGCCATGCCCCCAGGAMGACCTGCCAAGCTCCCCAGTACACGCCGCTCTATCCGCCTTGAGGGACTGGGACAGTTTGGGACTTGCACTCCCCAGCCTTGCTGTAAGCAAAGGGTTTGGAGCGCRTCTGAGCAGGGTGGATGCGTGGAGAAACAAGAGCTCCTTCCCAGATGGAGAGAGGATTGAAGGGCACTGCTATTACAGCCGGTTCACTGCAGCCCAGCTGCAGCACGCCGTGAGGGTCCATGATGGGAATACTGTGCCCCCCCCATCCAACAGCGGCTGAGAAAGTGCCCATTCGGAAATGGGAAAGAATTCATTTCAATTAAATGTGCCTGGTGCTCCAAATGAAACCAATTAATTCCCCCATCTGAAAGCTGATTAGCCAGGATATGTGGGTAAATGGATAATAACAGGCTAATAACCCCCTCTCGTCCCCGCGTGCACGCCGATGCCGCTGTGAGGTTTCTGACACGGTGTCGCCAGCGTAATTGCAGCATCTGTGAGTAACCGCAGAGCGAATTCAGCCACCGCTGGCAGGCGGCACCGTCCCCGGCAGCAGGCAGGGACTGGGCAAGGATGGCTGCTTTGGAGCCAGCCAGACCCCCAGTCACCCCCCTCCCAGCCCCTTGCCCCCCACGGCAGCATTGATTGCGGCACGAGCTCCGTGGCACTGGACCCCCTCCCAGCGGCACCCCATCTCTGCGTGCCCACCGAGCGACACCAGCGGGGACTGCTTAGGGCCGACCACAGCCATAGGGGGTGGGTGTTCAGCTGATGAGCAGTAACTCATTAATGCAAACAGGCTTCAAACAGAGCTCTGTGCAAGGAAAGCTGCCCCCCCACCCCCAAACCTCCTTCCTGCCCCCCAGGAAGGCTCTGTGGGGCAGCCCTGGGCGCTGGGCATGGCAGCTCCCTCAGTCAGTTCAAACAGTTGAACCCAGACGTGGGACAGCAGCAAGCAGGAGAGGACAAGGGAAGGCACAAAGCCATGCCACCCTCTTCTGCGTCCCTTGTTCCCTCCAGTCCCCGAGTCATCCCCAACACCACCGCAGCCCTGGCCCCGCAGCCCGACCCCTCCAGGTCCCCGCCGAGGAGCGGCCGCTGGCTGGGGAACCGGTGGCAGGAATTTTCCGGCTCTGCTCTCTCTTTTTTTCCCAGTTGGAAAGTGTTGATTAGCTAAAAACACTTTCCAATAGGGTATTTTTGGTTAAGAGCGATCTCCGAGCCAAATCGCGCRCGGAGAAAAACAAAGATCTCAATCCCGCTGCCATTTTCTAATCAAATTTCCTTTTACTAATTTGACAGGCCTGTTTCGAAAATCTAAATTTAAAGCTGAAATAAAGTTAGATTCCACAGCTAAACGGGAATCAAGACAAAATATTTCAAATGGAGCTAATAAAGCCCTTCTACCCGCACCTTTCGGCTCACGAAGCACCTCTCCACTCCTTACTCGCTGCTCCTGGTGCAGGCGGTGGGTATTGAGCTTTGGTTTGCTTCCCCCCCCAGTGCACATGCACACCCCCCACCAGTTTGTTTTTAGCTTCTGGGAGGCAGGAAAACCACCTCCCGCCCAGCTTCAGCTCCATCACAGCCCACCCCGATGCGGTGCCCGTCCTGCCGCCTGGGCTGAGTTCACAAGTGCACATCTAATCTAAATTAAGCCCAGCCCATGCAATGCTCCCATCTTGAGAGGGGGCCTRGCCTCCTGCAGAAGAAACAGCTTTGCCTGAGGGGAAAGCATGAATGAGAGATGAAGATASAGCCGTATGTTCCCTGGAGAAGCTTGCCTGGGTGGCAAGGTGAAGGCGGGCAGCGAGACGAGGAGACAGTCCCCAGGCAGAGAGAAGCATCCACTCAAGAGGCAGCACAGATCTGCAYGGGCTCCTCTGTCTTTCTAATCCTCCCCCTACTCCAAACAAAAAGAACCTCTTGGTCCCCAGGCGCTCAGCTGATGTCCTCAGCATCCAAACTCCTTTCAGGCTTTCATCGCAAGAGAATAATTTCACACAAGACAAAGGAAGCCAAAAAAAGAACAGCGTCCCCAGTATGTTGTATAGACGGAGCGCTGGAAACTTGGTTCAACCTTCCTGGTCCATGCCTGCGTGGTCCTTGTTTAAGCCCCCGACTCAGGGAGCCCAGGACACCCAGCCAATGTGCAAAACACCGAGGTGAAGGCAACCTTCCAGCCCACGGTTGGAGAGCACCTGGATGCGAGACCCGGTGAAATCAGTGCCCCACGTGCCACCGCAGCAGAGCAGTACCCACGAGGAGAAGGAAGCTGCTTAGCTCTCTGCTAGACACCACCCCAAGCAACAGCTCCCTACGGCGGGATGCCGTTCACCAAGAGCTTCACCTGTGGCCAAGGAGACATGGTCCTCCTCCAGTCCCTCCTGCTGCACAGCCCCATCCCAGCCCTCCCTGGGGTTTCATGGCCAGGCTTTCCACACTGGCGGGGATTTTCCAGGGGCAGCAGTTGACTCTGCAGGGTTAGTCCACACACCCAAGCCCAGGATTTGAGACGCTGTGGAGGGGACAGCCAGCACTGCCCAGCCAAATGGAGGAAACCCTCTCTCCAAGGCAGACAAATGTTTTCCATCAAGTTTTCAAAACAAGATCTTCTCTCCTGGCAGCCTCAGCAGAGGGCTGGGACAGGCTCCAGCATGCAAACAGGACCTCAGGAGCCCAAATGGGGCCAGAGTCACTACATGCGAGAAAACAATTACRAAAACGAGGCCCAGGGCTCCGCTCCCTCCCCTGTATCCCCGTTTCAAGCAGCAGCACACCCTTCCCTCTGCCCTACCAAGTCCTGCTTCCACCACAGCCCCTCTCCCTAACTCATCCCGGGGCACAGCCAAGGACCTGAGCCACCTCCGGCCACCAGCAGAGCTTGGCCATGCCAAAGCAGACATGCCTCTCGCCCCTCTGGGATGCTCAGCCCTCTGGAGAAGAGGCAGAGCTCCCCACACGCAGCCGGCGCGGGCAGCAAAGGCTGCAGACTGTCACAAGCCCTAAAGCTGCTCCTTCCCATTGCCAGGTGCAAAACACATTTATCGTTTTAACATTCCCAGCGACAGCTCAGGGCTCCCTTTCCAAAGGACACTCGAGATAGAAATCTATGTGACGGCCAAGCAATTGCAGCAGGCAATTTAATCTGATAGCCCTGGATAGCACGAGGCGACGAAAAGCCTGTCCCAAGAGCACCAGGTGAGTAGTTACACACTCGGCAACTGCATCCCCGCCTGGCCTGTAAATGCTCACCGTGGAACAAGGCCAGTCTGCAAAGGGGGGGGTTAAATACCCTCTTTGGGTACTTAAAGTGTGGGTGCAACCCCAAAGAGGAGGGCTGGAGGGGTCAGCAGCAGGCAGGGCTGCTCCGGGGAGATCTGCCGCAGGGCCCTGAGCTGCAGCACCGCGTGTCCACCACAGATGGGTCTTGCCAGAACGGGATCTCAAGGTTTAGGGGATCTGAAGACAGTTTCCCACRACTCCTCATTTCCACCCTTGTTTTCCTCCTCACACATCTCAGTGATGCTCTTCAACAGTGCAACYGAGCTCGAAGGATCCTCCCCAGCCAACAACTCAGTCATTAACTTCTGCCACGAACAGTTACCCTGTGCCACAAAGCAGTTTCCACCCTTACACCAGAGAGGGGACACATGGCACTAGTAGGGACCAAAGGATCCCACAACGCTCACAAGCCGCAAACATGCAACGATGAAAACAGCAAGACTAACAGCCCCGCAAGAGGGTCAAGAACCTGCACCAGGCTTCAGCTTTCCACTCCTGGGTGACCACCCCACCATGCTGGGCACATTTTCCGGGCTTCCCGAGGGCAAGGTGACCCATGCATCGGCAGAACGACACTGAGCATCAGCTCTGCCCACTGACAGTGCGGAGCTCAGYAACCCAAATGCTTCATCGCATTGTATATCTGCCCTGCACACAGCAGTTCTCCCCACTTTATGGTGACCTGCCACCACCCATGAATACCAGCTCAGGGCAGGGGGACAGCAGCTTCTACCGCAAACCCAGAGAGCCCTTACTCCTGGCTAGGGCTGCCGGGCATCATGACACCAAGCTATCCATCACAAGGACCTTCCTAGGCATTGGAAACCCCGTGGGAGGAAGAGTAACAGCACATCTAGGAGGCTGCTGGGTGTCACCCCTTGCCCAAAGCACTTCCAAAGCTCACTGCTTTCCGCTCGCCCAGGCACAGGGAGGGCAGCCGGGGGCGGGGGGGAGTCAGGGTGCTGCATGGCTGGGGAGATGCTTTTTCAGTTCCCAGCTCCTACCACAGCTCTATCTCGGCTAAAAATCATTAAATCCCTGCACCCCAGTGTCCTTTCARTAACTCGGGAACAGCCCTGCCCCTGTTTCGTGGGAGCGGGACAAGGATAAATCCATAAATCCAAGGCTAGATCTGTGCTGGGGACCACAGAAGGGCAGCTTGGTTACTTAGATAAGACCAGGTGCCCTCGCGCAAGCCAGACAGGGTTTAAAACCAGATGCTGGGAATGAAAGCTCAGAACCGAGGGCCTCAGCCACCGCTGCAGCTCTCCACCGCCCCTGCCTCCGGCACCAAACGTCCCCGTCCCTGCAGGGACCAGCTGCTGGAGCAAGAGGAATGGAGGCGGCTACGTGGAGCGTGGGCATGTCCATTTTTCAAGGGACACCTTAGAAAGAAAAATACAAGCACTTTGACCCCTCTTCTTAAAAAGCAGATAGTCATCCACACACACGTGCGCCTGCAACCTCTGGCCGAGGAGCCGCGGGCAACGCCAGGGCAAGAGGAGGATGCCAGCCTGCATTCCTGCTCGCTCCCGGGAGCCAGATACTTGAAGCTAAATCCTCAGAGCAAAACATTTACAAGAAAAGGATTTCCATCAATCACTTCAAACCACCTGCTTATTTAAATCAGTCCAAACATTGTAAAAGTTATTTGAAATATTAGGCTGTTGCCAAGCAGGCCTGAAGGCAGCGTGCTGGAAGGGAAGCGTGCTTTGGTGGGGTTTGTAAGGCTGCTCCTCCTCGGGTCAGCCACAGTCCAAACCCAAATCTGCGTCRGGGAGCGCAGGCTGGAACAACCGCCTGGGGGGACGGGGCAGTCTTGCAGAACAGGATAGAGAAACATCCATCACCAGTGACAAAGGGTTATTGATCCTGCCCGGGGGCAAAGAAATGGATTTAATGACCTCTCCAAATCCCTTCCACTCCGGAGATCCTATGGAAAAGTAATCCTCCTCCTGCAAAACCCCTGAGAAAGGCAGTATGCTTGGAGTATCCCATCTGAAGCCAGCACCATCAACAGGGTAGGCATGTGTGGGAGGTTTGGGGTACTGAACAAAGAACTCCCCCCCTCAAAAAAACCCACCCTGCAGTCACAAAACACCACACCTTCCAAAGCAAAACCACTTCATCATTAACCTGAAAAACTTGTTTAAGAAAACGACAATGAAAAATTAGCACAAGCCAATGCTTCACAAAGCRCACGGCTACACTTGTGCAGCCTGGGGCGTGCAGGTGAAGCTCCYATTCGCACCCGCGTCTCACCGACCTCCAAACCCCCGGGATCGAAGGCGCTTTCCAGGGTGGTTCAGTGCAGTGAAAGACACAGATGGGTGCAAAGATAGCAAAGGGTCATTTGCTTATCCACTTCATGTTCGAGTTTTCAGTTATTTGCACTGTCAGGATGTTTTCCAGCACAGATAATCATTCAAACCTGAAACTTCTCAGAACAAAAACATACAATTAGTAATTCCCCCACCAATTAGGAAAGGAAGAAGGGAGTCCGAGGCACAATTTAAGTCTGTATAAAACAGAAAAGAGCAAAGAACTAGCTGTATAGGAATGCAGTTAAATTAAAAAATAGTCATGGTTCCTATTTCTATACATGACACCCTTCAGATCTCAGATCAGTAAAATACATATATATACGAAGTTTATATTTCATATATATATACATGCACACACACATTCAGAGCCATATAACATGCATGAAGTGCTTTTGGTCACGCATCAGGTCTGCGTATTTGCCTGCTGAAGAGTCCCGGTGGGACGCCCAGACCCGCGATGCCGAGGGGCCGGTGGGACCCCGCGAGCTGCGATGCTGAACAAGCGAGCAGGCACACGGGAGCTCGCATCGGCTGTGCTACGGAGAAGGTCGGGAAAGCATACGGCATGCACGCCGGGTGCTGGAAGGAGGATGACCTCCTCCTCCTCCTCAGCAACTTTTAGGGCCTCGTGCATCACGAGCCAGGTCTCYCCGGCTCAAGGGGACAAGAGAAACAAGAGCATTTTTCTCTGCTATCAAACAAGACGCGAGACTCGCGCGCATCCTCTGATGTGATACGGCTTCAAGGCTACAGGGTTAYGCATTCAGGGCTCGTCTCGGCCTCAGCCTCAGCCCCCAGAACCACTGTCATCCCCCGCAGAGCCTCACGCCGGGGTCAGGCCCTTCAGCTGCCCAGAGACCTACCGGCACGCACAAGCAGCAACCAGGGAGACAACTCACCTTTCAATCGAGTTCACCCCGTAGAAAAGGTCAAGCTGTTTCCAAAATCAGGGGGGTTGTCGCACCCAGCCCTCCAGCTTCTCTGCACATTCATGCCTCCACTTCACGTACTCCTTCTTCTGCACCCAGCCACGTTTCTCTCCTTCATTTACAACAAAGCCTGAAATCCCTTCCCAAGGTGAACTCTTGTTTTACTTGAACATCACCACGATCTACGAGGGGGATCACAAGAGCCCCCTTTCACCTCCCTTCTCTGCAGAAACCCCCCTGTGCCTCTATGCCTCTTTCTTGCTCCTCACCCCTCCCCATGTGAAACAAGGATGCTCCACAACCTTGCCGAGTGCATTGGGAAGAAGAGCCTGAAGGATATAAGAACAGCTCCTGAAGAATGACTTCGTACCGGTTACCGCATTAGCTGCTCTCCTGACCAACATCCCAGTGCTGCTGCCTGTCACCTGAAGGACATGGGAAGCCACAAACCACATATGGAGACCAGGAGAAGAAATATCTGCCTGTCACCAGCTTCTCAGCCCCGGGAACCAGCAGAGCTCGAGGACAGCTCTGGCCCCTCAGGGTCACCTCGCAAAAGGGAGAGCAGGGGGTGAGCAGACCCCCCMCACTTGTAACGCAGAGGCTCTCCCCACTCCGGGAGAGGACCAGGTTTTTGAAGACATATGGCTCCTCTCCATACTTTGAGCAACGACTCCACCACGCTTCCAAATTCCAGCTGCCTAAGCAGTTTTTGCAGATATTTCCTCTTTCTTTGCAATCATTTGGCTAATAAGATGAGCAGGTTGGGCTCATTTATTTTGGACACTGTTCTTGGGTCATTAGCAGAACGGCTAATCATCACATTGGCAGAAAATATCACTTCTGCTTCAGAGCTGGCTGCATAGCTCAGGGAGGGGGAGAGAGCAGGAACTTGACAGAGCCTTTAAAAAAAAAATAAATATAAAAACCAAGTTACATGCCTCTAGAAGTGGAATTTTCCTCTGCTATTTCCCAAGGTACCCACCGCTAGGATGAAGCGGGCAGACTTCAATGCCCGAGGCTGCTCTGCAGAGCTCGCTCTCTCTCCCATGCACRTGCCACCTCCGAGGGGCCGGAGAGGGAGCGATGCTGGCGGTGGCAGCCCGGCCTCGCCGCCTCCCTCGCTGAGCCGCAGCAACGTGCCCTGGCGACGCTCAGCCCTCCGGGGAAGGATCGCCTTCCTCACCCGCAGGCAAAGCCAGGTGGGACGCCGAGAGCCCCAAAGCACAAGGCGCAGGAGCCCTTTCTGGGATGGCTTGGGGTTAGGAAAGCGTATCAGATGCGATGCCTGCAGTCTGTTCRCAGCACCTGAGCACAAAAAGCTACCTACAGAGAGTTGTCGGAGACATTTAAACAACAATTTGTATTCGGTGGTGAAGGCTGGAGTGCCTGTGAGGGTGCTGAACCGCCAGGCATTTGCAGAGCTGAAGCCTGAATTTCCAGGAGAGACGGCAAAGCTGAGCCCTTTCAGTTTCTCTCTCAAGAGAGGAGAAAGCAGAAGCAAAAGACGAAGCCCCGCGACACAGCCGCGCCGAAACACAGCGGCACTGCCGAGCAAAGCTGCTCCCCAGGCTGGGCTGCCACAAAACCACCTCTCACCAAGGGCCCCGGGAAAAGAGTTTTACCCTGCAGACGTCCTRCTAACGCAGAGCGCAGGGACGGGGAGCTGCTGCCCGCTGCCATCCCACAGCGCAGCAGAAGCAGCCGCTGCCTTCACCAACCAACCTGGCAAAGGCAGAAACGAGGTGCTGGGGGGGGGGAGCAACAGCTGGACACGGCACAGGTTGTCCCCTCCTCTACCAGATACGCARCCAGCACGACTCCTGCTCCCCTCCTCTGGCTTCATCTGGCCCCAGATGTCCCGGCCACGTGTGCTGCCGGCGATGCCATGACCTTGGCCGCTCTCGGCAGCATCCTTGGGGCAAGCACAGGCTGGGCCTCCTGCCTCCCCAAGGAGGCTTTCGGCAGCCATCCAGCAGCTCCGTGCTTACCCTCCCGCCCTCTCCAGCGCCGCAGCCGAGAACCCCAACGCGCTTGCCAAGGGAGCGATGCAAAGCGGTTATACGGGGAGGGAGCTGGGCAGGGGGATGGGGCGGCAAAGGCTGCGAGGAGGCTGTGGCCAAGGAGGATGCCAGAAATTTGGCCCCCCCACCTCTCCCCCGGGGTGCTCCAGCTTGCCTTGAGCCACACTGTGCCGAGGATCTTCCCGATATCCCCATGGGACCGTCACGCTGCGCTCTCCAGGCAAAGCCCCCCAGCACCGTCGCAGAGCCAGCCGCTCGCCGGGAGCCCAGCGACCAAAGGGGAGCTCGGGCTTGCTCTGCAGGGTGCTCCGACCAGAGAAAGGGAAAAAGATGATTTGGGAGCTAATTTAGAGCTTGGATTTCCTAAGCCTTTTCAGACACCGAGGCTATTGGCAGGCAGCATTACAGCCCCTGCCAGTCTCAGCGGCTATACAATGTCCTTCCCTTGGCAAGGGCAGCGGTGGGGAAAAAAATAACACACAAAAAACAAGGGACGTGTGATGGAGAGCTTGGCTAAAGGCTCCCTCCCCCCGCCGACCTGCATGCCAAGGAGGAAGAGCATGAAAAAAAGTGAAAAGTGGCCATTTAAAAAGGAAAGAAAAAAAAAAMCACACCACTTGTTTTGCTAAGGGAAACATGGCTGAGCCGAGGGGACGGAGCTGTGGCAGGAGGTGAATGGATGCATCCTGAGGCCGTCACTTTGCTCRGTGGCCAGGGCAAAGCCATCGCCCTCCCCAAATCCTCCGGCCAGCACGGGGAAAGCAGGGCTCCCACTGCCTCCATCGCAGGCAGGAGGGAGCGGTCGCATTTTGCACAGCCCCCCTGCACCCCACACTGCTGTACAGAGCCCCCAAAAGCAACACCAAGGTCTCMCGGGGTGTCATCCCACCCAACCCAGTGCCTGCAGAGATGAGCGCTGCTGGGTGCCCAGCTCTGTCAGCAGGCTTGAGCGCACGGGGGTGAAATGGAGGGATTTTGCCTCAAGCCTTCATGACCCAAGAAGGCAGGGTGGTGGGAAGCCTCCTCTCTCCTCCCCACGAGGTGACCGCTCTGCTGAGGGTGCTGCAGCAGGAAGGAGCTCGCCAGCACCCAGAGGGTACAGAGGGTGAAACCCTCCGCGGCTGGAGCGTCGCAGCCGGGAGCAGCAGCTTCCCAGGGAAGGACAGGATGAGTTCGATGTCTAATTGCCTTTTTTTCAAGGGGGAAGAAAGGAAGGAGACCGATGGAGAGAGCAAGGGGACAACCCCAGCCATCCAGGCCAGGCACAACCCGAGCACAGCACACGGACACGGACCCCCTGTCCGGGTGACAGCCCTGTCCCCAGCTGCAGGGCAGCACCCGCTACTAAACAGGGTGGGTTTACCTGCGGAGGGACATATAGCCCCCACCCGGCCTCTGCAGCAGAACGGGCGATAGGAGAGCACCCTGGCACGGAAAGGGAGCGTGGCAAGAGATCGTATGTCAGCAGAGACACCCAGACGACAGGCAAGGCACGGTCAGATGAAGTGTGATCACTTTAAAACAGTGGTTGTCGAAGAGATACACAGCACACGACTTTAATGATAAAGCCGCTCTTCCCATCATCATGCATCACGTTGGCAAGCTGAGCACCATGTACATCTACAGGTTCAGCTACACCGTGCAACGCCTGGAAAGCTCGAGCCAGCCCTGGGAGCAGAGCAGCCTGCTCATATTTATGCAGCRCTCCCTCCACAAAGATCTGCTCAGTTGGCAAAGCCAGGATCTCAGTATGCCAGTGCCCTGTGGAGCAAGAGTGACCCAAAGCCAACGAGGGTCATCTCCACCCAGGACTACCTCCTGCCACGCAGCACCAGCCATGAAGCCAAGGCCAGCTGGGGTACACAGGCAGGGACGTATGCCCTTCAGGGGTCTGCAGCTGCCAAGGTCAATGTTTTACCCCAAGGGCACTTCCACACCGGGAACAGCTCATCCTCGGACCCCCACGGGGAAGGCTCTGCCTGGCAGCGGTGCAGGGTGCTTGGGGTACGGGGTCCAGGGTGGGGTACGCAGGGACTGTGGTAGCCAAATCCAAAGCAGTCAGTATCCTAAGGTAGGAGCAGCTTGGTTGAAAAATCCATCCGTGTCTGTGTCTCTGCCTAATCCCATGCTCAGCCATCCCCGCAGACCAGACGCAGACTGTTGAAATGCTCACGCAAACCCCCACCTCCCTGCCATAGGGGGGGGGCAGGGGACACAAGCCAGCAAACAGCCCAGCTCATTCCTGCCTTCCAGAGAGCACAGGGTTGAGGGGGGAGAAGAATAAGGTCACTTCACTCCTCTGGTTTGGCAAGGTTATTCCCCAATTCCCAGCACTAAGCAGCAGCTACTAGAACAACCTGGCTGACTCCTCCTCCTCCCCTTGGCCCCCAGACAAGGGGAGGATGAGCCGGGCTGCACGGCAGAGGTGGTTCAAGTACACAGAGACAGAGAGGAGAACTGAAAATGGCTTCACACCACAGCTAGTGCTGCAGCATTCATTCCAGCACAAGCCAGGAGCATCCCAGGGGGATCTGGGAAAGGGTGGCCCCAAACAGGTACTGAGGGTGTCTTRAGACAAGGTCAAGGTAGCCCTCAAAGAGGGAGCTAAGATCTGTCAACCCAACCAGCACGCCCAAGCCCAATCAGCATCACCAGGTAACTGATYCTTAAGATGTTTGGTGTGAAACAGGACCAGTGACAAGCTGGCTGTGTCACCGCGGGCTCCAGGAGCTGCAGGCAGCAACCGCACCAGCCCTTCTTCGCAGAGCACACAAGGTGGGCCAGAAAACCTTTCAYTGGCAGCTTACACTCTTCCCGGACCAGGGAGGGCACGGCCGCATCCACAACCCTAGCCGTAACCTCAGACTAAGGGCACAAACCTTACTTGATTGATAACTGGATGCCTCAGCCAAGAGGCATCTCACAGCTTGTTAGCTGGATGCTGCAGGGCAAGAGGAATCCTTGGCACCAATTCCAGCGATAGGTCCACGTACCTGGAGCTGTTGTCTCATTTCTGTTTGTTTCTATGAGCCTTGCAGTGATCATTGTGTTTGCTTAGAGTTTGTAAACGAGCCTCTCCCTTACCAAATCCCGCAGCAGGGATGGCTGGCAGCGCACCGCTCCATCCCCGCGGCGCTCTCCGAAACCAGCACCCCAGTACCATCGCCCATCATCTCCCAACCGCACGAGGCTGCGCGCAGCTGAAGGACTATTTTCCAAGGGGGTTGCAGATGGGCCTGAACCCACAGGGTCCTGAGAGAGTGGGGGACAGTGTCGAAACAGCCACACATACCAAGCCCCTGCCACGAGGAAGGGCGGTGAGAGAAGCGGCTGCCCTGCCCTCGCCATCCTCAAGGTCCCAGCCATCCCAAGGATGCAGTGTGGGAGCAGGTCCCCGGTACCCCACTCCGATGCCACCCCGCAGAGCCCTCGCCTGCCTCGCCRAGCCGCATCCCGGCACGTGAGCAGGTCGGCAAGTTCAAATCATTAATTTCTGCGGCAGAGGGAGTCTGACAGGCCCGGTGCTGGCGTGAATAATGATGGATCTCCAGGAGAGGCCAAGCAAAACCTGCAACTTAATCATAGCTAGAGACGCCCTTTGGGGCATTARCCAGCGCCCTCCATCCAGTCTTTCCTCCCGTTGCAATTTCACGCTGCTGACGGCTGCCATGCCGCTGCAGCTCACAGCACCCAGACGGAGCTGCCCATCCCTTTACTTCTGCCTTATCAAACCCAACCGCCAACGCAGACCTCTGCAGAATGATGCTCCCAAAACACTCCAATGTTTGCAAAATAAGCAGCAAATTCAACTCTGGGGCTGCTGTCTGCTCCCCCTGCAATCRCTGCTGTCACCGCCTTGGCTTCCCCCCGAGTCTCATGAATTTGGTGCAATGAGGAAAACCATGCCCAGGACAGCAGGAAAGCTCAAACTTGCCTAAGGGGTGGCTGGCGATGAGTTCGTAACCAGATGTGCCTCTGCAAAGGGAAACAGAGATACCTCACGTTGCTAAAGCATCAGCTGGCTTTGCTGCCATCCTCCTGCAGGCAGGATTCTTGCCTCCCCATCCAAAAAAAAAAAAAAAAAAAAAAAAAAAAAGTGGGCTCCTCTGCCCTGAGGAGCTAGAAAGAAGGAAGCTAGAAGGAAAAACAAGCAGTTTSCCCGTTGCATAAAGAGCAACACAACAAATAAAGTGGCAAACCCCTGAAAGCCAAGTGTTTCCCAGCAGAGCTGGCGCTGATGCTCCCRCTCGCTCCCTCTCCAGCCACTGCCGTAAGGAATCCAGCCCRGCCCAGCCCCRGGGAGCTCCTGCCCAGGGCAAAGCCCAGCCAGTCTGAACAGCTCCCTTCAAAAATAATTATTTTCCTGCAGTTTTACATAATTGGATTTTAAAAATAAGCTCAGTTACATTTTTTCCCCCTTTTCCTTTGCTGCACATCGTGAACGCAAGGCTGCTGCTCGGAGCTGGCGGAGACCTTTTGAAGGCTGAAASGGAGCTCGCTCCCTCTCATCCGGGGGGATGGAGGTGGGAGGGAGGAGGCGGAGTGGGAGCAGTGACAGGTAAAAATAACCACGCTTGGCCTGATGTTGCTCCCAATTAAGCCAGTGGGAATTTTGCCCAACTTTCTACAGCAGCAAGATCCAGACACACACAAAAAAAAACCCTTTCGTATATTAGCAGCCCTATGATGATCAGAGAAAATCACATATGCGTGAGCTTCTTCCCCCTGTTTCACACTGGCAGGTACCTGAGCATCCCCTTCACCAGGGCCGGGCAATGCAGATGCTGGAGAAACCTGGTGGGTGGTCATCAGACCCACATCTCCACCCCCCACAGCACCACATCTCCTCTGGCTTAGGCACAGTTAYTCCACGAAGAACTCAGCAAGTTTTCTGAAGGAATGGTTTACCTGCTCAGACAGTTTCACATCAGCTGAAACTAAAGCGTAAGTGGTTTTGGGGAGGATACGGAAAGTGGAAGAGTAGAAACATTTCATTCTGACACTTTCCTGAACAAAAAGCGCTCTGCCTTTTCACAGTGTAACRTTGCCTTGTGAAACTAAGTCCAATTTATTTTTAAAKGGGAAAAAAAAAAGCCCACACTGAAAGCAAACATCATATTTCTGGGGACAAATACGATATTGCGTTTCACCCTGTCGTTAACACTTACTCCCRTCTTTGGGATTTGCCAACCAAATGAAAATTCAGTCTCTTGTAGTGCTGTAATGCAAAATCTTTCACAACCAGCTTTAAGCTATTCTGCATCAGGTTCGTCACAGTTCACCTTTACACGAGCCAACGCCTGGTACCGACAACATTTTAACTGACGCAAACATTTCTGACTTGCATTCAGACAAGAATAACTACCGAGAGAAGGGAAGTAACACAAGGTTTGAAGGAAAAAGTAAGACATTTCACTCTTTGTCTGAAGACCAGCCCAGCCTTCAAGCCCGCAGGCTCTCCCTTGCAGCTGAAACAGAAAAAGCAAACCCCAGGGCGAGGAGCATCACCCAGCTCCCRGCGTCCCGGGGGCCAGAGCCCGCATCGTACCGACAGAAAGCCAGGGACAACGTGCCAGCCCCGCCGCCCCCGCAGGGAGGTAAGGAGCGTGCCGGGTGTCCCCAGCACGGAGCACAGCCTCGCTGGCAGAGGGGACAGCACCCTACGCCCTGCTGGCACCCGGCCGAGGAGCAGCCCAAGGCAGGCGGTGCGAGGTCTGGGAAACACTCTCCATCACAAGCAATTACCTTGGAGCCAGGGGCCAGCCACCCCCACACCTCCCAGAGCWCTCAGCATCCACCGGAGTTTTGCTGGACTGAAGTTTCATGACAATTTTAACGCCATTTGTAGTTTTGAGCCTGGCAGTTTAAAGCAATTAGATCTAGGCTGGTAGCTGCAAAGCATTTCTACATCAATGTTTCAAAGGTACCGATCAAACGCTCCCRGCACTTTACACACGGGATTAGCACGGGGCTCCCGCATGGAATCGCTCTCTCCGGGAGCCCTGCAGCTCGGAGAGTCCCGCGGCACCAGGATACCCGACCTGCGTGGGACAGGGATGCTCCTTCCTCTGACCTCTCTGCAAACCAAGGCAGATCTACCCCACCAAAGCCTGGCTTTTCCGTCTGCTTCACCCAGGCTGAGAGAAAAAGCACCGGGAAAAGGTCAAGCTACCAGCTACGCCCCGCGGCGCTGTAGATGCACAAGTATCTCTYCCAGACAGATGGTGGGAAGGGGAAGAGCGAGGAGGAGGAAGGAAGGGAACAAGTTCAAGACAAGAATCCGAAACCGGCAAACTCCGCGCGCAGCTCAGCGCACCGCACGATAAAAATACACGGCTTGCTGTCGCCAGCAGCGTGGAGGGACCCGCCACGGGGGCGAAGGCAGGCGCGCACGACGCCTTGCTGCGTGTCCCACCTCGAGCCATGAGCTAACGCGGCTCCGATGCTCCTCGCCCCATTTCCAAAACCTTCCTTCTGCGGTTTTTCTCCATCTCCTCACCACTTCAGCATCCCCCTTCCAGCTCTGGCACCCCCTGACTATACCAGCCACCTTTCCAACGTGGGCTCTTACTTTTTCCCCTCCAGCCATCCTCTTTTCTCAGCACATTGAGGTTGGGWATTTTCTAAGGCTGCAGATCCCTCCCACGCGGTTGATGCCATCTGCAAAAAGCAAACCCCTCCCAAACGCTTCCTGTGGCTGCTCTTCCCCCAGTACCGACTTCGATTGCTCTGGGGATGACACGAGAAAGTTAGTTTGCTGCTCAGTTCGCATGAACTAAGAGTATTTATTCAGCCTTGCTTTATCAGAGATGCAAATCAAGCACTCCAGTTACATATTTTAACACAGTGGGGGGAAAAAAATCTGCTAGATAGAAAGCTATGAAGTGTCTAATGTATTCACAGTAGCCAAGGTAGAAAACAGAGAGAGATTAGTGAAAAATTATTAACATAACAGGTGTCATTGTCACAAAAGTGACACTTTAAAGACAAATCCCCCCAAAATTAATTCCCTAAATACAAGAGCACACCGTTAACTACATCTAGTTCCTGTTTTGTATCGTCTCTGCAAAGGAGGAGGAAAGCGGAGAAGAGGGGAAGGGTGAATGAAAGAGGCTGCTTCTCCCAGCCTACAAAAAGTTGGTTAATGGCACATTATGGAAATGAAACTTGAAGCCAAAGAATGTCCCCACCCTGGGAAAGAACAGACCGACAGTGTCGGGAGGAGAGGACCGGGAGGCTTGCTTCTAGCTTCGCCCACCAGCCACCCCTCCCTGCGCCAGGCCAAATGCACGTGCTCCAGCCAGCACAGGGCAGGTGAAGGGTATTAGGGTGAAGCTCAGCCTCCAGCTGTGCTGAGCTCCAGTCCCCAAACTGACAGAGTCTGCAAGCGCTCAGCCCCACCACCTTGGGCCACTAGACCCAGCAAAGGTCCCAGCAGCCCCTTTGGCCACCCCAAAGCAGCTCAGGGAAGAGCTTAGGGCCACCTTCAGCAGACCAGGGAGGACTACTGATGGGACACTGCTCCGGGCAAGGTGCTAACGGCTTGGTCTGTCATCAGCACAGAGCCTGCGGCTCCCATCCGCCCCCGGGGATTTGGGGATGCTCGGTCCATCTGCTCGTTGGGGTGGGCACCTCCTTCTCCTCTTCCCACACGTGAGGGGGGGGATGTGATCCTCACACAGGGACACACTGAACCCAACTCCTGGGGTTTTAGGGCTTTTCTTTTCGGTTTTGTTTTTTAATAAAAACAGCTCATTGGAGATCAATTTAGCTTTTTAATACCTTTCAGATAAGGAAATCTGCTGCAGCAGCAATTCTTTCCCTACCTTAATTAATTCCCAAACATATCACAAGCTGGAAGTGCATGTTTTATGAATCTGGTTGACCTCCTGGTGCAGAAATGATGACACAGATGTTGTGCCTTCTTCACTACCTCATTACTCATGTTACACCATTTTTTTCCCCCAATTGAGCTGGCTGACAGGAGCTCCAATGCTGCCATCAGCAAGACACRCCGCAAGAAGCCAGATAAGGCTCARGCAACATTTTGCATCCACTGGAGCTCCCGGCTCCACTGGAGTGGCCAGCCATCCCGCAGGACACGCCRCCATGCAAGCTGCGAGCCCACGGTCGGGAGGGAAGTAAATCCATTGGGAGGTTTTCCACAAGGAGGACAAAATACTGTTGGGTAGGAAAATGARGCACCACTCAAATGATGGCCAAGCAGAGGGGAACACCAGAGCTGAAGGAGCCCGCACGCAGATGTGTCCGAAGCCTGCGGGACCTGGAGCGATCCCTCAGAGAGCTGTTTGCTGGGGAGRATGGGAATCGCCCCAGCGCTGCAAAGGGTTTCAGCCTCCTCCCCCCTCCCGTGCACGCCGRGATAAGCCCAACTGCACTGGTACGACATTATATCCCTCTATGGGAAGGAGAATAACCCCTGCCGGCACACGCAGGCAGAAAGGCAATTGGGCTTGCGCAGCGGTTTGGAGAAGAGCTCACCATCCTGTCCAAGACGCTGGATGGATGCTTGTTCAGGGCAGCCGAGGCACCGAAGGGCTCGTCCCGCCGGGGTACGGCTGCCATCGCACCCCAACGATTGCACAGGACAAGCATGATGCCACCCACACACGATCCTTTGTGCAGCCAAGCTGAAAGCCAAGAGCCTAATGAGAGGCAGGCTCCCCAGGGAAACACGGGCAGCGGAGCATGGAGGGAGGGAAAGTTGTGATACGGGTCACAGATAATGGTAAAAAARAAAAAAAAAAAAAAAAAAGGCAAATGAATGCATTTATCATGGCCTTCACTGGGYGACGGCAGCTTCAGAAAGGAGACAGCAACAGCTTCTAAAACCTCACTTGCTCTTGGATATTCCTGCAGCACTTAAGAAACCAGAGAGCTGCCCCAGCCCGAGGCAGCCGTGAGAAACCGCGCTCGCCGGGACCCACCTGCGCCGTGCATCGGGCGCACAGGACCCCTCCCCGGCTCCACTTCAGAGCAGGATGCTAAATCAGAGCGAAGCGTTTAAGAGCACACTTTATACCCAGTTCAGGGGCTGACAGAGCACAGCACCAATGGCTGATCATTAGGGAAACACCAGGATGCATAAGAACAAGAAGAAAAAAGGAAATTCATATAAATAAGAGCTGAAAAAAATCCGCTGGGAGACCTAGAAAAAAGCAGCTAACGTGTCTACTGCCAGTAACAGCCAGCAGAATGTAGGCATTAAAAATAAAAAATAATAATATAAATAAAAGCAGCGTGATGAGGTCTGGTCACCTTTTATTCCAGACACTGAAATGCTCCCTTGCAGGGCAACGGTACAAGATGAAACAAGGCTTTTGCTTGTTACCATTCTCAAAAAAGCCCACCTTATTTCTGCTAGAGWCGGAGCAGAGGYGACACATAGCTCGTTGGCACACCAYGCGGGCACGGTCCCGGCTCTGACCTCCCGCAGCCAGGGCTTTCACCGGCATCGCTCGCACAGGCTTACGGGAGGCAAACCCAACCCACGGCCATGGCCGCCACATCTGCAGGAGCGGAGCGGCTGGTCCCTCCGCCAGCGGGATGGGATGCTGCTCTGCATCCCCCTCCCACACCTGCATCCCGGGCACCCGCGGGGCCAGGAGGAGCTGCGGGGTGCAATGGCCCTACCCRAAGGTCTGCGAGGTGGGTCAACGCAGAGATAAAACACCCTGTCCTACCCATTCCCACTCCTCCAGCTCCCCAGAGCCCGGCAAATTAGCCCCCAYCTACAGCGAACGCTGCTGGACGTGGCCCCGGGTCTGAATTTACCACGACGCAGAGTAATAATTAAACAGGGACACAAGATGGTGGGGCACAACAAAAAAAATAGATATCTCTTGTGTTTTGTTAAATTCAGCAATTTACAAGGCTGGAATAATTAGTGGTTTAAAATGTTTTGACACAAGCAGCCCCAATAATCATGATAAATCATATCGGGCATATGCCCAGATCCTTGAAGTGACAGATGACAAACAGAGCAGTGACAAGACGCTCCATCACGCRGGGAATCATTGAGTTAATGGAAGAATTATTGCTTCTGAAATCCACTCCAGTCCTATTGTGGGGAACATTCCAATTTATCAAAGCCAAATGAACATTAATTGCTGCAGCCTGGTAAGTTTTCGAGCTGCTGTGACCTTCATTGAATTTTAATCCAAAACAGATAAGATTTACTTCCACACAAGAGGAAACAACACAATTAAACCCAAATGACAGCTAAGATTATGGGGAAAAAACACAACAGGCGTAATGACAAAAATATTGATTCCTTTCTACTTGACACTGCACACAAAAAAAAAAAAGGTAAATAAATAAAATCTAGCATTTGCATATTTGTTTTTTCCCCTTCCTCCCTTCTTTTCATTTGGGAGACAAATTTCAGATGCTCAAGCCAAGAGGAAAGGGGTGGCAGACAGTAATGGAGACTGAATTCCCTTTAACTGCAGTAATTAATGTAATGTCTCATTGGGGAGAGATTAAGAAAAAACAGTGAGGAAAGGAAAAAAAATAAAATAAAAATCAAGTATTATTTTGCTGTCAAAGATGCCCTTGAGCTCAGGAAGGGAGGTGTGAAGAGGTCACGGTCACCCAGTGCCCACGGCTTTTGCAGGGGCAGATGGTAGCCCCAGGGACACGGGGTCACAGACACCAGTGGCCCCTTTCCTGCTGCACTGGAAGCAAACCCACCCCAAACCAGAAAGCCACACACCGACTGCCAAAATCACTGGAAGAAGGAGTAAACCCAGGATCTACACCCGCCCCGGAGCCCCCACGCAGCACAGAGAGGGTCTCGGCTTTAGAGGCAGAGCAGGAGAGATCAGCCAGGTCGTAAACATCTACAGAAACCCAAAATAATGTTCCCGTCAGAGGGAGCTCGGCTTGGAGATGTCTCACTGCCCAATAAAGCTTTGCCAGAGAACTCCCTAAGCAGGGGATTAGCGAGATCCCCCAGGCAAACCTTCCCCGGCTTTCTATAACTCAGCCGGAGGAYGAGGAGACAGGTAAAAGTGTTACAGCCACTTGAAGGCGATGGAAGGAAGCACTTTCTCATGTCTCCTCCTGTCCCCCCTGGTGAGATGCTGGGCTGATGATGAACGGGGCACGCAGACCCTGAATGCCAAGGCAGCGCTGGGGTGGGCTGAAACTCCTCCTGCGGAGCGGGAACCGTGTTTTAGTCTATAGAGAGCATGCAGGAGACGTCGGGCTCGATGGCAGGAAGCAGGAGGAAAGGTATTTGAGAAGCTGGAAAGGACGACACGGGGACGACACATCCCTCTCTCGAGGCAGGAGAAGGGATATGGACACGGTGGGCAGAGGGGAGGGCAGGAGGGGGGTACCACCCAGCCCCCCGCGCTGCGATCCGGCGGCTGCCGGGCACGGCACGGCCAGGGAACCCCACTGCCGGSGAGGCAGCAGGGCTCGAGTGATGGGGGCTCTCGGGGATGTGATTTAGCTGGCGTCAGGGAGGAAAGTAAAGGCGTGGGAAAGCAGCCTGAACAGAGCCCGGGGACTCGATGAAATATTTCACCCAAGAAACAAAGMCTTTTGCCCCATTTTACTTTAGCTACAAAACTCCACGTGGTCTTAAGGGGGAAAAAAMCCAACAAAACACACATTTATCTTCCTCTAGTAACTCAAAACTTGGCTCAGGTTCACTCAAAAAGTTAATGAATCTTCTAAAAAAAACTGCAGTTTCAAGTCTGTGCTGCAATCCTGACCCAGGGAAGAAACACCCAGGGCTTCTGCCTCCCCAGGGACACGCGTGCAGCCCAGACCCCGTCCCAGACCCACATCCCTGCCCAGGACCTCAGCTCCCGTTGCGAGGAGTATCAGGATTTATAAAGAAAGTGGAATTATGGCTCATTCTGTGCAGGAGGAACTCTCCTGTCTTCCCCTTGCTTTTGCAGAAGGGCAAGAGAGGCTCAGGGCATGAGTTAACTCTCACAACAAAGCCACAGATGCTCCCATGCTTCAGCGGGATGTGGCAAAGCATATCTTCACTCACTAACCCAGGATTAGAGTGTAAAAACATTTCTTCTGTGGTATGCATGGCGAGYCTTCAGCTCCAGCCCACTGGCATCGCTGCTCCTGCGCTCCGAGGTACAGCAAATAAAGGCTCTGGGCAGGAATTTCTCAAAGAAACTTGTTGCTCTCTCCAAAGCACCAATTCATTACAATCATCACGTTGTTTTTTTAGAAAGATCGGCTTCAGCAAGGTCCAAGGACCAGGACTGAATCTCTCCYTACTAAAGAAAATCTACATTTCAAGCAATTACAGTAATCAGCAGGCTCCAGAGCCAATGTCCCCTCGCAGACACGGGCCTCTTCTCCATGGCTCGGGTTTGCCCACAATAGCCAAGCAATCCCACACTCAAACCAGGGATCGAGCTTTTCACACCCCAGACTCGGGTTTTACTGTCTTCTTTCCTTGCTCTGTCTCTCATTTTTTTCAGGCTCATTTTCTAAGTATACCAGTTTTACCTTTTTTCCCCTCCAAAACTCCATCACACTGACGTTTTTAGCAGGACATAAGAAACGTTCCCTATCCAGCCCAGTAAGCTGCAGTCCCTGATCCTCTCCCTTCCGCCATCCTGCTATCATACTGCCTCTTATCTTGCCCAACAGCCTGAATGCAAAGCCCCTCTCCGTGCTCACATGCACTCAGTGCCTGATCTAAAGCCCCACTGACAAGGGCTGAGACACTCTTAAAAAAAAAAAAAAAAAATTTAAGTTGTAAAAGCCAAAAAGCCAAACAGCCGTTTGTTCAAATGGGGGAAAAAAAAGGCTTTGTGCAGCCTTCTATAACGAAGAACAGAAGGCGTGGAGACGACACACGGGTTCAGAGATATGAACAGATGCACATTTTGCAGAGGGTTGCTGCAATGGGAACCCCAATCCTATAAAAGACTTTCTTTGGGCATATACACAGGATCTACAAGCCTAACTTCTTTTTTTCTTTTTCCTTTATTGACAGGATAGTTTATCCCAATGGGAGTTAAGGGACAATACATTTAGTCTCATTTTACAGATGGAGCTCTAAAGCACAGAGGAATGATGGACCAGATCCAAATACTTAGGCAACCACCTCATACGATACTGAAATAAGCATTTTAAAAGGCAACAGAGCRCATACACAATCTGTTAATAAAAGGTCACATAAACACCTGACATGGAGATAYTCAAAGCATCTGGATTTTTACTTTTAGGTCAGGCTCATCCTTTGCAAGAGAAGGATCRTGCTATAGCCCATATTCACTTGCTAGGTAAAATTCAGTTTCAGAAAGCTTCAGAAAGAAATGACCRTGCCCAAAATCTTGCCTTTGCACATGCCCAAACACAAGACCAAGGAGAAATACTCCACTGACACACCTCGCCAGTTGCCAGCAGAGRCAGGAGGAACCACAAGCCTCCTTGTCCCCCCCCAACAGCTTCTTCCCTATGGTATGTTGTTTTATTTTATTTCATTTTCTTAGAAGACCAACTACTCTTTTTTTTCCTGGCCCATTCAAACACATCTCTCCCTCTCTGGAGGTCCAACCGAGAAGAGACACGGACATTTGCAAACCGGACTCGCCACCCTGCTCTTAATCACCACCCTCCCACCACTGGATCTGGCTGCCAGCCGCCGTCCCCTCCCAGAYAGTCCTCTGTCCCCTCAGATGCCATCGGCAGCTTCCACTCACCATGACTGAGATATGAAGAATGTGCATCTGCTCCTCCACTATTTCCGAAGGCTCCTGGAGGCTGGGGGGGGTGGCCCGGGAGAGCTGCTCGGCGCTGCTCATGGAGACGTGGAAGTACAGAGTGCCGTTCTCCAGCCACTGCTGCTTCCAGTGCACCAGCGAAATGTCAGCCACGGTCCCCGACATCTCTGCAGGGACAAAACATGCAACTGAGGATCAGTTTTCTCCACGGTGCTAAAAGGTGGTATTCTTAGCAGCCCTGGAAATCAGGACTTTGGAGTCTTACCCCTAGTACTGCTTCTGATCTGCAGGACGAGCTTGAGCACTGTTTTTTAGCCCCTGTCTGCTATTTCCCCCATATATGAACAGTAACAGTTGTCTTCCCTAATAAAAAGCACAGGGCTATGAAGTGCCTTGGGATTTCTGGACTAGAAAGGCAACAACAGTAAATAACACATTGCACAAGGTGCCKTTAGCCTCCTACAGCTCTCCCGGCAAAAAGGCTGGAAGAAGCTCCCAGAGGTCTGCAGCCAAGCCCAGGGGAGGTTCGCTGCTTGGCATAGGGAGGAGGGAGGACACTTGGTGCCAAGCAAGCCAAAATGCAGACATCAGTACATACCCTGCTGGCGTTTACAACGAAACCTTCTTCCAGGTAGCGAGGTAGTCCTAGAGCCGCCTTTAGCAGGGACGGTCCCAGCACAGACTAATGAGCACCCATAAGAAGAGATAACCACCAGGCTTGACAAATACATATTGGCCTTGGAGTTGCATATCTGCTGGTCTTCCTCTGCAGCCTTCCGTTAGTTTTACATCCCACCCGATCCTCATTTACAGCGTTAAGCACCCTGGGAGCCAGGATTACAGCATCCCGACACACACATCCACTGCAGCAGCTTCCCCTGACTTAGAGGTACCACACCTGACTAATTAGGGGCTAGGGCACCACACCCGACTAATTAGGGGCTAGGGCACCACACCCGACTAATTAGGGGCCTGGACAACCCAGGCCCTGTGTAACCAAAAGCCAGCCCCAGATCTGCCATCTCCAGCACGGCCAGAGCCAGCAGCCTCCAAGCCTCAGCTGCAGCTTGGCCAGGCAGCAGCAGACGCGGGCAGGAGTGCTGACAGCTCCACAGCTGCCCGTCAAGTTTTAAATGGATGTCTGCAAAGAGCCGATTTGGCAGTTTGGCAGCCGAATCAAAACCGAAAAAAAAATACTAGCACACAATGAGCCAAAATATTTCTCCTTCCACCACCTCTTTTTTTGTGTTTGTTTTTCCATTTGAAATATAAGCAATGGGAAGCAAGTCAGGTCCTCTTAGTCACCGGGCCCACGGCTTTGTGGGGGACCCAAATTCAATTCCCTCCTGTTTGGGAAGAGCGAGTGGCTATAACGGACCATGACCCATAACGGACCATGACCCATAACGGACCATGATCTGTATGTCTGCTCCAGAAAGGCTGACGGCAGGAGTTCAGGTTCCGCTGGCATCATGGTGGGAACAGAAACAAGGTCCTCCTCCACACCTTGGCCACAGAGAGTCAGCAGGGAGGACAGGGCTTGTTCCCCTGCAAGCAAAGCAGCAGTGGCATTTTGCATTTCATTTTCCTGAACCCAGGTGGGCAAAAGCACGTCCAGTTCCAGCTCCCAGTGGAGACTGAAGGAAGGAAGGAACAAGCCCGGCTGAGGCTGTCCTGAGGAGTTACCCACACCTTTCAGGACAAGATCCTTCAAGACACTTGGCTGCTGGCTCATGAGCAGCCATGCAGGCTACGAGACCAGGCACGTCCMCTTCCACAGACCCACATCCCAACCCAGCAAAAAAAACTCTTGATCCTTCAAGAGGACCAATTTTTCTTACCCCTAAAATCAATACACTTTCCAGCAGCAAGCTCCTGGCTTTCCACTGTGGATTAAAACAGAGCCAACCACCCCCTGCTCCCAGAGAAGTCCCCCTCACACCCCCGGTCCTGCAGGATCCCCCCTGGCTGCACAGCCCAGCYGAGGGCAGGGACAAGGTTACCCCATTACTGCCAACTCCCTGATTCAGCACCTCACTAATTACATTACTGACATACCTGAGCCGGCTGCACTGTCACCTGAATTTAATTGGAGGGCTATGCTCATTATCTCTGCCTCCYGAGCACAGCGCTGGTCGTTATCCCCAATCTCGATGCACATCTGAGCACTCAAAGGAGAAAAACTAAACAGCTCCTGACCATGCATGGGATCCATCAAGAGCCCACGCTTGCACTTTGGAGGGGATGCATGAACTCCCCATCATATCTCTGTCATTGCAGTGAGATGGCTCCTAATAATCCCTTCCCTCCTTTAATATAAATAGCTGTTTGCCGGAGCAAATCAGTAGCTAGAGGTGTCGCTTGCACTCTTTACCCTGTAAATCAAGCCAGCCCTGTGGCTCACGCTGCAGGACAGCAGCCTGCACAACAGCTGGGAATCTAATGAAATGAGTCTTGTGTCTCTCACCACCAAAGAGGCYAAAGCAGAAGGTTTCTTATAGTGGTAAATGTAAGAACAAAACTAGAGGAATATCAGGGCTGCTTAATTGCAGTCATTTTCCTAGYAATACTTCAAAGGTCTGTACTGAAAAGCATCTCCTTGTCTAATTAAAATTACAACAAATGCTACTTTTAGGACTAAAAGAGTAACTTAGCCTTGGGACAGATACCACAACCTCTGCTACAGAGGCAAACAGGCCATGGGACAGCACAGAAGCATCAAGATGGGACTCTGGTTATGCAAAGCCATCTTCATTCTGTTCAGAGGGACAGTCACCCGTAGGAGAGGATGATTTACAGTATTACACACTCATCACACACACATCCCTGCAGCAGACCTTTCCAAAATAGCTCAGGAAAGGAGGTTATATTGCCCAAACCACAGCACAGACCTGAGGTGGGTGCCACCAGGACCCCATCGCTAYGGTTTCCAAAGGCTACATCACATTAAGGAAGCAGGGGAAAAAACTCCAGGGTCAATCCTTCTCCAATTTTTTTCCCTTGCACACATATTTTTGCATGGGATGTTTAAAAGGATCACAGAGAACATTTCTGGGGAGTTTTGAGATATAGGCAATTTGTTTGGATTTTAGCCTAGACTGAAGATAAGCCTGTTTCATTTTCAAAAGGTCTCTTCCAAAAGTAGAAACTTCAATCTAACATTCATTTCGCAATCTTAAGCAAACCCAGCAGCGAGGCAATTTCTGACAAAAGTTGACTTGCCAAGCCTGACTACCGTTTACCATCCATTATAAATACCTGTATGCTCTTCACCCCTGCAGCCCGTGTTGCAGGAAACCTGGCCATTACTACTCCCAACGTTGCCAGGACATCATGAGCCTTCAATCAGATTTGCTGCTTACAAAACAAGAAAAGCCTTTTCAAACCCTGAACCCTTCAATATCCAAACGCAGGGAAGTTTCTTGGCCTCATATACTTGACATGAGTATTATACTGCCTGTGTTTCACTGGACATGCATTGTCACCCCACTATCTACACGGGAGTTACAGCAGCAATAGCCCGTCCATCAGAAAGGATGCAATAGTCTGCAGCAAGATTGCCTGTTATCAGAGCTTTCAAATGCTTTTGGAACAAATTAAGGGCATTCCTGCACCAAAACAGAATGAGATACAGTTAAGGGTTTAAATGGGCAGCAACGGAAAAGCACTTGTAGTCCATAGCTATTTAAAATCTCAGCATCTAGCAGATGGAGGGTTCTCATCCAGAGTTCAAACACAGCTTCATGGGTAAAACACCAAGTAAAACAGCCAAACAGACCACAAAACATSTGCCATGCCATCTTCCTACCTGCTCACTGCACCCAACAGAGAACAGCAGAGAAGGGACGACGAGGGTCCTCCTTCCCCACAGCAGCCAGCCAGACCCCTTCTCCCCATCCAAAGCCCACAGACGATCATGTTTCTCCATCCCACAGCAGAGCAGAAGACCTGAGGGGCCCATTCCCCCACAATGCGAGCAGAGATGTCTCCTCTCCAGCCTCACCTGGCTGCCTGCCCCCAACCCTTCACACCCGCCCTTCGTCCCCATCACGCAGCTCAGCTGAGCCCAAGGGCAGCACTGCCTCCCCCCGCAGCTCCACCACCCTTCCACWTCACCTAACCATGGTCTGAGCTTAAGAAAAGGGCACACAGAGCACTTTCTTCTTTTTTGCCCTTCCTCAGGCTCTGGGTCCCATAAAACTACRATTTCCACATTTTCCTTGGAAATCAAACAAGCGAGCCAAACAAAACCCTCCCCGGGGCTCAGACCCCGACCTGGGCTCGTGCCCATCAGAAGGTCACCCCCCCAGGACAAGGCGGGGGGAGGCGGGGGAGAGCAGCGACCACAGCACGATCCCTTCCAGCTGATTCTCTAATGCCACTTTTCCCTTCACTATTGCTACAATCCTTACATACATATAAACATTTCACTGAAGTCTTCAACTCATATTACAATCAAACTTTAAAGCAAAAGGGCCTAAATGCATTTGGTTGGGAACCAAGACGATTCCCATAAAAGCAGATTATGCTGACATGATGAATATAAAATGAAACAGCAGATATTAAAGTTGGAGGATTGTTCCTCTGTGCCATCGGGCTCCTGGCTGCCCTACCCACCTCCTCCCTCCTCTCCGCCCCCTCCCGCCCTGTGGTACTGAAGGCAGGGAGCAGGCAGAGATAGCCTTTTCACCTCCGCCTTCTCCAAGGCAGGCTGCCAGGCTTGAAATATTCAACAGCTCCCCCCAGCCCCCCCCCAGCCCCGACCTTATGCAATGCTTCAACATTCATCAGTTATTCAGGAGGTTGCAGCCCTGCCTTATCAGTCACGGCGTTTTACAAAGCCTGTTTTGTATTTAATTGGTTTGTTCTTGCTAATCTACCATTATTATTGTATTTTTATTTAATTCTTGAAGGTCATTATTAAAATAAGCCATTTTGCTTAYGGCAGTTCATCCCTGCACGGTTCCACACCCCCTGATAACCAAACCCTCCTTGTGCTCCCCCTCCTCTCTGCTCCCAGCGCTGCTCAGACCCTGGGACCTGCCGGATGCCTTCACAATAAGGACCAAATCCTTGGCGCGATGGGTGGGAAGCCTGTGAGTAATTTCCAGTGCACGGATCCAGGCTCCTCCTGCCTTTTTGCTCACCACCTGCTTCACCCCAGCAGGACCTGCACCCTGCAGCCAGACTTCACCAGCTCACCTGCACAACTCATCGTCTTCATCTGTTGGCAGGGGGAAAGCCGGAGATCTGTTTTATATTTCCTTCTACGGCAGGCTCAGAAACMTGATCCCATCTCGCACAAAAAAACAGCACTGACAACTGCGTCGTCCTCTTCTTGCCTGTGCATCACCCCTAATCCTGCAACCCCATTTCTCCTGCTATTAGTCCAGGGGCTCTTCTGAGTTAATGTTCTCCAGAGGCGCCAAGCACCGGTGAAGTGTTAGTTTATAGATTCTTTGGTGCTAGCTACCACTTATGCTAATAAACCAAATTTATGCAGAAAGTCATAAACAGAGAGCTCTCCCCAGTGCCCTTGCCAGCACAGGATTGCTCCCTGCGGAATAGATTATCACTCTCTGTGCAGACTAGCTCCAAAATGACTCTAGTAATGGGGCTTCCCCCATGCTCCCCGGGGGACTATTCTGCAGTCAAACAGGCCCTAACAGTTCTAAGGGTTTGGGTCTTTTGGTGGCAATGATGTGGTGGGKTTTTTTTATTCCAATCATTAGCTCAGTTCATTATTTTTTTTCCCCCTTCCCCTCTGCTCATTTTTTAACATATTCCTTCCCTTCTACATCTACTCCCGTGCTCCCCCCACAGTACTCCCTCGGGCAACACACAAACGCAGCTGCAGATCGTAAAAAGTAATAGAGAAGCTCAGTAGTTTAAGAAGGGGGAAAAAAAAGATGACACGCTCCCTCTGATCATCTCCTTCCAAAGCCCCTGTCTGTGAGGAACACGGGGCTGCACATGCAGGGYGTTTCAGGGGTGGCTTCGGCGCTGTGCGCGTCTGCTGGGATGGTGCTGGATGGAGGAGGGCTTCAGGGAGCCTTGGTCTTGGGGTGGTCCRTGGGCATGGTCCATGCCCGACACTGTGGGCAGGCTGGGTGCTCTCTCTGCATCTCATTTGCGCTGCCAGCAGCATCGCGCGTCTGCCGTTGGACGGGCAAAATGTCAGGTACCCCAGGACAAGATGGGATTTGCAGTAAAGCGGGTTCGGCTGTTTGTAAGGCTTTACTCCAACTGCCTGGAAGGAGAAGGAGAAGCCAGGTTTTGGGCGTGCTCCTGGGACCGGCCGCCTCAAAGACCGGTAAGAGCTGAGCTGCCACCGAAGGATCCCTGACAATCAGAGCAACACGACTGAGGGCAGATCCCAAGCTCAACAGGAACCCAAAAAATGAGAAAGCCTCCTCAATTCAGGTGGAGAGCCTGCATCTCCCCACGGCCAGGCTGGAGAGGCACGTGGGTGAGGGCAGCCGCAGAGCAGCCCCGGGGCAGAGCATCCCCCATGCTGCCAGGGCAAACTGGTGCTCGCCAGGGACGGCACCATCTGTACCACCTCACCATCCACACTATCAAGGCAGGTGACAGACAGAACRCCAGCACAACCGCCTGCTCTGTCACCGCTGCGAGCCGACAACATGCTTCTGTGCAGCCCCAGGAGATCCGACCTTCAGACCCAGCCAGCGCCCAGCCCCGTCCCACGCTGCCGGGAGGGCATCACGAGTACAGAAAGCTGCGACGAGAAGGTGTTGTTCCCACCTTCACAGTGCCTTGGCCAAAAATCCTTCCCGGAGACTTTTCAGAAAACGCTGAGAAGGGCTTTGCACGGACTCTGCCCCATGCAGCGGGGCTGAGCTTGTCGATGCTTTTGGCAACAGCAACTCTTCCCTCATGAACACCAGCACCCCCGGTTTCTCGAAGAGCTGGAAGCCTATGGCATGCATCTCAGCTTGTGGGYTTGAAGATTTACACCCCTTTACCGGTAAAACTCTCCCCGCAGGCAGCGATTTGGTGGGAGCAAGGTTTGTGGGTACATCTGCACCCACAATGCAGAGGTACATGGCACCCCTTTGCCTGGTGCTCTTCCCAAGCCCACTCACCTTTGCAGAAAAAGGGATTCTCATCTTGCACATGGCACAAAGCAGGACACACACAGCGGCTGAGRGGGATGTAAGGGAATAAATGCATTGAGCTGGTAAATTCAGCCACCGGCGCTTGAAGTCAGACAGCGGGTCCCGAGACAAGAAGGGCTCTCCTCGCTGCCATCACGTTTCACCATCGAGCTATTAGAGCCACGCAGCTGCACCAGCTGTCCCAAGGGTGGCCCACAGCATCTGCCCAGCTTCAGCAGGCACCAGCGTTAACCCTTACCCTTCCCTGCCCGACCCTCCGACTCGGCTCCAGCCCTTCTGGGCAGCCCGTGCAATTTGCCACGAGCTGGTGTTACACTTGTGAGCCCAGTGATGGTACTGGATTTACTCCAGCTAATGTCAGGAACAGTGAACTCAGCCAGGACATTTGGATTCTTCCCATTCTCCCACCAACCTTATTCACAGACATGCTTTTTTTTTCCTTTTTTTTTTTTTTTTTTTAAAGAGAATATTTTAGGTAGATGTAATTATTATGAAATGCAGCAGGAGGTCCGCAGACTGTATCATCACACAGAAGGTCCAGGAGATGAGACAGGGTGAGCAGGGAGGACAGAGACAGGCTCTTCCACGCCTCTGCCCCTGGAAACACTTTGAGACAACCAGAGGGTCGGGCTGCTCCAATGCAGCTCTCCGACTCCTGGCTTTGGAGCCCTCTGCAACATCCCCACGTCCCTTCGGCCTTTCTAATCGCAGGCTTTAGGGTCTCTATATACGTCAGCGAGCAGATATTGATTTGCCTGCACTGCCTACAGATCATAACCTGACTCCMCACACCTTAAAGAAGCTCAGCGCACGCTCCACGTTCTTGCAGCTGCTTTGATTGCAATTCAGTCTCTAGTACATTACCCTTATTTATAATGCCAGGGCTTCAGCACAGCGCCTCAGGCGCTCTAAAATTATTACAGGGCCCTTTTGACTTTCAATTCCCTTCCATTCAATTCCATTTTTATTTGTCAGCAGAGACTCCCATTGACCAGCGGTGGAAGCCAACTGCACGCAGGCAGACGGCGCTGCTGCATGTTAACCCAATCCTATAGAAATTACTTGCACGCAGCTCAACATGACGGGTCATCTTGGTTTGAATGAGAAACATCGAGTCTGGAAAAGCAGCTGGCAGAGAGGTCCTGGGTGCAGCTTCCTCGGAGAGATGAGACATCCAGGCTTGCAGCAGCACCAGGGGGGCTCAGCCGCAGCCCCTCGACAGCGCCAGCCACCCGGCTGATGCAGTCTTCATCCAAAAAAAAAGGCAAAGAAAAGCAACTTTAAGTGTCACAGCTCCTCCTGTGTACCCTGCAGAGATGAAAGGGCAGGCCTGCAAGAGGGACGGGTGTGAACRCGGTGCTTGAAAGAGCCTTGACACAGATTTTGTTTAGCAGCCCTCTCCCCTTCCTCCATCCCCCAGTGAAGGCACAGGAGTTTGCTTTGGAGGTGCTTTGGGGTTTTATTGAAAAGCTCAAGCTTTGCCACTTCTCTGGAGCCTCCCAGCTCACCCAAGAGAGACACAGGGTTCACTTTTGAAAGAGCACTTGAAGGTGCAAGGAAGAAAAGAGGAGCCGAGTCTTTCCTCTTGCCACAGGAGAAAGAGCTGCTGGTCCATGAAAGTTGCTGCTGTAGAGATGCATGAGGAAAGCTGCAAAAGTATTCTGTTCCCCACTTACTCCAGATCCTCAAAACCAAGAAGAGACAGAGCTGATAAATGGGGGAAAAAGTCCATTTGAAAGGCACAAGCACCAGTTTTTGATGGTCCAACTATTAATCCCTGTTAAAGAAATCAATGTGTTTGATGAGGAAGCTTTTCTACAGGTAATGGGCACATAATGGGCACACAMTGTCAGCCCTGGCCCGTCGCTGTTTTAAGGATGGAATAAATGAGACAGGTTTTTATGAAGACAGTAGGGATGTCCTGGCTCAGAAAATTCAGTGATGTGCAGATCTGCTGTGTCAGGGCAGGCAGCTCCGCTCAGCCCTGCGTTCTGCAAGGACCTGGTCTGCCCCGCTCCGGGTGCCAGCCCGCACCCGCTGTCGCACGGGACATCTCTCCATCACTGCTTCAGCCCGGCACGTGACTCCAGCACGTCTGAAAACCCCAGCTTGGCTCCTGCAGGACCGCTACAGGCATCAGAGGGTCTATTCCCACCACACTTGGGCAAGAAAAAGCCCCTATTTAATCCTCAAGCCCAAGTGCAGCTCAGCTGAGCCGAGGTGCCGGTGCTTGGCGTGCCATCGCCCGCCGCTGCAGACTGCTGCCTGCACGGTGACACCAGAGCTTCGCTCGGAGCCTGAATGGATCTGAAGTGTCTAATGACACAACCGGAGGCTACTGAGCAAGAGCTGCTGCGTGCGATAACCACTCGCTTGATTTTCCACAGCAGCTGAGGGAGCACGAGGGAGGGGGGGCAAGGCGGGGGCAAGGCAGCGYGCATCGCCTGCGGCGGCAGCACGTGGTCCCCGAGTGGGTAGCAAACGCTGGCACGTGGAGACGGGGCCAGGTGGGTTCTGCTGATATTTTAACCCGAGTCCCACAGCAAAAGAGAGCGGTGCTCAGTCAGCCTCAGCCTGCCTGCATCCCTCCTGCTTTCTTCTCCTCGACACAGGCATTTGCCGGTGAGGCTGGGGTGGTGATGCCTTCTCCCAGGACAGCCAGCAGCACCTCAGACACAGACACCACGGCAGCGGAGCAGCCCCAGGAGTCATTATGGCACTAGATAAGGCTTGTGCAAAGAGAAAGCATTCAATTTTTGGAAAAATACCCCTACGGCCTCTTCCCTGTGCAGGTGACAGCAGCGACTCCAACTTTTTCTTTGACTCTGAGTTTCCGTAGGCATTGAGGGCTGGGAGCGGAGCAGAGCAGAGGGCAGCCCGGCACAGCAGGGTGGGCACTGAGGGGCAGGGGAGGGCTGTCACACAGGCGAAGGGACAGGCCAGGCAGCGGGGACCGCACTTCTCTTCCCTGCAAGCTGCGGCAGGAGCAGAAGGGCAACGTGACCTATTCAGATGACTTGAAGAGCACTGCAAAGCCAGGCAGACCTCACAACAAAGCAGAACGCTACGTTCATTTTATAGGATCCGCCGTTCTGCACATCGCACACGGGGGAGCGAGCGAACGGTGCCAGCCTCGAGGGGCAAGCACCGCTCAGAGCTTGATTAAAACTAGCCAAGTGCTTTACAACCCCTATGCATTTTTAAATTTCTCTCTTTGGGAAACATACCTCTTAAAATGATAAGGTAGTTTGATAGCTCAGGGCACTGCTCAAACTGTGAAGCAAAGTAATTTTTCTAGCACGGTTCCTCCACAGACCTCCCCTCCCAATAAGYTCTTGAGCACAGGAGGTCCCAGTGGAAACTCCCCAGGTGCCGGAGTGGGATGGGGAGAGGAAGAGAAAAAAGTGGGGAAGGAGAGAGGAGGTCTCGCTGCTTTCTAGAGAGACAAACACTAGGACAGTTCACCCTCCTGAGGGACAGACGTCCTTTTCCAAGGAGAAGGAGCCAGCAGTGCAAAGGAGAGGAGCTGGCTGCTGGTTGGGGATTTTCAGGAAAAAAACAGGTAGTGGATAACTTGGGCTCTTCAGCCTATGTGTCACGTGGAGCACAAGGTGGGTGCATCAAAAGCCAAGTAGCCTGAAAATTCTGGGTACACCCTCGCCCAAAAAGGCAAAAATACCAGTTACCAGGAATGAACATTTGCTRGAGCCCCTCCACATGGCTCCTACACTAAGAGGGTCCCTTCCCTTGCTGTCAAGGCAGTCATCTGCCATGGTTAAAAAGGATTAAGGGTCTTACCTCTTCTCTGGGAGAGGCTCTTGAGCACTCGCTCCCTGGAAAGCCTCGAGTTCCCCAAGGATCCCAGGTACCCCTCAAGCACCCAGGTGCTGTCTTGGCTACTCACAAACCCCAGACTCAGCTCTCACAGAAACGACTTCTTCCAACCTCCCAGAAAATTCACTTCTCTGAGAGTCCAGTATTACACCTTAACCCAGGAGCGACCTGCACATTTACCTACCCCAGAGGGATGCCATCCGCCCGGGACACGCCGACAGCCGCCCGCTGGCCAAGCACCACCGGGTTTCTGCAGGAAAGGAGAGAAGCACAGCAAGGGCTATGCAAGAGCAGCCTGCCGCCCCCCAAGGATGCCATCCTGGGGTGCCAGACCCCCCCTGAGCCCCAGAGACCACCTGGACACCCTCAGGAAGCAAAGGGCTGCGGTGGGAGGCTGCAAGCCGTCGGGCTGCCAGAAGCAAAAGGGTTGACTGAGACGTAGCTGTGAAAATCCTCATCTCTCTCTGGACTGACTCACACTGAAATGAACGGGACTCAAAGCAGCTGATCTAAGAGCACAGAAAAGTCGCTGGCGGSCTCATAAAGTGGCATCATAAGATGAGGAGACATTAAAATCCAAAATAATAAAAGCAACCAAATTTATTAAGGCTTCTCAGAGCCTGTGAGCAAAATAATTTTTCCCCATTTAAAAGTGGGTAAGCCAAAAGAGAAGCTAAGCAATTTGTCAGAGATTAGAGGCAACGAAGTGGCAGAGACCGAAGCCCGAAGCAGCAATGTCCTCGCAAACACGATCACCGCCCTGGGCTGGCACAAGCAGGGTCTCTTTCTCCAGCAGTGCAAGTGGAGACGCAGGGGTGCTAGCCATGTCTTGCAACAAGGGCTTCACCTGCTGAAACAAGAGAGCAATCCTGGGTCGCTGGAAAACCCTGCAGCGCTGCCGGGGGGGGGGTCCAGGCCATTACAACACCCTCGTTACCGTGCACAAGGGTCGGGGAAATGCCTGCGTCGGTGCCGGGGTGCAATGCCGCGTGGTGCCAGCCCCAGCCAGGCACAGGGAGGTCTCCAGCCGCTACACTCACCCAGAAGTTCCTCCAGCTCTGGTGGTAGCTCAAGCCCCCCASTGCCACATCTCTCCAACCAGGCAGAGGAGGGGCAGCTTTGCTGTCGCTGCAGTCCTAACCCGGCTTTGCAGAACCTTGGCCAACTCACCATCAACCCACACCACTCCGTATGGTCCCACTCCTTCCCCAGCCTGGTTGCCTCRTGTTCCCCACCGGTGGAAATGCTTCATGAGGCTCTTCCTGCCCCCCACCCTTCCCTCCCGTCGCTAACAACAGGGCTACCACCCCATTCTAGCCCTTCATCCTTGTTTTCCCCTTCCCATCAAGATCAGATGGCTTCCCATCCCCTGCCCCATTAGGAAAGGCTAATCCCTGTCCCCATTAACAGCGGACCTGGTGCCCCCATCATTACCACCCCATTAGATCCAAAAGCAGCATGGTTTCATGGTTGTACCCCCATTTGCTGTCCTAACAGAGTCTCGGGGAAAGCTGTATGGCAGCTGCGCAAAAAGGGCCACCTACGCTGAGAAAGAGGAGACACGGAGCATTTCCACCCTTGATCTGCATACACAAAGGTCATGGGAAAGAGGCAGAGGGGAATGAATCCTTGCAGCCTCATTAGAGGGAAAGAAACTGTTTCTGCAAATAATAATTGATTTCTAAATTTATCCCCTAATTAAATAGGTTCCCTGGATGAATCTCTGCATGCAAGCTGCAAGGTGATGATTTAGTGCCTGGCTTCCTCCGGGAATGCATCAACACATGTTTGCAAATTGTCTCGCTCCCAGATTCAAAGGWAGGGTGATCATCTCCCCACGCCAGCACACCCGGAGCAGACCGGCCCGTCCTGCCACCCGGAGCTCTCAGCAAGCCAAGCCAAGCCAAACTTTCCTCTGCGCCGGGTTTATCAGAGCCACACGCGGGGGAGAAGGGCGTTGTCACCCATCTTGTCACTGGTCCCTGTGCTCCAACCCAGCAGGGACTCTCCCATGGACCAGAGCAGGGCACCCATCACGACCAGAGCGTGCAACTCACACCCTGGCTAAGTGGGAGACCAGCCGGAGGATTTTTTGGCAGGCAGCAGCTGTAAAACTACGGCAGAACTGGAAATACACTGCCTAAAGTCAGCACGTAGCAACGGCCAGAATGAGAAACATTATCTCCAAAACATGCTCTTGCTTCCTACATCAATTCCACGGCTGTTCCTGTCTAGTCGCTTTGACTTTTTCCTACAGACACCATCAGCTAATAAAACCTCAAGAGACGGATCCTGGGATAAAACCAGGCTACAAGCTCTGCAAAAATTAAACACATTTATCACTCTTCTGCGGAGAGCTCCTTTTGGAAACCAGAGAGCCCTGATACTCTCAGACAACCATCAAAGGACTTCGGACGCGAGAACTCCACATTAGCTTGAAAAGGCGACGGTGCCGAGCAGCCCTGCCGCGTTAAAGCCCACGCTAATTAACTCCTGCTGCCCGGCACCGTCAGCGTGGGGCCCAGAGCCTGTCCACACAGTGCTGGCTCAAAGTTCTCCCCTCAAGAAGAGAGGCACTTGCCTGCACTTACACACCGTCTTCTGCCTGTCAGCCGCAGCAACACCTTTCATCTCCTCCTCTTTCTTTCCTGCCAGCTCTCCACTCCCCAAGATCATTTGTGCACCGGGTATACAGGTCCACCTTCCTTCAGCGCTCCAGCCCTTTGGTGTTGAGGCTTTGGGATCTACAGACGTACATCGTCCCTCCTGACGCCCCACACGTTGGGGTTCCTGCCCCTGGCACGTGGTGCCTGCAAGGATGAGCAGTGCAGCAGATCCTTTACACTGCCCATCTCTGCCACACTGGGCAGAGACTGAGGAGCCCTCCRTTCAACCCTTGGCTCTGCCACTCACCCCAGAGAAATTCATAAATTCAGRTATTTATGGATCTGCTTGACCCTGTTGGGGCTTCTGGAAGGCAGAGACGCAGCCTCCAAAGTCCAACTCGCACCGCACTGAAATCAAACAAAGAGAGAAACTGCTCCCATCAAGATCTAAGGCTTTTCTGAGGTTTTGAACCTTATCCTGGTCTGTTGTGGAAAAAAAAGTCCRTTTGGAAGTTTCACCATGAGGGAGAGGGGAAAATAACCTCTCCATCTATCCCTTCCAGAAACGGTGCAAGGTAGGTTGCAACCAAAGGGTGAAAGACAAGCGCCATGCCTTGGCCAACAAAATACCATGGCCATTTGTTGTCCCAGGGTGACTACAGCACACATGGACCCCTACCCACCCAGTCACACRCTCTTCTTTGAAGAAATGCCAAAAGATGAGATTTTCTCCTCCTTTCYCCCAAAAAGTGTTCAAAACTGGAGCATCTCCATGGTATTTTGGATTTCTCAACACTTCTGGATGAAAACTATCTTGTTAAGTGAGTCCTCAATCAAAAAATCACTACCACAGACGGAGCTCGGGCCCTGACCTACTTCTGCACTCAAAAATAAAAAATCCATTAGGTGGCTAAATACTTCAGGAACCGCGTCCCTTCATCTCCCCGCTTTGGTTCTCCGTCTGTAGCAGAGCATCCTCCTTTATAAATTGCCTTTGAGAGCCTCAGATCTCCTCTAAAAGAAAACAGTATTATTCACAGGATAGGAAAGAGATGCAGGAAAGCTAATTAGTCCTCGTACAGAGGAGTTTGCAATATACAGCATTTAAATGAAGCCTGATTTTCGGAACGCAGTGCTAAAATCTTCGCGTTGCGTCACTGGCTTTCTCTTCCAGAGGTGCCTTTTTTGTTCACCTTGAGCATTTTTAAAGGCAAAGAAAATTCCTTTAGGTATCAAAGCAAATTCATAATCTAGCCCTCCACCACTTACCAACTTGAGCACATTAAAACTCTGTTAAAAGCAGAGCAAGATGAGTCCTTGAGGCCCTGTTCCCCAAGGATGTGTGCACATAAAGCAACGAAAATGTGTGGTTATTAGAGTTTAGCTTTATTGTTTTCATAAAACACACTGAAGATTGTGTTTATGATTCTGGAGAAAATAAAACCCTCTCTCCAATTGTTAAAATAATGAACACAAGATACTCCAGTGACTTCTAAACAATCAAACACTTCGGACTTGCACAGCACCCTCTACTCAGATTTTAGAAAACTCTGTACAAGAATGAAAATAAGCCTCGATGGGTAGGGGATAAACCCAGCATCTCACCTTATAGTCAGAGGAAGCAAAATAGTTCATACAGTCATTGCATGAGGCTACGTTACATGGATGGGAAGGGAACTGTTCAAAACTCATCGCAAAATTGCTTAAGAGCCAGCTTTTCTGGTTTTCAGTAACATCCCAGTTTCTGAATCATCAAATCCCATTTGAAAGCCAGACTTGAGCATAAGAATCATTTAAACACACTCAAAACCAAACAAAAAACTAAATCTTAGCCGGCACTTTCTCTCTGGCCCCTGCATGAGTCACTCGCAAAGCCTTCTCCAACACAACGTTCACACCTTCAGAGGGCTTTTGCCTGCCCCGTGTCCCTACCACTCTGAAGGTCTTCTGCATCTGGCTGCAAGAAGGCCTTTGTATCCATCACTGCATCCAGTCAGACAAACAGCATTGCCCAAGGARCCCAACAGCCTCCATCACTTCTGCTCCTCTGCCTCCAGCCTGGAGGAAGGACAAACCAAAGAGGTTTTTTCCCCTCCTTTAAATATTACAAAGACTATGYGAGGTTATGAATTATTGAATGGAGCTGTCTCTTCAGTTTAGCACAATGATGATGGAAGGGAAATGTGGACCGCAGAGGGGCCATGTCCCCAGCACGGGAGCGGGGCAAGGAGCCAAGGGGCATGACCAAGCGGGATCCTTGCCCAACTGCTTAGTGTCTCTGCCCATCCATCAGAACCTGACACCTGCCTGGCACCACTCGCACGGTGGGGATCGAATTCATCTCGGAGGAAGCCAAGGGAAATATATCTTCCACGGCAATGGCCTGGGAAGGGAGGGAAGCTCTTCAGACASGTGTTCCCCTCCATATCGCTGCACCTCTACTTGAAAACCTGGGCTGAACCAGGACCTGAGACCCTCTTGGCCATGTCCAATGGTTAACCTGGACAGGCTGACCTGGCAGAAGCAAGTCTTCTTTGGAGCTCCAGCACAAGGGAACAGACTGGGGGTAAGGATGGAAAAAGCCAGCGAGGACAGAGATACTGAGAAGGTGGTGGCAGAGTCTAGCCTTCAGATAGTTTTGCAGATGCTTTCTGGAAGGTATTACTGCCAGCTCTAAACCAACCTATTAGTATGAGCCTTTGGGCCTTGTAATAAAAACCAAGATTTTTTTTCTCAGAGCCAGGTTAGACAGAAGATGCCTGAAAATTAAAGGACCAGCCTAAAAAAAGATTTCAGTTYCATCCCTCCCTTTACGTACATTTACTCGCAAGCTCCTCGGAGGCAGAGGTCAGCTCCGGAGCGGTGCTGCCCCAGCTGCATTCATCCCCACAAACTGCCATAGCATGCAAAAGCACTCTCTGCTCCTCAGACCCACCTTGCTGATTAACGGCTTCATTCCAAGAAGCACATAACAAGACTGAATTGAGATCTAACTGATTTCAAAGAAACACCAAATTCGATACACAGAGCCAGATCTTCAAGTTGAGGCAGCACTGAGTGTCCAGACTAACACCACAGTCCCTGTGCATTCTGCCCCAGCAATACGTCCTAAAATTGATGAGAATGGAGTAGTTYCCAGGGCCCCACTTTTCCCTCTCCTGCAAAMTTCTTCTGTGGGCCTCCTTCTGAAAAAGGGACATAACCAAAACCAACACACTRCCCCAAAGAGCTTTGAGTTCTATGAACTAAAGCCCTCCTACTTGGAAAAAGCTGAGAATCAAGTTTTCCTGCAAGAGATTTGCGACCGTGGCTGCCCTTGATCGTCACATCACACACTATATTGCTACCTGTACTCAGGGTTAAGATACTCATTTAAACACCAGCAATGAAAACCAGTGTCTGCCCAGAGAAGCGTGCAGGGTCTCCACTAGCTCCAGTCCTGCCCTTTGCCTCCGCAAAATCCAACTTAGCCCCTGCCCGCGATGACTGCCRGGCTGACCACTGCCTGGCTGGCGAATCCTGCCCACTCGCTCTTTTTTTACTCTGGATGTTAATGGAAAGAAATCTCTGGATCCATGTGAAATGAATTATACTCCAGTAATTGCAGCTGCTATAGGGCAGTATTAGGTCAAACTGCCCTTTTTGTGCTGTGTCTCAAACACTAGAGATGATGAATGGGCTCATTTTCAGCAGAGCTGGATGCTCRCAGCTCCAGGTGAAGCCCATGCAAACCGCAGATGCTCACCACTCCGATACCGCATCACCAGCGCCTGCCAAGCGCTTCCTTTAATAAAACATCCAAACTCACACTGTATAAACACAATTTTGGCTCGCATTGCTTGCTACTTGTTGTCATCGTCCCGCAGGTCCTCAGCACGCAGCCTCCCTGTGCCATCCCCAAGGCTGTCCTCTCCAGGCTGCATTTGATTGCATAAGAAATCTGTGCCACTCTCCCCCCAGAAGGACCTTCTCAACRCAAAACAGAGATTCTCCCCTCCCATTCTAACTCCCTGTTAATTATTAATATAGGGTGGGATTGAAGAAACTAATTACCACTGTAAAGTTACTCTCCTGAAGACTGATAAGTGAAGTAATTAGGATGGACAAGCATGGATTACAGAGCTCTAAATCTCTCTCTCTTGTCAAGATAATGCTGGTGCCCAACCTGACAAACGAGTCCATAGGCAAACATGAAGCAGTAGTGGAGACTGAACAATGGGCTGGACCGTCACAGAGCACAGACCCTTCTCGCCGCAGTACAAGGGGATCYCTTCTCCAGCAGCTCCAGACTGGGACCAACGGCCGTAGCCTCCAACATGCAACCCCAAGGACCTCAACACAAGCACCCTGCCCTGGGCTGGGCAACAGTTCGTACTTGAACACACGTTGCTTGCCTCCCGTGGTGGGTTAACCTTGGCGGGCTCCCATACGCCCACCAAGCTGCTCTCTCACTCCTTCATTCCCAACTCTTCTACCTCCTCCTCCCCGAGCAGTGCAGGGGGGATGGGGAGCGGGGGTTGCCACATAACCCCAATGCACCTTCACAGTCAATGAGATGGTACGTTCCTTCAAGTCAACACACCCAACACCTTCCCTCCTCCAGTCACCGTGCTTTTGCCTGCTTTGCCCTCATCTAGTCTCTTCACCTCACCAGGTATCACCTAAGACAAGGAGCACACTTGAGCAGCAGAGAGAAGATGACAGCTATTCCATCGGGCTGCATGGGACACGCGTCCCCTTGACATGAGGGCAAGGGTGACACTTCATGGTGTCACAGCAGCGTGCGACTGCCCTGGGAACATGGTTGCTCGAAGCAAAAGCCCAGAGCCCGGGAAATTCCAAGAGGACCAGCCTCGTGCACATCTCTAGCCACCTTCTGTCCCGTGTCCATCTGCTTTTTTGTCCATCTGGAAGAGGCCTCACGGGTGAGATACAGTAGTGGCAGCTCAGGGGAACTGGACTGAAGCACGACCTCCACGAGGACCAGCCCGCRCAACCTTGCGCAAGCCATTTTGTGCTTCACAGCTACCAGAATACAGACGCCCGTACGCCACGTCCCTTCGCTCGGCCGGCTGCAGACCCCTGCAGTTCTCTGCATTTGTGCAAGACACAGCAAAAGCGAGGGTCGAGCTCAGGCAGAGCTGCCGGCACCACCGAAATAAATCTTCATACAGACAGCGAAGCGCTTGAGAGCGAGCTAACTCACCCGAGCTCCCCAGCAAGCGAGCACAGAGCGCTCAGCTCGCGCTCTCTTCCAGCTGCAGGAGCACCAGCTCCCAGGGTSACATTCCTACCGCAGCCATGTGCACCTCACACGCACTCCTCAGGCATACACACAGATTATTTTCCTGTAACAATTTCAGGCACCCTGCACTACGGCATTTATAGCTAATGYATATTCTAATGTTCCCGTTCACCTGAGACACTCAAAAACTTTCCTGGCTCATTTGTCAGATTTTGTTATTTTTATTTTTTTTTTTWAAATACCTTCTTCCCCTCAGGCCAGTCAAATCAGTCCAGTTAATTTTAATTTCCATGTACACAAAAAGTCATCTCAAGGTCATTTTTGGGTTATTCTCCAGTTTCAAGACTGGAGGATTTTGCAGGATTTTCAGTCGAGGCTTCTGATTATCTGCTACATATTGAAATGAAAAGGRACTGGCTGAGGAGAGACAGTGATGAAGCACCCCATTGACACCCAGGTAATTAAGGAGAAACAAACATGTTTGTTGGCTGAAACAAGGGGAAAAATGATGCAAACCACTTTATTCTAGCAAGGAAGAGAGGAGGGAGGAAAGAAAAAGCAGCAGCTAATGGGTTTCCAWCAGAAGGTCTTGCTTTGCTCAAGCCAAAACCTTCCCAGGGTGTTTGCATTTCAGTGGGAAGGTTGTCGGGTGCCATGGGGAGGCTTTTGTCACTTCTGATCAGAAAGACAGCGGAAAAAAAGAAACCCACTAAATTGCAAAACACAACCTTTGTGATGCACAAGATAGGTAGATCAACACAGCCCCATTCTGAAGGGGGGGGGGGGGGGGAATATACATGTATATATGTCCCAAGGGCTCAGAACGGTTGGAGCCTGGAGGTTTGCCACGGGACAGCCCGGTCTCCCCTTGGCCAGCCTTAGCATTAAGGTCCAGAAAATTATTCCCTTGGGAAACTGGTGACTCCCAGTGTTAGCCCAGCTCATGGCCAGAACCAGACGATGCTGGGGCCGGGCCGGCACGCCACAGCAAGAAACAACGTTCACGGTGAACTTCAGCACTTGGCTCCCAAAGCGAGCCTAACGCAGGCACGTCAATCTGTGCTCCAAATGTGTTTATTAAATGTTTTTAATATCGTGGTGGCAGACAGAGTAATGCAATCAAGCTTGAGTCACACATCTTCCCAAGTCCGTGGGGACCGCGGGTACAAGCCTGTTTTTGTTTCTTTCCCAGGAAACGATCAAGATACAGGACTCGCAGCTCAAATCACACGCACTCTCCAGGGGCAGGCGATGGTAATTAGTTTGTGTGCATTGGAGGCATTTTCAGTTTCAAACGCTGCTCGGGGAACATGGCAGGAATACTCAAGCTGCTGGGCAGCGAGCACTCTGGAGAGACCTAGTCCTGATGGTGGGTGCTGCRCAGATACAACGCTGGCCTCAAGCTCTCGAAAACTGGCCTTGTCCCACCAATTATTTGCTATCTAAAAAGCACTGTACTCCAGGCTGTTTTTTTTTCCCATGGGAAGCATCTTCCAGAGAGAAGCAGGTATGAGAAATAGCTTATTTTAGTCTCCTTAAAACAAAGCAAATCCTATTATTCTGGGAGAGCTTCGTCTCCTCTCCCAGCCCCAGGAGATGATGTCCCCCCCCAGGCAGAGCTCACCCAGTCCAGGGTACCACCRCCACCTCCCCAGGCTCACGATCGGCTGAAGACGCGGGGGAGAGGGCAAACCCGCAGCCCCCCAACAGCACCAGGGCTCAGAGGAGGATGGAGAACATCAGTGAGGGCAGTGCTGGACCACCGGATCCTTAACCTCGGTTTTAGCTCTACTCCAAGCCAGACTCAGACTGCCTCGGAGTGGTTTGAACACGGCGGTCCGGTGCTACAGAGCCTTCCTTCAACAGCAAGTCCTTTCCCCTGGTCGTGCAGGAACCCTCGGAAACCATGAGATAGACTCAGACGCAGCCGCCAGCGAGTAGACGGGCAGTCCGCAGCAGCAACCTGCACACCTCCAGCTGCTCGGGTCAGGTCCTTGCAAGATGCTAGTGCTGTAAGGGTACAGCTGAAGTCAGGACTATTTTCCTGCTGACTGTGAAATCGGTGGGCAAAAAAAAAAAAAAAAAAAAGAAGAGGAATGTATTGCCATGTACATTTGTCCAGATATAGCACTACCAAAGGCAGATTGGGCATCAGGGCACAGCCATGAGATTAAGTCATTTTTCTGTTTGCTGAAACCATTAAGGAAAAAAAAACTTAAAACGTTTTGCTGTGAAATTAATGTTTCATTTGACAATTAGTTCTGAAATAGTGAATGCTTGAAACAAAGCCAAAAAACCCTAAATTTTAGAAAAAGATCATTAAATCACTGTTGGGCCAAACCTATTTAAAAAAAAAAAAAATGCTTGAGTCAGAAAAATCCCAGCTCTGCATCGGGATCAGCCTTGTCCCTGGGAATGACCCCAGGGCACCGCAAAGGAGAGCAAGACAGAAACCCCCCCGAGCCCGGCCGGTGGAACGAATGGCGCTGCCCTTGCCCTTCCCGGAGCACGACTCTGCACCCCACCGGCGCTCCTCTGCCCTCCGACCGCCTCCGTATGTCGGCATTGATTAAGCGGCATTTACGTGCCAAGATCCGGGCAAAGTGAGATGCTAATGGCGAGCACYGGCCACGTGCAGCAGCCCCGTCATGACTCCAGCATCCTGCCTATTAAGCAGTTTATTTTCCGAGTCGATGCATCCAAGGATTTGGCTGTTTAACATTGGTACAAGGCTCCTGTCACCTGCGGGTCAGGAGGGATTAGGTGCGTGCCCGTGCACGGGGACGAGGGGATGCGGAGGGCTCCCCACCGCTAAGCACGAGATTAGCTGCAGTGATTAGCAATCAAAATTAAAACACAAAACAGTRCCTAGCAAATCCAGGGGAGAGACACAGCTGGTGGATAATATTAAGGGGAAAAATAAAAAGTGAAGTTTACATCTGAATTCACCTTCTATGTGTTGTTTAATGGGGTTCACTGCTGCCACCCCTGTAACCTCCTGCGGGCGGGGGAGTCCCGTCTCCCCTCCACTGCTCCCAGGCTGAGGAGGCAAGGCAAGCTGGCCGGTCCCAGAGCCCGGCAGCCAGCCAGCTCCTTGGCCAGGCCAAACACCCCATTTTGAGCCAGCATCAGCCCCTTCTCTTCACACCAGTGACCGCAGGAGAAACCCTAAAGCTGCTGGTGGCTGTGCCCACCGCCCCGCACAGCCGGCCGGGAGCCCGGGAACCCTCCTCGGGCTTCACCTCACTGCCTCCTGCTCCTTCTGAACTGGCCTTGTGCTAACACATCTCCAGGCACTCTCTCCTGCCCTGCTTTTTTAAGCCACAAAATAACCCCGAACTAAGAGATACAACTCCCACTCGCAGCAACCCGCRGGGCTGCGCCTCCCTCCCACTGCCCCGACTCGGAGCAAGGGCTGCGGGAACAGATGTACCAAGAGACGAGGAGTTTAAGAGGCTCCTTGTTTGCACGGAGCTGTGCTGCTGCAGGGAAGAGGGATCAGCGGGGAGATAAGTACTCGCTTCTGCACACGGTACAGAGAAGGATTAGATACTTACAAATATTTTATCCTAGCTAAAGTAATTGCACCACTTGTTCTTATGAGTCAGAGCTATTTATTTTCATGCTTCAGGGCATCAGTTGATCACACCAGCTGAGGTCAGGCACAAATTCCCATTGCTCCTGTAAGCGTTTTGCATATTGCAGGGAAGTGCGYTAGCACAAGTCATTGCAGCCTGGCACTCCCCTCGTCCCAGCCCGCTTCGGTCCCCACCGGGTGCAGAGGACATGCCAGCAGGAACAATTTCACCTTAACCCACTCAGTACGACCCAGGAAACAGTCCTTGCTCTCACTAGTTTAAATTCTGCTAATGGAGAAGCATATCCCATGCTCCTGCCCTGGGTGGAGGACGCTGAGGCTTTCAGTACCTTTCGGCACCATAGCCACATCCAGCCGTGCTCCATCCTCCAGGCAGCAGCCGGGCGGAGAGACCAGTGGGAAGAGCCTCCAGATGAGAAGAGATGGTATCGATCGTACAGGAGGCGAAAACAAAAACAAGTCCTTTTGACCCTGAGCAYGAGAGCCAAAGCGGGGTCACCAAAGCTCATTCCGGTGGCCAGCAACTTAGCGGCCTTTGCTGGGAGCGGACACGGATAACTGCTCATTTCTGAGTGCTTACGGATGCACAGCTCTAATTGTGTCACCACTGAGAACCCTCCCAAAAAACAACACTTGGCCAACATCAATAAATAAAAACCAGGCAGCATGCACATGGAAGGGGCAGAGGAATGCAAGAAAACAGCCACAAGTACTGGAGCAGGAAAAAAAACACTTCCCCATCCTCCCTCCCAGTGCTAACTATCCAGCTCCACTAACTCAGGAGCATTTAGTAAAGCTCTTGGAAAGAAACAGCCCTTGATGTCCGAGCACTAAGCATGAAATGAAGCGGCAGAGGCCAACGCTCGCCAAATAAAAGGTTCCCTTCACACAAACAACAGGTCGGCTGCTCTCGGAGCGGAACGCATGCACGTGCTGGTGGCCCCTCCAGCAGCAGGCAGCAGGGACTGCAAGGTGCTTCCCCATGGTGTGCATGCAAACCCGGCCAAAGAGCATCTCATACCACGTATCCGTCCTGAAATACCTCCAGGAGATGCGTCAGCACAGGATTGCTCCCCTACCCCCTTCCTTTCATCCTGCTCATCCCMTAACTTCATCCCCAGCTGTCCTCCCAAACAGCATCATTTTGCCTCCTCATCYCTGCTCAGATGCTCACCAAAAGCCAGGTATCTTAAGTTTCCTCATCTGTGCTTCACTGATCCCCATTAGTAATTACACTGCTGCAGCAGCAGCTCCGTAACTTTAATTATAAGACAATTTCTGTTCTAATCCCTGGTTTTGACTCACTACCGCAGACCCCCCTTCTTCTTTCCCCCATCCTCTCATTCGGTCATTTCAGAAGTGAAGTCATGCATATAAGAAGGAGTTTGAACAATTAGGTATAATGATAATACGGACATCACTTTCATACAGATGTCTGAATAGCGCTTCAAGGGCAGGACCGCAAAACCAGCCTGCTCGCTGAAGCTTTGCAATTTCTTATGTCATCAGAAACAGCGTCAGGATCCTTTTTGGAAGCCTGCATTTGTTTACTTTTCAAACAAATAATTTTCTGTCCATCGTTTCCAAAGCTCCGGGACACCTTCCCCTCACTGCTGGCATCTCACCTTCCCGCAGAGCCCACCGCAGAGACGATGCACCAGCGAACTGCACGCAGAGCTGCAAACTCACTAACACCTCCGCACCCAGAGCATCCCATCAGCATCCTCTGGGTGACATCCCCTGTGAGGCAGCTGGGGTACAGGGAGAGCATCGGCAAAGTAAAMCCCTCCAACACAGAAGTCAGAAGCCCCAGGTTTCATACCCAGATCTTCTGCTCAACTCACTCGACTTCACCTCTCATCCCCCAACCTGTCACTGGGGATAATATTTTTTTCCTGACATCCTTTGTTATTCAGAGATGGAAGATTCTGTAAATGCTGAATTATTATCATCAAATTATAATACTCAGAACATTGCCTCCCTTTGGGATTCATGCTGCAGGAGGAGAGAGCACAGCACAGGCACCCGGAGCTGAAATGTGCCACGTTTAGTCCCCTTAGAGATAGCGGGGATGGATGCGGGGATGGATGCTGCTTCAGTGTTTTCTCTCTTTCTCAGCTGTCCTGGAAGAGTCTCTCTCTGACAGGTCTTCTGCTGGAGAGAACTGAACTACATTTGAAAGGTAATTTTGGAGCAAATGGGAGCAGAAGTGTCAGAGTTGTCATGAYGAGATTTTTTGGAATTTCCTTCCCGTTTTGGGGAGGGGGGGGGGAAATCAAGACATTTTGCATTTCATTGTTTTCAAAATGGGATGGCTCACGCTGCCGCCTCCAGCTTCCCCGGGCTGCCCGCAGGCTCCTGGCTGGAGGACTCCGCAAAAGCCCCCAAAACGGAGCCAGCCAGTCCCACACATTTGGTTCTCTCTCATTTTCACTTTCAGATATAAAAATAAAGCAGATTCCAGATGGAGCATGGGACAAGGGAGCACCCTATCGAGGTTCCTGCAGGGGAAGCCGTCATCCAGCGTCTCCCTGGACCCATCACTGATAGCCAGCACTAACAGGCATCCAGCACCGCATCTCAGCGCACACATCTACCCCCAAACACACAGAAAAGCCAATCCACATTGCTGGGACTTCTCAAAATTACCGCACACAAGCACAGAGCGAGCAACATCCAATTCTGATACCTGCRAAGCAGGGCTTGGCCTTCCCTGCACAAAACCCTGTGCACAGGGCGGCTGGGCTGGGGGACCATCTTCTGGGGACAGGCTGGAGAAGGACCAGCACCTATCTCCCCATTCCCGCCCAGTTTAAGGCTTCATTTCGACATCTTAAAACCCCTCAAATGTCACCTTTTCAGGAAAGGAGGCAAAGGCAGCCAGACCTCTGGAGATGGGCAAAAGCTAATTAAATTGCTAAGCGTTGAGAAGAGAGCCGGGGGAATGAGATTCCCCGGRAAGCGCAGCCAGCGAGCGAAGGAAAGCAGCAGCCTGCACCCAGCTTGGCCGAGCCCCGGTATTGCCACCAACACAGCTGCTCCGACGCCTGCTTCTTTCCRTAACTCAGACCAACAGCCCCTGAAATCTTCCAAACAAGTAACGGGGAAAACACAAACGCCGCAGGCACGCAACAGCGCAGCCAGAAGCCATCAAGCTCGCGAGCAGGGGGAGAGGAGAGGGAACGCTCTTGCAAGCCCCAGCCTGCAGCTCAGGCTGGGAGGTTTTGCTCCTTCTCTGCTACAAAACTTGCTATCAGCTTTTGCCTAAATGCTTTTCTCCCCATGAAACTTGCCCTGTTCCTCCTCCCACAAAGAGTTTCACGCAGCAAAACCCCAGCTAGCGTGGGCACTGGAAATGTTAGCCTCACCAGTCCTGCTGGGAAACTGGGTTTCCCACGCCCGCAGAGCACCACACCAGCACCTCTGCTCCCTGTATGTCAGCCCAGCTCGGGCAGGACATCCCAGTTCCTCCCAGACCCCCCCCAGCAGCCTCTCCCAGCGGGGTCCGGGCACAGCACCCAGGGCAGGCTGCCCACCCACCTCTCCCCCAGCTCAGGGTGCAGCCTGGCTCCCTCCTCCCAACACGCTCCTGCTGTCACATCCACGGCTTCTCCCTGGGAATGATGACAGCAGATGATACAAGACCTTGAATTTAATTGCAGTGGGGGAAAAAAAAAAAATGTTCAGAGTGATAAAGAACCCTTCTCACAAGCCACATTATTTGTGTCTTTTCTAGAGAATTTTAGAGTTTGCTTGGGGGTTGGTTTGCGTTTTACAATTCAGGGCCACAGCTTGCACAGAAGCAGGCGTACGGCTGGGCAGTCGGTCGCCCATCAGCATCCTGCTGGTACAGCACGGTGTCTGGCACCACAACCAGCCGCTGCGTAACCGGGGCAAATATCTCACCTTCTCAGCTACCTGCTGGACCCTCCCTGCCCAATGCCACACACACACACCCCCCGCTTACCCTGGATATAGTGAAGGAGCAGTTTCAAACCCTCACACACRAGACAGACCACTGGCAGATGCTTCACGGAGATGGAAGAACATTTAAAAATAAAAATCCCACAGCCTTACAAGCTGTGTGGTTCAACCTGCCTYTGCACTTGCTGGTTTGCTTGTAGCAGAAAACCCAGCCAGGGTTTTCCCATGCTCTTTGGAGGCTGCTTTTTCTATAGACCTYGTGCTACCAGAGAAGAAGGGGCACGGTCATGCAGTGGTCATCAGTAAACAGATTATCCGGGCATTGCAGGGAAGGATCTCACCGGTGGGGGGGAAGCAGAGAGGGGAAGAGGTGCGAGGCCAGCCTCGCTGGAGGGCAAACAGTGATTAAATATTTATAGATTTTAATGCATTGATTTGTTAAGTTGGGAAACAGTTCTTTAAGAGTTTGAAGATGCTTTTCAAGGCAATCCTTAATCAGCAACACAGGTGCAGCAAAGAGCTCAACAAGAGGCAGAAACCACTCCAGTGGAAGGTTTCAAAAGCGGGGCTCTCCCTTCCTCACCCGGCGGGGGACCCCTACAGCCAGGATGGGATCCAGGCAGCTCAAAGAGCCCTGCAAGAGATTTATGTCCAAGGCTTTCTAATTAAGTTTCTCCTGTAAGGGATTTATTTTTGGACAGCATTTTTGCAGGAGAAAATTAAATGATGCTGCTTAAGGAAAAACAAACTGCAGTATTTCATGCCGGCCATAAAAGAAAGACYCCACACCCCTTCCAAAATCTGCACAATCTGACCGAGGAAAGCCGCTGCCCACGCCTGCCTCTGCATCACCATCCCTACGCCAGCTCCTTGCCTTGCTTTGGAAAAAACTCCAATAATTGTAAAATAATCAAAAATGGGGGGATGCCCAGCAAGTGCTGACCCAGGTAMGGCATTGCTGGTCATTGCCCCTGGAAGCACTGCCTGGTTTGGCACAAGGTCCCCCATTACAGGAGGACACAGCTCTGTGGTGCTCCTCACATGCATTAAGGTTGCACCTCCCGCTGCCCGAGCTGGGACAGACCTCCTGGGTGGCACCATTTTGCCTCCGGAAACATTTCAGTGCCACCAAAGTGAAGGCGTTCGAACTGGCAATGCTCCTGAGCAAGTGCCGCACACCTTCGTCGGGTTTACGCCGAAGTCGATGGCGAACCTGCCTCCCCCATCCCTCATTTATGATGGTGCAGAGCTGGAAGCAGGACACCTGCCCAGCAGAATCCTAAACCTCCTGCAATTTAGCCATGAAAAATAATACTTCAAAGTAAAATGGCAGTTTTAATTCTAATGCAGCCAACTGGAGGGTACAAATTAAGTGCTCCCCCTTGTCCCCCCCACTGTCTTCAGTGAAATTACGTTTTCTGAAGGGAAAACTGTGAGAAAAGTTTTGGRTGCTCCTCTCTGGCTGGGAAGCATCAAGCAGCCCCAGGGCTACAAATACAACATCCCRTAGTCCATTGAATCCATTAGCTTACTTATCAATATGAGATTAATTATTCCAGTTCACAGGATCTTTGGTTATTTCTTAATGCTCCAACTACTACATTTGAAAGAGCCGAGATGCTCTTGCCTTGGCTCACTGGATTAGCTACTCCCCATGGTCACTACCAGCTTTTAAGACACAAGCAAATGCCTCCTCCAGGCTCACAAACAAAATGACAAATAAAACCCCATTTCAGGAGCATCCGCTGATGCCTGAGCCGACGAGGTCCTCCCCTGCAGCCCCGTCCAGGGCAGAGAAGGGGTTGTAGTCTAACCTCCACTGATGACTCTAAGAGTATAAGCAAGTGTGCCTTGAGTTTGGGTTTCTGCTGCCAAATTTTAACAGGAAAGGGAGGAGGGGACAGAAGAGGGAGTGAGCACACAAACAGGGGAATGCAAGAAATCRCACACATTTTGTTCCCGAATCCTCCAAACGTGACTCACTTTGCTCTATTGTGACAAACTGAAACGCCTCTGAGGAGTTCATTTCACGTCTCATCCATTCTCTGAATAATGGGAAAATCCCTCTTTGTTTCTCTAAGATATCAGCACACGCGACGCGCCACGTACACCCAGTTCCATTAGACATAATGGAACGAGATTGTCCCAGAAGTTGTTTTCAATTGCTTGAGTGCATCCTTCATTTAGGGAAACAAGAATATATGAGCTGCTCTACCCCAGCCGATGTGAGGACGCAATCTTTAAGCTGAAGTCAGGGCCATTTGTTTCCCAGCTTTGGCATGGGAAGAGGGCTGGTCCTTCCTYTCCCCAGCTCCAGGACTGGGTTAACCAAGAGGTTTGGCCATCCTCCTGGGGAAACCCAGGCTCCTGCCAGCACCAAGTCATGTGTGGAACTGCAGGTCAAGCTGTCCTATGGCGAAGGGTCCCCTCTCGCTGTGTTTCAAGCCTGGGTGCTCCTATTAGGCACCAAAGCCTCGAGATGCATGTGCCGTGCAATGTTGAGCAAGGATGCTGCCGGATGCACCAGGGATGCCTGCGCTTCCCTGGCCATTGACCTGATTTCCCAGTACATCCCATCGTGCCGTTATGCAGCACATAACGGTGACAGTTGTACTGTCAGAGGGCTCAGGAACACGCCAGAGACCTCAATGCGTAACAAAAAAACTGCTTATCTGSCAAGGAAAGCGGATCCCCCAGGAATGCATGTTCTAGCTGGCTGCCTACAATTTACTTTGACTTCTTGGGACAAAAGAAAGTTTGAAAGCCTTGGAGACAAACCAGGCTGCCTTAAAGACACCATCTGTGATAACAGCATTGTTAGCATTGCTAACATTACTTCTGTATTCAGAAGGAACCGATAGGGCTTAGTGGCGGGGAGAACAACGGATCACAGCAGCCAGGTTTTGAGTTTTATTTTTTTAATTGACTGCCACCTTGAGATAGTTCCTCTTCCCAACATGAAAAAAAAAAATCACAACAAAGGAAACAGCATCTTGAGCCTATCGGATCCTTTTCAGCAAAGCACTGGCTTGAAGCCGCCGCCACACAGGTGCTTAAAGCAAAGCATGTGCCTGAGCTGCGTTGCTGAATTGGGACCGGTGCTCCCAGAACAGATTCACAGGAATACTTGTCCTGCGCTTACAGGACATGACAGCGATTACCTCCGGCCACGCTGCACACCGGGGACTTCAGGCCTTTCAAGTTTAACAAGTTTTAGGGTTTCCCCTTGGAGAAAGCATGCGATGCGAGCACAACCAGAATGACAAAACCTGCCCCCCYCCCCACTTTCAAGCTCTTCTTTCCCACTAAATATTTATTTTCTTTTCAGATTTACCTCCCTAGCCCTACGGGGTAGGAACAGAATGATTCCTGACAGCAGCCAGACCGAAGTCAGACCAGCAAGCACCGCCGGTGGGCACTGGGCTCTGCTGGGAGAGGAGCGAGGCTCTCAAAGGGAGGTGGTCCCAGGTCGTCAGCATCAGCTCCCTGCTGTCCCTGTGCCCAAAAGCTTATCCCAGCCCTGTCCTAACCTCCAGATAGATGAGCTCAGGGCCATGCTGAATCATACTTTTTTTCCCTAGAGTTGGCACCCAGCCCTCCCTCTATAGCTTCTCCTGGCTTGGTTTCAAGAGCAATAGGTTTTATTATTATGCTTTGCTGCCCTAATTCTCTCCCCACTCAATTTTCCATTGACACGCTGACCCTCCGCTGCGTTTGCTAGCTCTGGGCAGGCAGCACCAGCGCTCGGTCACCTGCCCRCATGAAACTGGAGTTGAGGGGCAGGAGAAGCATCCTCCTGGTCCTGCCGGCATCCGCATGGACATGGCCCTGCGGGAGAGGGAAGGCTGGGAAGTTTCTGAAGGGAGCAGAAAGACACGGAGGGGGAGCCGCTGAACGACAAAAGGAAAGCCAAGGAAAGCAAAAAAAGATGCAGCACAAAAAAAGTGAAGGGTCAGGGGAAGAGAAAGAAGAGAGCAAAAGCAGCAGAAATTCGGCTGACGGGGCAGGAAACGCGATGCCGACACATGGTGGTAAAATAGCCGCAGGCACCAGCACAAGGCACCGGCAGGGCTGTCATTTCCTCGCCCCAGGGGAACTCTCCCAGCTCCAGGTGTCACCAGTCCAGCCCTGCCTGGCTTCTGGTCACCTTTTCACAGCCCCCCTGGGATGCCCAGAAGAGCAGCAGGGGAAGATGCAGATGGTCTTGCTCCTAGGACTGCTGAGGCTCGTTYCTGCTTTCTCTTCCAGTTTCTACTCAGTCAGATGGGTTGGGCAGAGGGAGGTGATTGCCCCCAGCTCATTCCTGGGGTTTCCCCCCAAAAAAGAGCACCAGGAAGTGGAYTTCTCCTAGGAGAAGACCCACCTCCAAGCCAGCGTCACAGCTCCGAGCGCTACATCCATCTGCCTCAGGCTGCAAGGCAGGCGGGACAGGAGCCTGGCAGCACCCTCGTTTTGCCTTCAGCCCAGGACTTTCCACCCCTCCACYTGGGAGAGGGATGCACAAGCACAGCATCCCTAACCCGCAGCCCCTGACCCGGCTGGTGCTGGCTGTCCCCACAAGCCACTCACCCGCTCCCGCTGGCTTTGCCACGCCGTCCCAGCCCACTCCGTCACAACTTTTATTCGCAGGGGGCATGCAAATACCCGTCGAGGAGAAGCCTTGCCAGGGGTGAGAGCGAGGGGATCAGCGCCAGCATGGCCCAGGGGGCTCCGGGGAGGAGGAAGAGGAGGAGGAGGAGGAGGAGGACAGCGCTAGCTCGCAGCTGCCTGCTGAACACAAAGCAGAGATGGAGAATGGCCTGTGATTACAATTTGAAGGGCTTCTACGCACTGAAAGGGAACTGATTCAATTGTGCCACAACTCCTGAGAAGCTGTCAGCAATCAAGGCATTCTCCCGGCTACAATCATCGGAGGCAGGGTGCGAGCCAGAGCAGGAAAAAAGTATAGCTTAGGTGATGGCAAGGTACAGCAGCACGGCTCATTCTGCAGCTGTGATTTCCTGCTCCATCAGCATCCGTCACAGGAGGGAGGGAGCATYAGGGGGACTGGGGGGACAGAGGAGATGCTGGTTTGTGAAACGCTTCTCTGGCAAATGCTGGATGCCCCTGAGACCCGCCAGGCCACGGACCTCCAAGATTGGAGGAGCAGGGGATGCCGCAGGGGATGAATTTGCGATGCACATTTTTGTGACCGCTMGCTCTCGGAGCAGCGGGTGGCACGCGAGAGCCCACAAGCTCACCCACGTGTGCCACGTCCCCCTGGACTGCAAGGCCAGCAGGCAGCGTGCAGGCAGCCAGCCGTCCCACACACGGGGGTGTGCCCTCCATCCCGGGCACCTTCTGCATCCCAACTCCTTTCCCTGGCTGCAGTTAATTTGGGTAAAATGTTAGCCCAGCCTCCCCTCCCCATGCGCACCCCAAAGACGGCGGCTCCTGCATCTGAGCCCAGCACCCATCCCTTCATTCTGAAATCAGAACACAGAGCTGCCAGCTTTTACTCCACCAGTTCAAGACCCAAGCTGCTGAAAGCCACTTTTAACACCTCGCTGCAAATCTCAGACTGGGCCAACAAAACTTTAACGCAGACAAGCTAGAAACAAAAACCCCTCCGGCTTCTGCCCTTCCCCATGCACCCCACTATTCATGGGGAGCATGAATACTCATGGGGTCTATTTGGAGGGGAAGGTGACGAAGCAGATGCTGCAGAAGTGGTGGGTACCAAAGACAACGGTAATGCCAACCCCCACCCATGCCAGACCCCAGCAGCACCAGCAGCTTGGAGGTGCTTGCTGCCRCTCATGCACAAAACTCAACTTGCAGAGCTGGAAAGCAACCCCAAGAAGATTTCAGTTTTTGGGGCTGCAAGAGATYGGGAGTTCATTTTCAAAAGCCAGCACCATGCCAGAAACACTTGCTTTGCCACGAGCTCTGCTCAGCCACTAATCCCAAAATTGAGCCACCGGCGTGCTCGGAGCAGGGCTGAAGTCTTCACGTTATTTCACAGTTTATCCCCTGCCCATGGACAAACTCTTGCCAGGCAAAAGCAACCCCGTAAAGCAGGAAGATGGCACCAGGACATGTATGTTCATCTGTCCATTTGCAGACCTCCCTGTTGACCCAGCTGAAGGGTTTTTTTCAAGCTTTGCAGAACTACCCCTAAAGAAAATGCAGATCTCCGAAGCCTGCTTGAAATCAGCAAAATGCATTATGTGCACATTGGTAGGTAGAAGCTATCCTATTATCCAAGGAGATTATAATTACCTCATTTGCCTATTAAAAGGATACTGTGACAATATTTAAGTTAGAATGCTTTGGTTATTTGCTAAAAATTATGTGGTAGCAATCAAGTGAAAATTTAGGCTGTAATACAGCCATAGCAATATTGCTAGTAATTTGTGTAGCCAATAACAATTATTATTAATGCATTAGCCAATATGTTTAAATAGTCTTTTTTATATACATATGTGTGTACATATACACACATGCATTGATGGGCTTGCTACACRGGCTCAATTTGCCCCCCCTCTGAAAACTGAGACCTTGAATGCATCTCTCTTTGTTAGCACAGCACGAGATCATGGAATCATAGAATAGATTGGAAAAGACCTTTAAGATCATCGAGTTCAGTCATTAACCCAGCACTGCCAAGCCCACCACTAAGCCACGTCCCTAAGCGCCACATCTACACGTCTTTTAAATACCTCCAGTGATGGTGACTCCGACTCCAGCACTTCCCTGGGCAGCCTGTTCCAGTGCTTGACAACCCTTTCGGTGAAAATTTTTTTTCTAATATCCAATCTAAACCTCCCCTGGCACAACTTGAGGCCATTTCCTCTYRTCCTATCGCTAGTTACGTGGGAGAAGAGACCAACMCCCRCCTCKCTACAGCCTCCYTTCAGGTAGTTGTAGAGAGCGATAAGGTCTCCCCTCAGCCTCCTYTTCTCCAGSCTAMACAACCCCAGCTCCCTCAGCCGCTCCTCATMAGACCTGTGCTCCAGACCCTTCACCAGCCTCGTCGCCCTTCTCTGGACACGCTCCAGCACCTCAATGTCCTTCTTGTARWGAGGGGCCCAAAACYGAACACAGTATTCGAGGTGCGGCCTCACCAGTGCCGAGTACAGGGGCACGATCACCTCCCTRCTCCTGCTGGCCACRCTATTCCTGACACAGGCCAGGATGCCATTGGCCTTCTTGGCCACCTGGGCACATGCCGGCTCATGTTCAGCCGGCCGTCGACCAGCACCCCCAGGTCCTTTTCCGCCGGGCAGCTTTCCAGCCACTCTTCCCCAAGCCTGTAGCGTTGCCTGGGGTTGTTGTGACCCAAGTGCAGGACCCGGCACTTGGCCTTGTTGAACCTCATGCAATTGGCCTCGGCCCATCGATCCAGCCTGTCCAGATCCCTCTGCAGAGCCTTCCTACCCTCAGGCAGATCAACASTCCYGCCCAACTTGGTGTCGTCTGCAAACTTACTGAGGGTGCACTCGATCCCCTCGTCCAGATCGTTGATAAAAGGGATTAAATAGATTAAATAGAACTGGCCCCAGTACTGAGCCCTGGGGAACACCGCTCGTGACCGGCCGCCAACTGGATTTGACTCCATTCAYCACAACTCTCTGGGCTCGGCCGTCCAGGCAGTTTTTTACCCAGCGAAGAGTACACCCGTCCAAGCCATGAGCCGCCAGCTTCTCCAGGAGAATGCTGTGGGAGATAGTGTCAAAGGCCTTACTAAAGCCCAGGTAGACCACATCCAAAGCCTTCCCCTCATCCACTGGGCGGGTCACCTGGTCATAGAAGGAGATCAGGTTGGTCAAGCAGGACCAACCCTTTCATAAACCCATGCTGGCTGGGCCTGATCAGCTGGGTGTCCTGTACGTGCCACATGATGGCACTCAAGATGAACCACTCCATAACCTTCCCGGGTACCGAGGTCAGGCTGACAGGCCTGTAGTTCCCTGGATCCTCCTTCTGGCCCTTCTTGTAGATGGGCATCACATTTGCTAACCTCCAGTCAACTGGGACCTCCCCTGTTAGCCAGGACTGCTCATAAATGATTGAAAGTGGCTCGGTGAGCACTTCCACCAGCTCCCTCAGTACCCTTGGGTGGATCGCATCCAGCCCCATAGACTGGTGTATGTCTAAGTGGTGTAGCAGGTCACTAACCATTTCCCCACGGATTATGGGGGCTTCATTCTGCTCCCTGTCCCTGTCTCCCAGCTCAGGGGGCTGGGTACCCCAAGAACAACTGGTCTTACTATTAAAGACTGAGGCAAAGAAGGCATTAAGTCCCTCAGCCTTTTTCTCATCCTTTGTCACTACGTTTCCCCCCACATCCAATAATGGATGGAGATTCTCCTTAGCCCTCCTTTTGCTGCTAACGTATTTATAGAGACATTCTATTGGCTTTTATGGCAGTAGCCAGATTAAATTCTAGTGGGAGTCYGGCGCTTCTGATTTYCTCCCTGCATAATCTCATGACATCCTTGTAGTCCTCCTGAGTTGCCTGCCCCTTCTTCCAAAGRTCATAAACTATCATTTTTTTCCTGAGTCCCAGCCAAAGCTCTCTGTTCAGCCAGGCCGGTCTTCCTCACCAGCTCGTCTTTCGGCACATGGGGACGGCCTGCTCCTGCGCCTTTAAGATGTCCTTCTTGAAGAATGTCCAGCCTTCCCGGGCTCCTTTGCCCTTCAGGACTGCCTGCCAAGGGACTCTGCCAACCACACTCCTAAATGGGCCAAATCTCCAAAACAGGCGATGTAACCCTCCTGCTGAAGTGTATCTCCTGGATAGCCTGATCCACGCCCCACCAAGTGGATGCAGAAGACAAAGTCTCCCATCAACTGATGGCAACCTGCACGATCAGAAGAAGAATTCACTGAGTCCTACAGGAAAGGAGACTGGGGGTGAGAGGATGGGGGATGGCATGATTTTCCCTTCTCTGCAAGCCCACCCTAAGGTCAATAGCTCCTCCACCCAGAGATTACTGGGGAAAATGTCCTGGAGTCTTTCTTGCAAGGCTTCTATAGGTCTGCTCCCAGGCTTTAACCTCTATTTTTAATATACAGCCCACCCCATTGCACAGGGTGCGAAGGTACTTTTCTTCTAAACAATAAAAAAAAGAAAKAGACTCATACATTTTTACTTGGCATTGCCCTCAGAAAATGGAAATCTGGTTACTTATTCCTTGCAATCCCAAATTACCCCTGCCAGGTTAGACACAGTAAATAAATCCTTGCTTCTAGAGATACCCTCTCCATTATAAGCGCATGATGGGATCAGCATCCCATTGACCCGAGGACACCAGCAGCACCGGCTGCAACCCCTTCGGTCTGTGTCATTRCCTCCCAGCCAGCAAGCAATCCCAGGAGGGATTAGCACAAGAGCCCAGCGGGATAATGCATTTCCCCAGCGGAGAGCAGCCTTTGGGAGCACAGACACCAAAACTCAATTTCCTTCTCTGCTGTGGCATTTAACCTTGCGGAAAGGAGTGAGGGGATGGGGGAGAAGGAGGAGGGATGCAGGGGAGGACAGATGTTTCTATTCAAAGACATCCCTCCCGTGTCCTACCCTTCCTGAGAAGTCCAGGAAGAAGCTTGCTTTATTTGTAGGAAGCAGAAAAAAAAAAAGCAATATTACGGTCTGTTGTAGCCTTCCAGCAGTTGGAGTATGGGAGGGAGCTGCCACTGAGCAGCTCTTCCAGGAACCAGCTGTTCCCAAAGACGCAGGCAGGAGAGATCACAGCAATCACGCAGCACGACCCCCTGCCCGACGGTGGCCAGCTAATTTCATTTTGGGATTTGTGCTTCATTTTCAGCCTGAATTTATCTAATTGCAGCTTCCAGCTGCTGGATACAGTTATGCCTGAGCGTGCAAGSTGGGGGCTTTGCTCTGAATAGCCTTATTTTCCCAAATACAGAAAGCTGGTCAACCAATGCTGTTTTTCCCCAAGCTTTCACATGAGGGAAAGGCCACAGCCATGTGCCTTGAGAATGGGCTTCTTTTACCCTATTAGAAAGAAAAAAATAATTCCCAAGAGCAGCACCAGGCTGTGCACCAGCCTCCCTCTTCCCTGCACACAGAAGGACTGACCTAAGACTGCTGCCTGCAGACAGCCAGCTCATCCACGGCTCTCCCCATCTTACAGGCATCAGCATCGCCAGGAAAAAACGCCCCCCCACACACATCAAATGAGGCATGAACTATCAGAAAAGCTTCATCAGAGGCATACGGTGAGGTTTCTCAGAAGTTGTAGCTACTTAGCAAAACTTGTGCATCCTGGCTACCAAGCTAATTTCAGTCCTTCAGACTTGAAAAGGCTTCTCAGCTTAGGTACAGAGCTATTCCAAACACTAATACAATTCCCACAATATCCACCAAACCCTGGATGCTTTTCCTAAAAGCTRTGCAAACAGTAAAACAGCTGCAGTATTTTTTTTTTAATTATTATTTTATTTTTAAAAAGCAGAAGACCATGGCTCCAGGACTGCAGAACTAAATACCAAACTGCAGAGAGCAGGAACTTCACTCCGAGTCTAATTAGGGGTCAGCCAATATRGAAACCAGCAAAGTATCATCTGAACAGGTCAAGGCAACGCAACTTCCTTAACCGATGGTGGAAAAGAGGCATGCTAAGCAACCTGGCAGTATTRTCTGCAAAAGAAAGCCTTTAAAATAGATGAAGGTGATTTAGAGGGTCTAACTTCAGYGAATTTTCAGAGAGCTTATGATAAAAGTGCTTCATAAAAGATTAAGGAAAATAAATGGCTACCCAGTAAGGGGCACACCCAGGCAGTGATTACAGCCGGCTAGGCAAAAGGAAACAAAGACAGTGCTTCCCAAATTGAAAAGAGGTTCGCGGGGCCAACTGCATTATGGAAACGCTGCAAGAAGCGGAGAGCAAGTCGCAGTTTGCGGAGGATCTTGGGGAGCTTCGGTTTGCTGCAGCTACRGGGGTCAAGCATCTCTGGCTGGATTCATCATGCACCGCGGGAGGTGGACGATGAAATKCTGTTTAGGCGAGTAAATGAACATGTTCTGCACGCCAGACTGCTCGCCAGAGGAAGGTGGATGTACTGAATAACCACACTGATCCTATATTTTAGTTGATTTGCCGCCAATACTGCTGAGAGAGGGGACTCCAAAGGTGGACAGCAAAGCTGCATCCCTGCGGCAGGATGCATCGAGAGCCCTGGCTGCCGCTGGACCGGGAGAGCAGAGCCAGATGTGCCTCAGCTGGCAGAGAGACGGCACCGGAGATTGTGAAGCCCGATCACAGCCCTGCTTCTGATAACAGATAAGCCAGCACGGCGGTACCCGCGGGGAGCAGGGCTGCCTTTCACCARCTCCAAATCTGGTGACTGAGCCGTCCCACAGCAGTGGAGATGCCGATGGTGGGGCTGCCACCTGCACATGGGAATTTCAAAAAATTTTAATTTAATTATCAGTCTGCAACACCTCTCCAAAGAAAGGCAAGGGGGCACAGAAAAGCATAGGCTTCATATTCTTTTCTGAACAGGCTCACAGCCTGGCCAGTGCCAAGATCTTGCCCATCCAGACCCTTTATCTCCATCTCCCAGCCRGTGGTCAGCCACGCCAGCCCTTCTCATCACCCCAAGACCCACCACCAGCCAACCCTCGCCTCGCCGTGCCAGGAAAGCCCAGGAGAGGTCTGAAATATGGCATTTTGCGACTTTTCAATGCTTCCCCCCCTCTACCTGCTGCCTCAGCAGAGAGATAGGGCTCACGCTGGCTCCAAGGGCTGCCTTCCCCAGAAAGCCCCCCCAGAAGCTGCCCACGAGGACACTGCACATGCACACGCTCCCTCTCCAAACTGGACAAGGGGACACATACGTATTTGCCTGCAAGCACCAAGCTGCAAAGCTTATGGAGAACATCTGCAGCAGGACTGTGCGTGCAGCCCGCTTGGAAGCAGCCCTGGAAGCCTCTCAACAAATATCCGACATACATTTYTGGGAGGTGTTTGGGGGGGGGCTGCCAGCTCATGCAAGCAAATTAAATTGAAGAGAAGCTGGTTCAGTGCTTTTCATTAACAACCCTCCAAGGGAGGGGGAATGTAATTCCCAAGTCTAAGGTAAAAAGAAGAAAAAAAAAMCCCAACAGTTTTCTTCGTGCGAAGCTAACACAGAGTAAATCAATCAAACTCTGCTCCCCCATGACAGGGGAGGACGCATCATTGAACAACGCTCATCGCTCCCCGTTGGTGATTCCTCACCTCACCCGTGCTAGGAAAGCCTTACCGAGCGGCGGCCCCGGGGCCGTGGCAGGCGATGCAGCCTCCCCGTCCCGTCCCACAGGCTTCCAAGCATTGCAAAATACCCGAGTGATGCACTTCACTAACAACACCGCAAGAGACAAATCAGTCCTCGGGCAATTTAAGACCTTGCAATTTTTTTTCAGGGACCCAGGAGGGTGCCACATTAGCAGCCTCTATGCACCTAACAAGGAGCTGTTCAGCTGAAACTTCTGGAGAAATCCAGAGACAGAAAGTATCCAGCTTTCCAGGGATTTTTCAGTAGGGAGCACTAATGACATCAATCAGAAAGCCAGTTGAGCTTCATACACCCGCTATCTTGTGGCACTTCTTCGTCAGCATCTCTAGCAGCATCTAACAGCAGGAGCACGCTTCCAACAAACCCCAAGTAATGCACTTCATTCCTATATACAAAGAAACATCAGGGCTGAGATGCCTCATGCCTCGGCACAGCCATTTGGCCAAGGAGCRACCGTATACACGATGACAGCCACCTGCACAACCCTCCTCCGTGAGCCCCACGGTCTGCACGGCACCGAGGACGTCCTGCTCAAACACCGCGACCCCAGAAGCAACGGTGAAGACCAGGCTATTTGACTTTGGAGACCAAGCAGGTAAAACCAGCAGTGCCATGTCTCCATGTATAAAATTAGTGCCTCCTTAAAAGCGCTTGCAAATAAATTCGAATAAATTCCCAGGTAACCCCCTCAAATTGGACAAACTGGTGCAGAGACAAGGAAATTTTGCCCCACACACTATCGCTGCTGCAGGTTCATCCCCAAGACTCTGCGGCAGAGATGTTTCTAAAAAAAGCATAGAGGTTATATGGGACAAAAGCGCTAGCATTTAGTCTGAGCATGAACTTGACAGTCTGCTTTATACCCCAGAGACATCGCTGGGTACCAGCACGGAGCTCTGTGGTGAGGACTGGGAAGAGACAGTCACTTACTGGATCTAACTGGAAGAGAGAGAAAAAGTCAATGCTCCACAGGGGACCCATCAACAGGAGCATCCCAGCAGCRAGCAGGTCACGCCGCGATGGCTGTTGCCAGCACATCCCCAGCTCACGCACCATCCTAACAAAGACACGAGTGACATTCGAAAGGGAACGCGCTTGACATCTCCCTGAATCCCCCTCTCAACCAGAGCCAGCAAACTATGGATCAAACTTACGCCTCCAGGTGTATCCGGCATCTTACTCTCTCTGCAAACGCTGCTAGGGAAAGTCCCTTCAAATGGGATTTCTCCCCACTGGGGTTTTTGTGCTCCGGTACAAATCTATCCGAAAAAAAGATAAAGCATCTGCAGTTTGACTGAGGTTTTATTCAGAGAAAGCTCTGGCTCAGAAATAATTGCCATTTGCTRTAATTGGTGAGATGCAGGAAGGAACTAGATACAAGTGGAGTCTGGTACAATTTTGGGAGATTTGTTACGCTTAGCTCGCTTCTATCAATTTCAGTGGCTCAGACGCTTATGACCTGTTGCTCAGCTTATTGTGAAAATGGCTTTTATTTACTGCACTTCCATTAAAAGATGAAATCCATGCATAGGGCTCACAGGGCAGAAAATCACAGTTTACGTCTCAGCTTATCTCCCTTCAGCGGCCTCAGCTCATTTTCGCCCTGGCTCGCTCCCAGTTGCTATAAAAAAGTATTTCCGAGCACTGTTTCGAGTAGCCAAGGCCCCTTCCAGCCCACAGGGCAGGAGGCACATTCAGATTTTAAGGGAGTGCTCACTGCTGCAGCCACCGCGTCAGCCCGGGCGGGGAGGACGGAGGGAYGGGGAGGACRGAGGGACGGGGAGGACGGAGGGACGGGGAGGACGGAGGGACGGGGAGGAYGGAGGGACGGGGATGCTGCGGCTCAGCTCCCAAGGCACAGGACACCWGCGGTCCCTGTGCAGCAAACACAGACTCTGCTGCGCTCACAACACCCCCCAAGCCCCGGCCAGCCCTGCTCTGCTGCCAGGCTGTCAGCTCCCACCACCTGCACCTAAAGAGATGGGACAAGCCGAGTGCATGCCCCACACTGTGCTCCTGGAGGGCAGGTTCCTGCTCTCCTGGATCTCCAGAACTTCCCCTGATGCCTCTCCAAGCCCCCYCTCACAGCAGAGCAGGCATCACCGGTGCAAAACCAGGCTCAGCATCTCCTTCTGCACCAGTTCCCTTCCAGTACTGCCCACAGACACCAGAGCACTTCTCCCCAGAGCTGCGGCAGGTAGCACASCCAGCCTGCGCATCAGCAAGAAGAGAGCAAGCAGCGATGGGACGTAGGTGCCTCCTCCTGTGCCGGCTCTTGCTTYGCAGGGCAGACACCACCAGCCACGCAAAATGGTGTCAGGGAGGGAGGACAGGCGAGCAGGCAGCCCGAGCTCTCCTGTCCTCGTGAGAGGCCATTTGAACACCCGACATGCCATCTCCAAGGGTAGCTGGAGATGGTCCCCAGCACCAGCGTGGGGTTGCTAAGGTTACCTCCTTGGCTACCTAATTAGAGAAGCTGTCACTCTCAGGCAGAGATCGGGAGATGCGTGTGCACGCGGGGGAGAGGAGGGGAACTTTCAACCGCGCAGATCATTTTTAGCACTCTAAAGCAGAGAGAAAACCCCAACTCTTAACAGGACAGCATGTTACAGCCATCAGACTCGACAGCAGCATCCTGCTCTCCCGCTGCCCAGCCGCTTGTCAAGCCGCGGGGAGAGCTGTCGGCTGGAGAAGTGCATGGGGCAGCAGCTATCCTAGCTCAGAGAAACAGCTGATCCTGGGCTGTCAGGTCCACTTACCACTCCTCTACCCACCCATTTCTTCCACCGGTCTCCTTTCCTCAGCTCTTTATGCACCATYRGCCTGCAGGYAGGGTAGCAGGAAAGGAGYCGAGAGGGTCCCTGCTTCCCACCCRCCGGCACAGCCTCCACGCAGGAATTACGCACCACCTCAGTAATGCAAACAGGGAGCGTCCCCGGGCCCTTGCAAACAGGGGGTAAGGAAGAGGTTTAGGGAGGTGCGCTCACTTGATCAAGGTCATTTYATGAGTCAGCAGCAAAGCCAAGAAGCCAATCCCAGAATGACTCAAAAGCCCTGTATTTTCCACCAGGTGAATCCGCACACTCACGTATGCTTCCTTTAACTGTACTGTAAAGATCACGGAGGGAAGCTCTTCCCCCTAACCTGCAACACAGCTAAGAGATTGCTTTCACCTCCTGAAACCAGATCCCAAATCCTGTATACAAAGCCAGAAACCAAGCCGGGAGCATGGAACGAGACAGCGCCTCGAAGAGAGGTGAGTTTTGGAAACACCCAAGCATGGCATGCACGTCCCACGTACAGCTGCCCCTTTGTGCAGCTAGCTCTGAGCACCTTCCTGCCCACCTCCAGCCCAGCTCCAAGAGTGGAGGACCCTCCTCCATGATGTAGAGAAGGCAAGACCATCCCCATCCACAGTTAACACTCAGATTCGGGAGTGCTGGGCAGAGGGACCCCAGGACTGCCCCATCCAGCACCATCCATCCACTGGCACCCTTGGGAGAAACCACAGAAACCATCCAGTCTCTGCAGCCAGGCCTTCGAGGAATGGGAGCAGGGTTATTCCTGGGTGGCAGCGCTGCTGGGGAGTGACTTTGCTGGTTCAGAAAAGTTTAAGAGCAGCAGAATAAAAAAGCAGCTGCAGCCAAAAATGCAAAGAGATCCCTGGAGCTGAAGCACTTGCCAAGTTTCTCCCTAACGCTTCAAGACACCCACTCATCCTCCCCAAGGGCTTGTCAGACTCACATGGCAAAAAATACACACTCCACACCTACCCGAGCCCAAAAGAAAAGACCCTTAAATAAATCTGGAATCCAGGGCTGGCAGGAAGACAAAGTTGGGGGCGGAAGAGGAATTTTTGGTGTCTATTTTCTAACGAAGGAACTGCCTGACAGCTCTTCTGCAGCAGACCAGGGCTCGTGGCCCTGTAACTCGCACAGCCCCCTCAGACATCGTAATAGATTGCTTTTAATTATAGGGCAGGTGCTCAGAGGCCCCTGGGTATCTGAGAGAGTGCAATGGAAACTAGAGCTTAATGGGAATAAAAAAAAAGTCATCACCACAAGCCGGTGCATTTAGGTGGTCACGGAAAAGAAAATCCCAAGAAAAGGTGGTAGGTGAGTGACCACCGATGCTGTTTGCCATCCCGGCCGAGAGGAGCTGCAGGCAGCTSGCAAGGGGGAGGTGCGCTTAGCACAGCCTCCTCAGACACCCCGGACATCGGCTTGCACGCTGCGTCTTCATGGGTGCAAGAGCCTGCTCTGGGCACGAGGCAATGCGCAAGCAGCCAGGGCTGGACCRCAGCTTAAACCGGCGAGATGCAAACGTTGGGACGGGGGAGCCAGGCACTGGAAGATGCTGTGACGGAGCCCAAGGTGCTGGAAGTCCCCAGACCCACCAGGCCATTCCCCCTCCCGGTATCAGTGTTTCGTGGCCAGCCTCTGCCCCCCAGCCCAGCTTTCCCAGTGCCCATGGGTGAGCTGAAACGGCACGCACCGATGAGCCCCAGGGAACAGATGAGGGGCAGGAGCAGCCCAGGGCTGGTGCCGGAGATGGCCAGCTCCTGCCTCCCCCTTCACTCCTCATTGAGAGGGTGCCACTTGGCTAACCCATTATGCAGATGCTTGCTAGACAGCTGTGAAAAATTTGTTTTCACACACCAACTCCAACAGCAGCAAGTGCTGCTGGGGTCAGAAGTGGCAAGGGCATCACTTGGGCAGCAAGGATGGGACCAGCACATGTCCATGCTCCATCAACATCTCATCTCGCACCCTCCTCCTGCTGCTCCATCAGCTGCCTGGAGAAAAGCAAGCACCCAGCGGGGCAGSGGGCACCCACCGCTCCCTCCGCCGGGGCTGCACAGAGCTCGCCCTGCCCAGCACATACCAGTAACACCAACAGGAGCCACTGCCTTCGCCACACTGGATGCAGGGTCACCTACGTGACAGCCAAAGCCAGCAGCGCCTCAAAGTGCCTTTACTGATCTTCAGGGATGGTCGCATTTAATTCTGGCCAGGGCAAGTCTTGCTGAGAGCTGTCTTTCGTGCAAACTTTATTTTTCTTTTTTTTTTTTTTAAATGTGTCAGTTTAAGTTTGTAAAAATACTTTCATCTTCAAAACAGTGTCACAACTCCCCTTCAGCATTTTCATAACAATGCTGCGATTTCAGCTTCAAAACATCTTTCCAAACTTATTGTTCACACATATGCCGAACTTTAAAGCTCAGAACTGAGGGGCTGCGATGAAACTGGAACAAGCTGCTCTGAATAAAGACAAGTTTTCCTTTCATCAAGTGCTAATTAACAGAAGCATCCCTCCCTCTGCGCCAGCCCCTGGTCAGCACTCGGCGTGTCCGTGAGACCTCAAAGAAAAACCTCCCTCTTCCCTCACATCTCTGCAGGGCACAACGCAGCATCCCCTTCAACAGAGGGACTTCCCAGAGAGGCCAACGTTATGGAGATGCAGGAGGAAGATGCAGGAGCCCCTCGGGAGCTGCCGTGGGACCCTTTCAGCTCGGTCAGGACGCACAGACGCTTATTACAGCTATGTGCAACCAAGCATCCCGCAGGAGCAAACCTCCATGGGATGCTCCAGGGACCCGTGCCCCGTTCCTCACCTTCTGCTGGCCACCACAGCAGAGGCTGCTGGACAGGGTGGATTTTGGTGCCCACCATGAGACCATCCTCCTGGCCCAACCTTTCCCTCTAACTCAATTCATGCCAGGAATAAAAATCTCCCTGGACAGCTCCCTAACTGCTGCAAATATTTGCATAGAGTTAGRAGAATGAGAGCATGGAGAAAACTGGGGAAATGCTGCACAGCCATTACCAGCCAAATTAAAGCTGCAGCTTGTTCCCCAGCCAGGTCCAGAGCACCYCTCCTCTCACCCAGGTCCCACCTGCCCTCCAGCTGCCACAGCCGAGCCGAGAAGCATCATTACAAGTAACAGCTTTTCTTCAATCTAAATTCTTCCCCCCGCCCAACAACAGCAAAAGGAGAAGAATATTAACACCTGCTGGTTTGCCCTTAGGTGCCTTCAGAGCAGTTTTGTAGAGAGAGGATCAGAACAAGCAGTGATTAAAAACTGCAGCCCCRCATGCACAGAAAACCCTTGTCTTTTGAGCCACTGCAAAAACATCACCTTCCTCCCCAGCCCAAACCCCTCCACTAGCAGGGGTGGGGAGCTGCCGTCCCACACCAGCTCCCTGCAGAGAGAAGCTGGGGCACATGGGGCGATTTGGGACACCCTTCCCAGGGAGGTGACCRCAGAGCTGCTTCAGCTGTGGGCCAGGTATCCATGGACAAATTTGCACCATTCCTGCTGGAGAGAGGCTTTGGAGACCAACTTCTACTAAAATATTGGGTTTACATGACGGGGCACACCCCGAACCRGCAGAGAAGCCTGCCGAGCAGCAGGGAACATGGTTTTGGGGAGGCAATGCTGCTGGGAGATGCCACAGGAAAAACACSAATAGGTTCCTCTGCAAAGGGACGGCTCTCACAAGGCTCAACTCTTCATCAGCATCCCCTACAAACACCCTGGATCTCACCCCAGCGCAAGCCCCGGGCTGCCACGCCGGCTCAGCCGGGAGGAGTGCTGCAGACAGGATTTCTTCCTCCTGTTCTGCATTTAAGTGGCTCATTGCAACACGCTGCAAACCCCTTCATGGGCAAGGAGGGAAAAGGTTTTACAACAGTTTTAAAGGGAGCCCAGGCAGCAGAGAAAACCTCCCCCGGCACGCACAATTTTGGGCAGCACACGTGATTTTCGGCAGCACACGCACTCCCGGGAAGCAGAAGCAGAGGCCRGCAGCATCCGCACACCTCCAGCTCACGGAGCTTGCATCCTGCCCAAATCCCAGCTCTTGTCCCTGTTCCYGCATGCCGCTGGGCCACAGCATGTTAGGGAACAGCTTGTCAGCTAAGCAGCAAAGGCAGCTGCTATAAAAGCAGAATAAAATTGAGTACAACGAGGAGCAGCGTGTCTGTCGCGCAAACTGCTGCTCCGGCAAGACCCCAAGCTGGCTACAAGCAGCCCCTACAGGCAGCGTCCCCGACCTCCCTCCCAGCTGCCACGCCACCGGATAATGGATTTCCTCCTCCGACACAGCAGAAGCCAGGAACACAGTAAGGACAACTGTGCTGCTTGTCTGGGGAGAGCAAAGAACAGAAGAGGAGGAAACAGCAAGCGCTGGGACGTGATAAGATGTAAAGCAATGTAATGGAGTTTGTGTCTTCAAGCAGCTCTGGTTTCTTGAATTGTGTTAAAAGGCAAGGCTGTTGCTATTTAATTAAATACACTTCTAGCCCCTCTGATGGCGCTCAGAAAAATTAAAGCGAGAAACACGTGGCTGTTGATCCAGTACAAGGCATGAAACTGCAACAACTACAGTAAGAACGACCACTAAACCTCTATTGCCTTTTTGAAATTCAGTCGATATTGAAGGCTCTTAACAGCCAGGATCCATGAACTACGCTGGCAACACCACGACCCATTKCTGGTGGCCTGAGGAACCATCTCGATGGGGTCCAGGGAAGGAGGCAAAGCTACAGGAGCTGCAGGTGGCAACACCTGCGCTCCTCGGGGATGAGCGTGAGAAGGCTTGGAGCCTCCAATGCAAGGCACATGGACGAAGAGGCTGGCGTGCTTTTGAGGTGTCCCTGCTCCGTGCCAGGGGTGCCCACGGCAACTCCCATACACAAACATGACAAAATAACCTCCCTCGCTGGTGTGTTGTCTCCTCCTTAATCGAGGACCTCAGGCTGGCAGGCACCCCAGCCCTGTCGGCACCACGCACCCTGGATCGCCTGTGCGCCAGGATGCGTTTAATGGGAACACGTAAAGGCTGCTTTTGATTTTACAGTTTGTTTATAGCACACATTTGAGGAGCTACACAGGATGGGAAAACACATCCCATAAACAAACTGCTAAACAAAACAGGCTAAGTGTGTACCACTCCAAACAAAAATAGACTCGAGCTAACCTCCRCTTTTCAAGCATATGCCTCTGATGACAGCTTCATTTAGTGCCCCTTATCCCTCTTCCAGTTTTGATTTTTAGGCTCTGCCACCACCGACAGCAGCTTCCGACACCTCCCACCGCCCCCACAGCCCCAAATAAGCCAAGAGCAGATGAAAATAAACCCAACTGGAGCTGGAGACCACCAAGGGTGACCGAGGCAGAGGGCTGCATCGCCCTTCCCTGCTCCCACCCTGCGGGCGGTGGGAGGCAGCAGCAGCCCAGATGTTGCCAAAGGCTGCAGGACGTGGACACGCCATCAGCTGGCTCAGGGACTGTCTCTGCAGGGACAGAAGGGGACATTGGGTAAGAAAAGACTTGCACACCAAGTATTTCAGGCAGACATTTACAGTCTCCCTCCCAAGAGCTGCCCTGGCAGCAGCCCCCATGCCCGTCAGCTGAACTCTGCCACCCTGCTTATGCCCAGAAGCCATTTCTCAAGCGCTCAAACTTTATTATCCCCTTTCTTGGGGCTGCATGGAGGGCACGTTCCCCTGCGAATGCTTTTTCTGCCAAGATCTGAAGCTGCGCAAAAGTAATTCCCACCCACTCCTACTGCCCCAGGAAGAATACTTCTTCGCTGTTTTTGCATAACAAACAGCTACATGGTTTTCCTTTTTCTCCTGAGAAACTCAGGCTTAGAGGAAAACACCCGGYGCAGCGCTAGTCCGAGATCAGACTTCATAAAGTTCCCCCTGCGAGGGGGAGCCGGGGGGGCCGTGCTACCACAGAGATTAGACTGCAGCCTTTGCTGATAGCATTCAGTCACCCTGGCAGGCTGCAGCACACCGAGTTTGTAAAGCTCCTTGGGAATCCTTCAAGATGAAAGGTACAGTATGATATGGATGTATTATATCCATGGGCTTTGTTACAGCACACATTTCCTAGCACGGTTTTATTGCTAGAACACAAAGTTCAGTCGAAGCCCAGGGGCTCTTCAGGTGACGAATGCACCCCTGCAGCCCTCCCTCTGCTCTGCGGGGGATGAAAAATGCTGAAGCCCCTGATGTGAACACGGTAGACGGAGCAGCCAGCGCCCTTCCAGCAACAGCAGGCGAGGACCTGCCTGCACAGATAAGGCCAACGTCATCGCTGCTGGATGCGCACGTCTCACTCCCAAACAGACCTGTCGGGTCCCCAAAATGCCGCTGTTGCTCCTCTACAGCATCCCTCCTCTTCAGCTGGACCKACCGTACAGCCTCTTGTCCCAAAGGCCATCCCCGGTAAGGGCCAGGAGGCCCTTAATCAGTGGGTACCTTCATCAAGTGGTACCCAGTGCTGGCATCCCCTGGGAGACCCCGTGCTGCCCACCTCGAGGACCTCCTCCAGACAGAAGATGATTGGAGACGTTTGCCACATTAAGCGGGTGGCYCTGGGGCTGGGGGATCCCAGGCCACAACCGGCGCCTGAACCGGCAAAAGCCCCAGGCAYGAGGAGGTGAACCCCAGGACGCTGCTTTGGCTCAGGCTCTCTCCTGCAAACTCCTGTCTGTTCCTGGGAGGGAGGGAAGGAAACGGTTTCTACTTTTTTTGGAAGCCTAATTGATGCTTGAAATGCTACAAATGAGCCTGTGGACACAGCTTGGCCATGGGCTGCCCAGTTTGGATGGCATGGAAGAGAGGRAGGGGAACGTGCATCCACCTTTTGGATCACCTTCCCAACACCTCGCTCCTCCTGGGCACCTCTCTCTGTCCASATTTCCCAAGACATTAGAGGTGGAGGAACAAGGAGCATGATGCCAACAAGGCGGCTTTCAGAGAAGCCCGGGAGGAACTCCCTGGGCACATCACAGGGCAGGAAAAAGAGTTTAAACCCCTCTAATTTAAACAGATGAGAGATACAAAGGACAAGAAAGAAGTGTGATGGGGGTAGAAGGAAAAGGGACATATCAGGATGTCCCAACAAGCCCCAAGGCTCTCCAGGGCCACCACCCGTGCTGAACCCACCACACAGGTGACTGCTCAGACCCAGCAAGCCAAGGTGAGGGGTTTTCCATCTCCTTCCACCCCCACAGAGCAGCTGGTGCAAGGCAGCTCTGAGTGACTGAGGCTGAGGTGGGAACAACTGGCAGCATCTGCCGTGGGAGCCCCTTCAYGCTGGGAAGCCCATGTGAGTGGGAAACTACCCGAGAGAGCAGATCTCGCTCTGGGTGCACACTGCACAAGTAATTAATTAGGTCAGTGGCATCAACTTTTACCCCAGCTCTCCCAGGCGGCAAGAGCAACAGGAACACGGCAAGCGTGAGCAGAGGTAGAGGCTTTTCAGCCTCAGCACACAGACCTGGTGCTCCCTGGCCAGGGCAGACATGCAGCAGGTCCTGGTCCTGGGCTGCAGAGAAGATGCTCTGCTCCAGCCCCCCTCCCTGCTCCCGCACACAAATTGCCCCGCGTTTGCCATCACGGCATGCTGCTGAGACGGGAGCGGTGCACCAAGAAGCTGATGTTACCGAGCAGTTGGCTAGAGGCAAAAAAAAAAAAATTCCTATGCTGTTGCCAACTCCTATCTTCTGTCATTTGATCCCATATTTTAGGGATGCGCTGTGCTCCCTGGAATGCCAATCGCTCGAGAACCAGAAAGAGCAGCAAGGGAAGGATGGAGGCTGTGAAAGGCCTTGGGACAGGCACAGCCAYGACTGCGGCAGCCGCAGGCACACTGGGCAAGGCCAGCTCACCTTAGGTGAGTGCCCTCGGGGCTGGCTGGGGAGCCCAGCTCACACAGCAGAGCCAGGACAGGGCTCCAGCTGCAGCTCCCCTCCCTTATACCTCACGCTGCCCCACAGAGAGATATAAGGGAAAAAGGAAAAAGAACCAAAGCCTCAAAGGTATCAGCACAGCTGAGCTCTTGTGAGCGTGCTCACGGCCAGCAGCAGGGCTGGGAGCAAAYCTGGGGTCTCCAGACCCTGCACCCCACTTCTGCAGTCCTGGGGCCAGGGGCTTTTGGGASGGCGGGTTCACACCCCAGCGAGTCCCTAGGGTCTTTGCAGCCGGGGCAGCACCCCTCCGTAGACAYATCTCATCAGAACTGGAGAAAGAGAGGTATCAGGCACCAGAACAACCAGCCTGTCCCCAAAGGCAGGCTGGAGCCAGGCATTCCCTCCGCCACTGGAGGACAGGCAAGCGCCCAGCCCCGGGGAGCCACGCTCCGCTCCCCCCTGCCGCAGGTCCTTAGTGCAGCTGGCGATGCGATTTCTGCTTCATTCACTGGAGGAGCAGATGACGGTGCATGCGAGGTGCTAGGCCCAGCAGGTCCCTCTCCCTGCAGAGATGCACAGCTAACCTTTACCAGCTCACCTCCGTGCCGCGCACGCTGGCCCCTGCCTCCCCCTCTTAACAGGATCGCTCCCATGCATATGCCTGGGAGCAACACCATCAGCTCAGTAATCTTCCTAAATACAGCAGTTACCAGGTGACTGGGAAAAAAATCTCTTTTACTGCTGATGCTGCTAATGGAAAATTTCTCCCCTTTCGCTGCTGCTTTCAAAGCCAGTCGTGGTTTCATACAGACTTTGTCTTGCACGGAGACGGGAGAGGTGGAAGCACAGAGGGAGGGCTGCAAGRCTGGTGGGGAACAGATAATGAGAAACAGAGGGGAACTTCTGTCTTCCTCCCCACCAGCCGCCTCTGCCCACAGGCAGAGCCCTGGCTCCAAATCTTATCTGCCCCATCTTCTCGCAGGCAGTTACAGCCCAACCTCCTCCTGCAAGGAATCCCTCCTTCCTCCCCGGACCGCAGCAGGATAAGCACGCTGGATGCATTCAAGAGCAGTGCTTCTTGCACAGCATACAGGGAAGATGCCCAAACGGATCGATGGGCCAAAATAATTTACTCTGTGATTTTTCTCCCCACCTGCCTCCTTCCCAGGAGACAACCAGAAAGCCTCACCCAGCCAGTGCAGATGCAGGCAGCCAAGATCACTGCTCGTCCCCTCCGCACGCCATTCTGCTTCTTCAATGCCATTAAGTGTCTCCACACTGTCTGGACACTGGAAACCTTAACTGCATTAGCTGAGACCCGAGCAGCAGTGCAAGCATTCAATTCTTTTAAGTGGCACCATTTCTTAAGCTGGTTACGCACAAGAATCATCTCTGCTCGATGCCGTCACCCACCCCACAGGTAGTGACAGGRGAAGGACTGGGGAGCAGCAAGGGAAGACTGGCCGAGGCTCACCATTCCCCATTTCAGATGGTTGCAACCAGAGGAGGACACTCCCGACACGAGCCGTACCGTGGGCATTACAGACGATGAAAGGCTTCAATCAAGGCGTTTCTATTTTCTTCACTTCTTTCAGTCTCCGACCYCAGTCTACCCCCCACGCTCTACAAGGCATTTTGGTGTGATGGTAGGTGTTTCTCAAGGCACCTGCAACTGCTAACATATATGTCGAGGTAGCATAAGATCAATACCTCATCGTTCCCACAAGTGGCATCAATCTGTTCTCCTCCTGTCCCAGCCAGTCCCACGCCTGAACTCCTGTTACACCAGGAAAGCCCAAGGGCTCAGCCCGGTTTCACAGCCAGCCAACACTGCACATCAGCACCGTACCACTGAAGCAGCACAAAGGCTTGTCCATCACACAGATGGGGTTCACACTTTTAGGGCTTAGAAAGGAAAAGGCAGCAAGTTTTGGAGGTAACATCTATCTGCATGGTGGCACTCGGAGGTCACACCTCCCCAGCCCCCACAGAGAAATGCAAGCTCCCCAACTAATTCTGAAGAAAAGCATGKTTTTTTTCTTCCAGCAGAAAAGCAATAAAGGTCTCTGGCACACCGACATCATGGAAAACCTGCTGCCATCACACRGGAGGAAGGGGGGAGCAGGGGGGATGCCCAGCCGTCAGCCTCCTCCTGCTACTCCAGCCCAACAGTTCAGCTGCAGAAAACCGGCTCCTCTCTCCATAGTTAATCTTCTGTTGCCACTAGCTGGTCAACGCGGGTACTCTTGGAAAGCAGCAACTCCMCGAGTACAGCCTGCCACTCAGTTACAGATTCCCAGTTTTAACTGGGATTTTCACCCCAAAAAATACCKGAGACGAAGCAAAATTCCTGCAAGTCCACACCCCACCGTGTTGGACAAGCCACGTCCGACCTTGCCTTTGGGGAGGGAAGTGGTCATCTGAGGACTGACCCATTTTCATGGGCATTTTGTGCCTACAGCCTTTCTGGGAGTTACAGAACTCGCCTCCCCTGCAACCTCAGCAGGCAGATCTCGAGCTCAGGACCCACATCACCAGTACAACCCCACCCCGAGCCGGGCTCTCCTTCCTTCCCTTTCCAACTACAAGAACCCAATGGCCTGGAAAGMTAAAGTAATCACACAGCTTCACAAGGAGGGGAGGAAATTGCTACCAGAAGGTCTTTCCTCCTTCCTACACCCTCCCCAGGCAGCCCCCACCATGGGGCACCTGGCCCAGACCCCACAGCCACGCACAGCTGGGGATGGGCACGAAGGGGAAGGGAAGCAGCCCCCGCTCTCAGGTCTACATCCCCCCCAGTCCCTATTCCACGGAGCCCACCGACACGTCTCATCTTCACTGTACCACCTCGCTGAGGCTTTTTGGCTCCCTCCACTTGCCTAGTGGAAGACGTGACTCTTTACCTCTTGGACTACCTTGGGAACAGCCAGAAAAAGAAAAATAACCAAAAAACCCACTCGATTAACCAAACCTCTAGCCAGACATGCAGTGCAGCTCTTCAAGTCTAGCAGGAGGCAGTTAACAGAAAAGGGAGGTGTTGAAACCAACCTTTGCTCATCGGCTTCCCTCTGCAGAGACAACCTGGTTTTTAGATGCCATGCCCTGACGAGCAGGGTCTCATGCCGGGCACACTCTCTCTCTGCTACCCACACGATGCTGCTCCAGATCTCACGGGCCAACTCAGAGCAGCGAAGGGTGCTTCTGAACAGCGGCATCAAAAAGCTTCAGTCGCACCCACGCTCCCCGGGTGACCCTCCGGCCTTTCCACCCCGCTCTGCAAAAATGGGAGTTGTTGACAAAAGCAAGGGCGGCAAAACCCTGCTCAAGTATTTTCAGAAAAAGCAGTAAATTCAAACAATTCATAGGGAATGAAGTGTTTTCCCTTATTTTAATCCGTTCTTACCCTCAAGAGGAGAAGTTCAAGTTACAAGATGGCTTCAGTAAAAGTTAAGAAAGAAGATAAAAGAAGTGGTACCAAACTGCTGAGGAGATGGAGGAGCTGCACAGTTTCGAGAAGCAGGGGATAATCATCGGCCACGTGCAGGGGCCACGCTGGGACACCGGTGATATAGATGCACGAGCACCTTTTCTGACAACCATCGAAACAAAGCACCTTGTAGCACCGCAGACGCCCGTCAAACAGCATCCATTAAAGCCATTTATGAGAAGTGTGTAGTAAACTGTTCTTATGTAAGCCACTACCGGGTAAGAGCAGTGGTGAAAATTTGTCTGCCTCTTTCCTTCTCTCTCCTCTATATATATCTGCTCACACATAGACAGAGCTCATCTAAATTAGCTCGGAAGCTAACTGCTTCATTCCCTGAATTGCACTTAAAGCAGGCTACGCTGCTTGTGGAGCAGCTATTGTACAGAACACATGGCTGCTGACTAAATCAAGATACATACCTTAGAGAGCCTCATTGTACAAGAATAAAGTCAATGATAGGCTGCACCATTTGCCAGCGTAACACTAGAAGAATTGGAGGGGGAAAAAAAAAAAATACCGCAAAGCATCAGTTGTACCCAAGGTTAAGGAAAGGGCAGGATGCTTTTTCAGGAAAGGGGATGCACAGCAATTCATAATGCGCTGGTGGCAAAGTTACATTTGTCATTTCCTGCCACCACTGTGCTTTGCTGGGCAATTTTGTAATGATGTAACTGGGGGATAGGGGGAGAGACATCGTTCTTGTCTCCAATGCAAGAGAGAAAAAAYAAACCGAGGCGTAGGCAATACAGAAACTGCGACACCCCGCTGAAGAAGGGACACCGAGCAAACTAGAGCTGCCAATCGGCGTTTCACTGGCAGGTCTCCCTTCTGCAGCCCGGGAAGGACGGAACAAGGAAACAAAGTTTTCTACCTCTGTTCGGGGAGGAGGAAACCGTTCGCTCCTGGCCTCCCCACCCGCTCGCGGGAGGCTGGGTGCCGGCTGCCCCCGCGGCAGAGGGCTCCGGGCAGAGCCGGGGCTGCCGGCGGAGCAGCGCCGGGCTCCCACCACCACCTAGCGGGCCCCCGCGCCACCCGCCGCTCCTGCTGCTGCTCCGGCTCCGGCTCCTCCTGCTGCTGCTCCGGCTCCTGCTCCTCCTGCTGCTGCTGCTGCTGCTCCGGCTCCTGCTCCTCCTGCTGCTGCTGCTGCTCCTGCTTCTCCTGCTGCTGCTGCTCCTGCTCCTCCTGCTGCTGCTCCTGCTCCTGCTCCTCCTGCTGCTGCTGCTCCTCCAAGCACGCCGCGGGGCCAGGGGTCACCTGCTCGAGGATTTCCTACCACTGCTTTCTCCTTTCATCTCAGTCACGCAGTGGCTCCTGCAGACGAGGCTTCCCCGCAGGCAGGGATGCCACCCCGGAAGCTCTCGCTTTATGCACTTAAGTGAATAAAATCTCATATTGTCAGGCAACAGAAAAAGTTGCTTCCTCCCTGGGAGGAGGAATCTTTTAAAGAAAAGGGGCGCAGAGCACTGCATGTGCTTTGTACCAGCCACCAACTCGGAGCATCTCTCTCTTCAGCCTATTTTAACTTGGTCTGCCCTTAAAAGGAACCAGCAGAAGATGTGGCGCTTAGGGACATGGTGGACTTGGCAGTGTTAGGTTTACGGTTGGACTCGATGATCTTAAAGGTCTTTTCCAACCTAAATGATCCTATGATTCTAAGCATCACACTGCTGCAGACAAGGCTCCGRCACCTGCCAGCCTTTAGCTACAGATTCCCCCACCCTCCTTTAACACAAAGCAATGACGAGAGGCACAGGAGCCACTCCAGCCTCGGGAGACTTACTAAGCTGGGAGTTGCTGAGTAGGCCCAGGACTACAGACTGCCCGCTTAAACATAGCACTTAAACAAACTCATCGCCACCAAGCAAGGCAATGCTTTATTTCATGCYTCCTGGCCTGGAAAGACTTTTGAGCCCTGCAGAACGGGGTGGCCTCTAAGCTTATTTCACTTCAGAGTCTATAGTATCAGCACCAGGACTCAGCTCTGCCTGCTTCATGGTTTTGGGTTGGTTTGGGKTKKTTTTTTTTTTCTCTCCCCAGAATCCCTCCAGCCAGTCAGGGTGCCTGTCCYGAGGTATGTGCTTTAGGAGGTCTTCCTACCCCATCCTTACCCCCATGAGGCCAGAAAGTGGTCTTTGCTAGCAGCAAGAGCCTGCACTCAGAGACATTTAGGAGCCCTCAACGCATTTGCAATCGGCAGGACGTCAGCTCTTACGTGTCTTCCTGAGCTCAGGCCCAGACAGCCACTAAACATGTTCAGCAACATGCATAAAAACACGTAAGCATCAGAAATCAGCTAACGATAAGGGCTATCGAAGATTTTGGCAAAGAGAAGCCGCTGTTTAAAGCAATCCCTGCCCCCAAGTCACTCCAAAGCCATTCGGCTGACCTCCCATGTGTAACGTAATTTTCACCTCCCAGAGCCCATTACGAGGCAGCAGCAGCTCTCGAGTTCCCAACCACYGACGAACTTAGAAAAGGATGCAGGGGAAAAAAACACTATAGAAAGCTCCAGCCTTACTTCCCGCACTAGAAAAACAAGGCAGCAGAAATCCTCTAAAGCACTCACCCAGAAAAGAGTTAACTGCGAGCGAGACTCAGTTGCCACACCAGGAGACGGGAAGAAATGCAACAAATTTGAAATATCAGAGCATCCACGGCAATTCATGAGCTAGACCTTGGGGAAGGACAAGTGTTTTACCTTCTCTGGAGGCAACGTGCTGATTAATTTCAGGACGGTGATGAAGCCATCCCACCATAGGCAAAGCTCCCATTTATCTTCTGATCTGCCTGACACCTGCGGGTGCAGGGGAACRGGAGGGGATGTTTTGGGGTCTTTTGTCCATGAAGGGGCAGCAACAAAAACACAGTTTTGCAAGAGACATGCTACGTATTAGAGAGTACACACAMAACCAATATCCCAGGCAAGCAAGAGAGTTTTTTAGACCCAAGACATGGTCTCTTTACCAGCAGTCACTCACAGAAATAGGATTTGCTATACAAGATCATGTCTCTGATCTATCAGGACAAATTCCTCTCCTCCAACTTGAGCTATTACCTAAGCTACACGCAGAGGGGTTTCTTTGCCATCTGATATATTTAGATCAGTGCGCAATTCACACCCAGTCCCTGAAGAAACTGTACTCTAATCTGAAAATTCAACTCAGTCAGCCATGAAACTTCTTGTTACTTTTAATCACTGTAAGGTAAATGTCATTCCTACTGCATCAAACCTTTGATTTTTCACTTTTATTACTTGAAATAGAGTATCTGGCTTGTTTGGGAATTTTGTGGTTGACCAACCGTRTCTAAGGAAGCCACACTGCAAAGCCAGAACCGAAGAGGCTCAAAAAGTACCATCAACTTATTTATTACAGGCACTCGCTACAAGAAAGCTTCACGGAAGGTAAAATGACAGGACCGGGAGACACAGACAGTCATTTTCCTACTCTGGCACATTGCACCCAGCGAAAGGCAGTCACTTCCACAAGGTATGGGAAGGGAATTGCGGCGAGGTGCACACCAGGTCAGCCTGCATGCAGGCACAGCTCGACATGTCTGATGCACGCAGGGCAATGCACTGGAAGCCACAACCCAGCGGTGTCAAGCAGTATCTCAGATCCGAAGTTAAGCAGGTACTTGAATTATTCTAGGTTCAGACACCAAAAAGCAAGAAAGCTAGTGGATAAAGAAAAGATCAACAAAAAACCTTCGGTGACCTGGCAGAGTAAACACCACGCTGTCCATACAGCATTCTCAACAGTTCCCTTGGAGGATCCCCAGGCTGATTAAGGCACAGAAAAGGAYAAAAGTGACAAGAGGCAGCTCGGGCACCCCATCTGAGACAACAGGATCTGGCATCAAGATGAAAGTACGACAGCAGAATTATTTCTAGTCCCATCCCCCTCCCCACAAAAGCTGAGATAGGAGGAAAGTCTGCAGGCGTTCGCCACAGACTCAGGCGCTGGAGTTGTGCGTGAAGCAAGAGCGAGCTCCGAGAATTAAGACGACGCATTTATAAAATTAGGCTCTGGCTAGAAAAACATCCTCTCCCGTTCTCCCAGGCTCGGTGGTACCTCCTCCAGGGCTAAGCGTTCAAGTTGGAGCACAAGAGGCAGCACCCATCACTTTACAGCCTGAGCGGAGACGCTTTTACTCCCAGGGCTTTTAAAAGGCAGCAGCCCTCAGGCCCTGCTAGAGAATCCCTCCCCAGCAGGAAAAGAAAACAACAGGGTGCAGCAAGGGCAACGTTAGAAAGCTCCAAAACACAACCAGGCTGCCCACGACAAGGGAGGCTGAACAAAAACCCCCGGCGCAGGAGGCTGACAGCCCGGAGCCGGCTGCCCGCACCGGGATGCTCCGCGACCCGGGGAGGTGCGGGGCGGCGCGGGGGGGGGGTCGGCGGGACGGGACGGGACGCGGCGGGGGAAGCGGTGCGGCTGCCTACCGAGGGTAAAGAAGGGCAGCTCGGTGTTGTCCAGGTCGTCCTGCACGGCGACGCGGCCGGGCAGCTCGCTGCGGACGAAGAGCAGCAAGCGGGAGTCGGCGGCGGCAGCGGCGGCGGGCGGCGGGGCGCCGCTCCAGCTGATATCGTTCTCCCGGAGCACGGGTAACGTGGACACCGTGACCGTCTTCACACGGCAGGGACCGGGGGGCTCCCGCGACGCCGCCGCGCCGGGCCCGCCGCCCAACATCACCGGCAGCAGCAGCAGCAGCAGCGGCAGCGGCGGGGGCGGCGCGGCGGCACGGCGGCGGCGCGGCGGAGCGGCCATGCCGGGCCGGAGCCAGGCGCAGGAGAGCCGCGGCGAGGCGAGCCGAGGGGAGGCGAGCGGAGCCGGGCGCACTGAGCCGCCCCAGCCCGCCGCCACCGCCGCCGCCGCCGCCGCCCGGCTCCGCCTCCCGGCCCGCCCCGCCGCCGCCCCCCGCCCGCTACCGCCGCCGAGTCGCCGTTCCGGGGACCCTCTGCCGCTCCCCGGCGGCCGACGGACTCTGCCCGCTGGCTGCTGCCCGCGGGGGGAGCGCGGCGGCCGGGCACCGCTCCCGGCTGACCCCGCCCCCCGCCCGGGCACCTTAACGCCATCAACTCCCGCCGGCCCCGCGCTACCTGTGGCGGCCCCTCCGCTTCCCCGGCCTCCTGCCCGGCTCGGCACCGGCCCCTCACGGCCCTTCTGCCCTCTTCCCCTTCCTCGGGGCCCCTGGCCTCCGCTCTCCCTCTGCGCCCGCGTCGCTGCTGCCCTGGGCGCATCCCCCCTTCCTTCTCTTATCCACGGAAYCCAGGCTGCCCTTCCCCTTCTTCCCCCTGTCTGGCCGTGGGATCTAGCTCGTTGCCCCGCATACCTGCAAGGCTACCCCTTCCTTTTAGGCAATTGCCGGGGTGCAATAGCACAGAAATGTGCTTCCCGTGAGCTTTTACTAGTTATTACTCTTTCATAAGTGAATAGGCATCTCCGGTGTGCAGGGCAGACGAAGACAGCTTGCAATGACAAGCCTGGAGGAGGCAAACTGATGACTTCTAGCAAAGATTTTTGACCTGCTCTTTAACAGCCAGCGTTTAAATGGGAGCCAGAGGAATAAATGATGCTGAGGTCTGATCACAGGTGCCGATATCCGCCCATCGCACTGATGTCCCGGTRCCACCTGAGGGCTGGAGTTTGTGCTTGAAGATAAAGCAGGTGAGCTCCACTGCTGCGATTTTGGCTCACGCTCTGCTTGGGCCATGACAGAGCCAACTGGCTCTTCCAGCAGGGAAGCTAGAATGATGGGGATTTCCTTGGAGGCAAACCCTGTCCCTGCGGGCAAAACGGACACGGTTAACCCCAGCCYCAAGAACTCCTGCCCACGGTCAGGCATGACTAACCGAGACAAAGAGAGGCAGCTTACGGTAGGTATGAGCCAGTGACTCACAACAATTTCCTAGTGACTGCTAATCTACCTGATTTTATTTGTAGATGTACATATAAAAGAAGATGTCAAAACCCTAACAAAGCACGCTTAATGCTCACGCTTATATTATTTCCAYAAGCTAATTAAGATCAATTCATCACATGCCTGTTGAGGCAAAACAGCCTTCTGAGATACGTAGGTCATCAAATGTTAAAACCACAACAACGGCAGAATGGCAAAGAACATGAAATCCAGCAAAGAAACAGCTCAAGCCCTGCTCCTGGGGGCCAGTCCCTGCTCCAGGAGCAGCCGCAGCTCCAGCTCACAGCCTTAACAAGGTGCAGCCCCCGCCACAAGAGTGTCGGTGTGAGTACAGTGCCCATTTCCAGCTACGGCAATAGAGAGAAACCAAAAAGTGCTCACCAGCAAACAGGCAACTAGTTACAAAACATTCACTGTGGGACCCCAGCTCTGCCTGACTGGGAGGGATGAAGTTTCCAGGGATGCTGGAAAAAAAATCAAGCAAAAATGCAGCCCTAAATGTCAGCTKTCGGTTGGGAAAACTGTAATAGTAGAAAAAAGAGTTTCCCCTCCTTTTTTTTTTTTTAAAGGGGGAAAGGATAGATTTTGGGCTCTTGTCAGTACATGTACTAACTTCCAGGCATTAGCAGGGGGTGTGATGATTTCTTTTTCCTCGTTTTGACAATTCTAGGCAAAAAGAGCAAACAATACTGCCTAGATACGCAAAATTACACACTAGTAGGCAGTATGTCTAAAAGGTGGTGAAGTACATTTTTGATATTTTTTAGAACTGGAAATCCTGAAAAAGAAAAATATCTATTTCTGTTTAAAGCCCCATCCCTGTTACTCAGATCTCCCTGTAGCCACTTGCTGCACAACTGTGTGTGTGCCACAAGTAGAGACTTTTTTTGCTGGCAAGGGGTTGTCCTTGGGGTGGGAATGGGATCCAGAGACACCTATTGCTGTCACAGCTCTGGGCAGCGTGCTTTGGGGTGTGGGGGTTTCTTTAGTTTTGCCGTGGATCCAACTGAATTGGAGGGGAGGACACATGTTCTGGGTGTATCAGGATTATCTCTGATCTAGCATGTGCCATCGAGCAATGTGGTGAATGTTTTTCAGGGTTTAGAGCTGGAAAGCAACCATCAGGAGATACGGGTTCAAATGCCTGCTTTGCTACTGACTGGCTGACTCTGGGCAAGTCCTGAGATAYTAGAAAATAGAGCTGTGAGGCACCTTGAAGGGGTTGTCTTGTCTGTGCCCCTATCCAAAGATCTGAACAGCTCTACATACATCATTCAATCCTATTTTGCCTTGCTGTCTGCRTTCATAAAATACTGCTAACAACTATCTTCTGAGAAGCACACTGAGATTTTAGCAAGTCCTCCTGTACAAACATGGACACAACGATAAAGGGGAACATTCTGCAAACCGCTGCCTTTAAATGGGTGCATTCAGCTTCAATTTAGCCTAGATCCTTCCCGATGTAAATGCAAATCTCTGTTCTTGATTTTGGGAGAAGAGGATTCCACCTGCTTTTTAGCTCCAAAGAAATGAGCTAAACACAAAACTTCACTGTTTGAAAACCGCCAATAGTATTTCCAAAGGGAAGTATGTTCGTCCTGGTTTACAATTGAGGTAACAGGTTTCTGTTACCCTCCTTGAGCAGCATTCAACAGAAAAGTAAATGGCATGAACAGGGTAAAGCACATCACACTGAGAAGGTTTCACTTGCTAGCAAAATATTCTAGGAACACTTACAGAAGTTTGCTTAAACTTGCTAATTTTGGGTTACTTTAAGTCCATACGAACTGTGGATTTTCAGGCCAATTRCATAGTCCATAACCCAGATTTCTATTTCTAAATGAGCTCCATTATTAATAYCTTTTTCCTATTCTTCATGGAACCAGCCTTTCCTGAGGGAAGTCTGCGACTGCCTGACCATCGATTTCAACAGCTTTGGGGCCAAGAAACCAGCAAAAACTGCYGCTCCTAGCAAAAACTCAGGGATAAAAATGGAAATCATCTTACAAGTGAAAACGCATTACCCTGACAAGACCCATCTGGGTMGGGTGTGATGGGGCGGGTAGGGGATCTGACGGGTTGTCAGGAGACGCCGGCTCCGTTCTCACCTYGGCTGCTAACTGACTGTGCAGTCTGGGGGCAAATCCCTTCTATTTTCCACCGTTGGGGTTTGTATCCTCTCTTACATACAGAAACTCAATAAAATAATCAGTTGTTACCATAAGAGATAAAAAGATATACTGAGGGCCGTGGAAATTGTTTCTGTAACAGTCCCAAGCATGGGGTTTTGGGTACAAAAAGCACAGACTTCCTCRGCATGAGCTGGGAGTTTCTCCACTATTGAGCAGCCATAGTGGGCTGTTATCAGGTGGAGCAGCCTCTAGAAGTAGGCAGAGCATATGTTGTGTGTCATGTGAACCGGGAGCCTTGGCTACACTGAACTATCCCTGCCTTATGTCTGCATCTGCCTACATTCRTTCCTAATTTTCACCTGAGTGGATTTTTTTTTCAGCAGGAACTTTGAGATACTCTTCAATTTATTTCTTATTCTCAAACAGAGCAGCTCAGCCCCAGGGTCATTTTCTTCTGTATGACAATACCCCAAGTGGGATTCAGGCAAACCCATGATCCACCCTCTGAAGAGAACTTTSTGCAGACATTTTGCTGGACAATGCTTAAAATATCAATACTATCTAAGTTTAAAAAGGATGGGGAGGGGGAAAAAAAAGAGTCATTCTTGTTTAAAGGGTCACAGATGAAACAGTCTTCGACTTTCAGTCCTGTGAGCTGGATTTCTGGACACCCAGAACTAATGCATCTTTTATCGGCTGGTGTAGAGGAGGAGGTTATTGCAAAGATATCAATAGCAGCTTTCTGAAGTGGTTTTCAATTGGCCCTGTTACCAAAGATATGTACATACAGCAGCAATCACTAAAATGCACTATGTATTTACAATATAGAGAACAATTTTTGTCTGTAATGCGTATCACAAATTCTACYGCTAGCAAGTGGAGGAGAAAGTCAGTCATACAGCTATGATGTAATCAGAAGCTTATATTTCACCCTGCAAGAGTCACATCAGCATCAATAACGGCACTAAAGAAGTGAGAAGGGTTTTTTTATATTCTGAAAGAAACACCACAAAATTAATTTTGTTTCTAAGCTGCGGTGTACAAACGCTGGTCTGCAGCCATATGGTATCTGACTGTGGCCGACCACCACATTGCTCAAGCTGTGCTTTTGTCAGCTCTCGCAAGCAAAGCAAGAGACAGGCTGGATCAGCAATTCAGAGAAACACCTCCTGGGAGAGGGAGCGAGGGGATGCAGAAAGTGCCCTTTGCAATTCAGTAGGTGACGTTCTTGTTTCTAGGTTAAGAGCGAGCCAACAGACCCCTCGCTGTGCTCGAAGCTGCAGGAGATGTTGTCTTTCTGACACGGCATCAAACTAGGAGCTTCCTGACCACTTCCASATAAGCACCCTGAGGGGACACTCTGCAAAAGCAGGGAAGCTAAAGCTAGCAGCCAGGAGCGGCTGAATTTCCTCCTCCCTTCTCAAATACAAGTAGTTGATTCCTACCTTTTACTGGATAGCCGTGACACACCGCTGTGTGCTGGGARACAGCCCCGGGCTCAGTTCAGAAGGGCCTGGAGTGGTAACAGAGGGCTGCCCAATTTGTACAGCTAGGAAAGGCTGTTAGGCATTTTGGGTTGAGGGACAGACTAAGTGGTTACTTTACAAATAACAGCCCTGACTTAGCCAGGTAGGAAGGTTGTGATCAGGTGCCCATCACCACGGTGTCACGGCATTTGCTAGTTTTCTTTCTCTGAGTGATACCATCCCGCACTAAGTACCTCTACAACTCACCCTGGAGCACACTGGGGTTTTAGCCAGATCTTACTTGTGTATGGTATCAGCAGTGCGCTAGGCRTGTTCTGGACCGAAGCCACATTGAAAAGGGACCTGGCACATCCTAAGGCAAGCCCTTACTTAGGCACCTGGAGTCAGGCAGGTGCCTTGCTACAAGTCCCCTCTCCAAACCACCCCATCGCCAGAGGGAGGCACRGGACAGCCTGGCTAGTGAGTACGCTCATGGAGGAGGGGAGAACCCAGGGACAACTGGAAAGCAGCCTGTTGCTTGAGCCAAAGTCCAGGGAACGAGGCTGYCCCTTCCCCTCCGGCAGTACCGCATAGCCACTCCATTACTGCCTGCCCTTCGACACTCTATGAGCAGTAACAGCCTCCAGCGTGGCTCCTCTCCTTCCCAAGATGAAAGAAACTTTAAATGCATGGAACTCTTGCACTCTACTTAATTAATCAGTTTTTGCATTACAAGTGAAACTTCTTTGATGCATGAAATATTAAGGAGCAGCAAAGGGAGGGGAAGGGCAGGTATTGGCTTTCACTGCTTAAGAGATGGATGGGCTAAGGGACCCAGGGGCTAAACTGCAGACGGTGCATCTGCAGCAGGACAGTGCCCAGATAGATAGATGCCAGCMAGCAAAGGATTTTCCCTGCATTTCTTGCCTCTCAAGCAGATTTTTTTACTCCATGTTCAAGCCCTACATGCTCATCAAGGTTTGCTCACACAAGCGCAGGAAGGGGACCATGCCTGATTAAACTTTCATGAAAAATAATCTCTGGTTGATTCATTGTTTTTTATCTCTTGATGGCTGCAAGAAAGTGAAGCAAAACGAGTCTTTGGTGAAAAGAAACAGCTCCTTTCTGGAAAAGCCAGCCGGGCTTTTAGTCAGATGAGGCTCTCCCAAAGGACGTGTGAGTAGTTATCTGTGTTATGGGTTTGCAAGTGCCATTTCCACACTGAACTATGAAGGAGAGAAAGCAGGAATCCACACACGTCAGTGTGGATATTACAGCAGCCCTCCACAGCGCACAGCGAGAATTCAGTGCCACAGTACCAGGTGCGTACAACACCAGAGAGCCACTCTTCTCTAAAAGAAAACCCCCAAAAACCCTTTTTCCCAAACCACCAGACTCAATCAAAGTCACCCCTCAGCTCTCCCCAAGAGTCCAAAGCAGAACGCAGAGTCTCTTCCCTTTCCACCCTGCTCCTTCTGAGCTGACTCATTCGAGAGCTGGGTTGGCTTCTGAAAAAGCATCTGTCAGATCAGACCTGCTTGTACAGAATCACCAGCCCCTCCAGAGCATCGCGCTGGGCCTGGCTGCTGCGCAGCCCRAGCCAAGCAGCCAGGTAACAGGTTCCTCATAAACAAATGGCGGTGGTGTAGCCTGCATTAGCTGTATAAAGGGTAATAAATGAAAAAATGGGTTAATTATATCCACCACAGAATTTAATTAGACCATCTCTGTTCACTCTGCTTCAGCCAGAATCTCAATTATAAATCTTTATTTTCGAGGTTTTACAGCTYGGACATAAAAATTTGCTCCGGGCTTAAACATGACACACAAGGTCTTCTGTTCAGGGACTGCTCCAGTTTTTTTAACCAATCTTTTTTTAAAAAGGTCAGGTTGGGGGACCAGATGGCTCAAGGGGAAGGTAATGAAGATGCAGGGCTTTTCTGAAAGAGGTGGCTGGCTGAAATTGTGGGCGGCTTAACAGAGCTGAGGCAATATTAAAGGCTGCTGGGTGAAACCGTGCTCAGCTCCCACCAGTCCCCGACAGGCAGGAGTCCTCATTGCAAAATGAAACTGGGGCTTCTGCTAATTGGCATCGTCACTCCCCATCAGCAGAGACCGAGGACTGCAGGGGCTGGGGAGAGGGGTCCCCCAGCCCCCCGGCAGCCGCAGCAGGGCCGGGCAGGGGAAGCTCAGACACCTGGATCCCACGCGGGGAATGTGCCCCAGGGCTGTCAGGTGTGCGCTCGCCGTTCCCCCAGTGCAACTGGAGTCACCCCTCTCCTCCTCCTTCTCAAAGTCCTGCTCCCAGGAGAAGAGGCAAGCTGGAGAGACTGACCTGGAGTAGCTGGAAAAACAGAAAGCAAATTAGAAAGTATTGCACTTTTTAAATTGTTATGATTTTGAAGGTAATTTAGGATCTGCTTTCTGGAGTTGACGGTATTGAAATCCAGTACTTCTGTCTCGTTAAATGCACTCTGAAATATTCTGATCATTTTAAAATGTCGATAGTGTTACAGAAAAAAACAGAAAACATGTTTACCAGCAGCAGAACCATCTACAGTCTCAGGTCACATCCTCATTCAATCTGAGGTATGTTATTTTTTATTCCCTCATTGAGTTAATTAGTTGATTTGCTTTTCCTGCCCTATGCCAAATCTCCACCTCCCTCTGAGTGAAAACAATGATTGCCAGCAGGGACCAGTTCTCAGCAGCCAACCCCACTGCCAAGGCTTCTCACCCCACTGCAAGACTGTCACCAGGCAGTCCCCCTGCATACCAAGAACCGGTCATCCTGTCTATAGGCTCAGCATATATTTCTAGGAGCACTGCAGATGCCTGTTCATTTTCTACAAGCTTGGGTCATCCTGGCACATCAGTGTGTTTTGCAAAGATATTTTTTTTTCCCAGCCACCCCCCACCACCCCCCCCAGTATATTCTTCTGCACATAATACGTGTCCTAAATACATACTCACTTGGTAAACTGGAACAAATCTATTGGGTAAGTCAGACTCCAGTACTGCTGAATACATATTTAGCCAGCAGATCACAACAGTATATTGCCTGGTTGGTGCAGCGTAGAATTTAACCCTTAGGAAACATTGGCATGCATCAGGCAGCCAAATTACTGCTCAGAAGGCTATGATATATAGCACGAATTACCGGTAATAAAGAAAAAGATATATGGGATGGATTAATCAAATCATGAATTTCTTAAATCTCTGTGGCAGTCCATAAATCAAATTTGGCTGTATGTTTCTGGCCCTTATTCAATGTATAATGTGCAGTAGAGATGACCTACATGTACAGAGCAGATTTTTTTTTTTTTTTGGTGGCCAGGTGGGAAACCATGGATAAATAATCAAAGCAAGCGAATACCTTTTCTAAAAAGATCGTGTTCATGTATTTCAAGCTGCACCATTGAAAATGCATACACTTTTTGGAAGTTAAAAGGCATATGTTCCCACACCAAGAGTTAAACCAGACCCAGAACAGATACTACTGGACCAGGCTGGACATGGCACAGCTTGGATCAGCTTTAGCTTCATGAGGCAGAGACAGGTCTTTCCTCAGCACAGATGACTATCCTAGCCAGGCCTACCCACCATCCTGATTTTTTAGCTGTTTACCCCATTTTGTGTGCAAAGCAGCTGGAAGCCCTAGAACAGAATATACTTCTGGGAGCCCAGCGATCGCCAGCCCCTTCACTGCTGAGGTTCAGCAGGCTCTCAAAGAGGTCACACTTCATCCAGGCTGATTTAAAAGAAATACACGACGAAGGGGAGCGGAATATCTGTCTTGTGCCCTATCCTTATTTCCATTAAAAACTATCACTTGGAATCATCCCTTTACACCTAAGCCTTCACCCAGCTCAGACTGAGCCTTGTTTTTTAGCCCACTTAGAGGCACAATTCCCCAGCTCCTGCACCTATTAACCTTCTGCTGGTTTTATGTGCGGGGAGGAAGCCTCTGATAAGACTTCTTCCATCCCTAACCCTCACATGAGCCCTGTCTAACACCAGCCCTTGCCTCCGGACCTTTGCTGCACCAGTCAAAACTGGATTCACAAGCTTGCCATCGGACAGGCTGACTGGCCTTTGAGCATCTCGGATGTTTTGGTGTGAGATCTCAACAAAAAAGAGTGACAATGTGCTCAGAGTGAGCCTGCTCCCCCACCTAAACATCAATATGTATCTACCAGAGGGAGCAGCAGGCTTTAGAAGTTCGATTTCTTTTTGACTGTCCACAAGAGACATGAAACAAGGAGATTAAACACCAGGAATAAACACCTATAAACAAAACTGACTATTTAAATCCACCAAAGCCAGGACATCTGTCATGAAATCTCCTGCTCTCCCCCAGCACCAGCACAGCAGTGCTTCTGATTTTGTTTACAGCTGCACAGGACAACAGAGCATCCACCTTCACTTTGAACCYGGCTGTTGCTCTGCCAGGCTGTGTGGAGACTGCCCTTAGACACTAATTATCAAAGTCCTGCCTTGACCAAGAGACTGCAGCTGTGGATTATTGTTTCCCCCCCTCCTTCCCCTTTCTCTGAAGGAAAGTGAAAACACCCACTGAAAAAGTCCATCTGCTTAAAACCTCTGACAAAGCTTAACCTGAGCCTAAGTGGGAGAGGGTTAAAAAAGCCTGAGGTGCTCTTCATCTAAAGCCAGGCACAGGGGCTGCAGCAGGGAATTTGGAGGCTGCATGTCTGGCAGCGGATGCCCTCTGTTGGCATCTTTTAGRAATATGATTAGATACACAAGCTCGTAGCTCAGATCTGTGCAGTTCGCCCACTGTTTTTCCTGCGCCATGTAGAACCGCCCTTAGTGCTGGGTCTYATCTACGAGCGCAAAGTAAACGGCAGCCCCTGCCCCAGTGTACCCACTTGCTCAGTCACAAGCAATGCCCCTGCGCTCCAAAGAGAATATTTGCACACCCTTTGCAGCTCAGCAATGCAAACAGCACGGAGCAGGGAGCTGCAGAGCCTTCCTACCTCGCTCCTGCTCTGGCCGGGAGTTGTAGGGAGATGCTCGTGGCTCACTTTGCCAGGTACGTACGGTGCTCCTCGGCGGCTGCAGGGGCAGAGGCTCCGTGGTGCCAGAGCAGCAGCTTTCTGCAGGGCTCAGCTCCGTCAGCAGCTCSAGGAAGAGCATCTGGGAGCACAAGGGGAGAGGAAAGCAGTGACGCACAGGCAGGGTCTTGCAGCAAGCGGAAACACTGAGTTTGCAGACAGTGAGTTTCTCCTCTAAACCCCTTCAAGCACATATATAAAAAAACCCAAAACATAACAGCAATCACCTTTCACAGCTGTTGCTGCTGCCGCACAGGCCAACAGGTTGAGAAACTGCTCTCCTGTGATGGAGCTTTCTCCTGCCCCATGCACCCCAGAAAGCAAGGTCAGCTGGGGCCTCCTGGTAGACCTCATGGCCTAAGGAAGATGAACACAGCAAAAGGGTCCCGGTCAGATAGATAGCCAGTTTGCAGGGAGGGTTCATTGCACTGGGATAAACCTTCTCATGCATCTGGAGGTCACCATGAGACACACTGAAGGGCACATCCCTCCACGGAGAAAGGCGGTGTGTGAAGAAATGGTCTGGAGGGCTCAGTTCCACTGTGCAGCATTGGCCTGCAGAGAAGGACCCACCTGGGGATCCCTGCCCTGACTCAGCCCCACCTCATGGCTTGCAGTWCTGCTGATTTTGCCTTGCCTGCTGCCTCCCTGCCCACCCCAGCCCTCTGAGGTGCTCTRGTTAATCACCAGTGAGGCAGGTGGCACTTCTGGCCTCCACATCCAGGTGTCATGAGGGCTGGTGCTCCTTCAGGGCCAGGAGCCAAGGGGCTGTTGTGGCCCCCAGCCCATTCCGCTGTACCTGAGCGGGGCAGTGGGGCCAGCTGCTGAGAACCCACAGCCTCAGGGAGGTTTGTAGAGACAAGGCAGGTCCAGTATCCATCCAGGAGGCCAGTTGGTGGGGCAGGACACAGAGGAGCAGTATGGCCATGAAAGGACTAGAGACAGCCCCATGCACAGCCCAGAAGAGGCTCAGATCCTGGGTCTGGGCTTAAAGACAGGCTGTGATGGCTGGGGCAGGTGGGGCTGGTCAGGCCATTATAGCCCGTTAGCTCTCCTGGCCCTGACACCACGGGAGAGGGCTCACATGCATCTCCGTGGCAGATGATGTCCATAATTCAGCCTCCAGTGAAGAAGGAGGCTAATTGTTCCCAAGGACCGATCATTCCCATAACGGGGCATGGCCAGGCTTTGGAAGTGCCCGCTGTGCTGGGGCTCCGGGTAGCACTGTCCTCTCACCTTGGGGGTCCCACCAACACGACAAGCAGTGTGTTGGCATTCACCCCAAGAGCGGGGGAAGATTTTTTAAGCCGTAGGTGCTGAATATCCCCTTCTCCCAGGTGCAGGAGGAAGGGACCTTTCAGGCTGGTCAGGACTAGAGGTGACATCTCCAGTTGCTGGGCTTTGTTTGCCTCAGGAACTGCTGAAAGCTAAAAGCAAGATGCACAAGGAGGGCCCCATCTTTAAAATTGTCTTTCATGGCAGTTCAGAGGTGTGATGCCACTATTCGCCCCATCCTCAAAACTTGTCTCAATAAAGAACAAACACAACAATTTTTGTGAATGTCTTGTGGCTATTTTATTGCCAAAGAAAGCAAAGGTAAACTCTGAACCAAAGGAGATCATAAACAATAAATGATGATTATTCCAGTTACAGTCTCCTCTGTACTTCTCTCTGAGGAGACTTTGTAACGGACATTATATATGGCAGGAGTGGATTTACCCTCGGAGGGGATCTAAGTACCTTTCTCCTAAAATGAGTTGTAATCTTGTTTTAATGGTAGATAAAAAACAAGGGGCAGACATGGCTTGTCTGTATGTATGGGGGGAGTCTTGTAAATCCTATTTTGGTATATCAGGGATAATCTAAACAGCTAGTAATAAGAAACATGAATAATMTTAAGTAAACCCGGTGAAGCCAGTGCAAATATTTAAGTCACTTATTCAAAAGAAACCATAGCGAGATCCGCCTTAAGAAAGGCATATCAAAGGATATAAAAATTCTTACATCGAATAAAATCCCACTATCTTGCCCCGTGACACAAATTTAGCCRGTCTTTCAATTGCAAGAAAACATTTCTAATCAATCTGGTGTTTACCGGAGAAGCTCTCAATATTGTGAATTATAGAAGCATTCTGATATCCCCTTAAATCAGCTCAAAAATGGAAATAAAATTTTGCTGTGGCTTCATCTCATCTGTAAAAATATGGCTGGGCAGAGACCACGCTGTGGCTGCCCCTTCTTGTGCTTTGCTCTGCTAAATTGTCTTGCTTGCACACCCAGCCTGCGAGGACCCCGGAGCAAAGGACGGGGCAAACACGTGGCTTTTAGCTCAGTTCAGAGTTTTCAGACCCCACTTGATCCTATTGCTTTGTGGAAAGGGTAACATGACATTCGATATAAAATTGGCTGCCGTCATCCCTTCCTTGGGGGAAGAACCTGGTAATGTCTTCAGCTCATGAATATGTAATCTGCTGAATGCCTATGCAGTACACTTCTAATTGCCTTTGTTCTTGTGGTGGGAAATTCTCAGAGCACCTTAAGAGTTTTTCTTCTATTCAGTCAATTTTCTGAGTCATTCTTTTAGTTTCATCAGGGTTTAATAGTAGCTGAAATTCTGTTTCCAATAAGTCCAAACAACTTTACTTTTATGTATAAAAGTCTTCCAGCTCTCAAAATAGTCGTCTTAATTTAATTAATTCTTAAAGAGTGCCTTTAAACTTCAGTAGTCATTAAAGAAGTTATTGTACTTTTTTCTTRACAACCTTTAGTGAGGTGCCTTTTGACAGATAACTAATTCCCCAATTAATATAAATACTCTATGCTTCAGCTACTGCTATAGGAGTAACCAACTGCAGCATCATCTGACCTTGCTGTGTTGTACATAAAGCATCTCACCAGTCATGTAGCAAATGCAGCGGGGAAGTTATTTTGTGAATGTCTGTGCACAGATGCACAATACTTGCAACTGCACATCTCAGGAGAAGCTTGTCATTTCAAACATTCAAAGAATCAACCAAGCTTCACAGCAACAAGAGGAAACATGAGTTGAACAGGAGTAGCTAACATCTTCCAGAGACTGTTTTCCAGTCCTTGGTTTGTTTTTGTTTGAAGTCTTGAAAGTGTTTATAGACAAAATTACTTTCAGTAAGAATAATATATCACCTCTTCTGGCTGATTTAAAGTAGATATTTTTTTTCTACTAAAAAAAAAAGAAACAAGCCTGATTTTTATCATATGGATCTGAGAATACATTCCTACATTCCTATTTTTTCCTAAATTTTCTGAAAGGTTTATTTTCTTGCAATAAAACTCATGTCTCTGCTAAAATACTGTCCTATACGCTATTTTTTTTCCCCTCTTTGCTGAAACACTCTTGTTAGCTRTTGTGTGTTGACCAAATGGTTTCTGGCTTTACAATCTGTCACTAGTACTACATTTACAGCTTGCAATTAAGGGCTTTGATTAAATATTTTGCACAAAGCTGCATGTTCCAATAGCCAATCCTTATATTTTTTCCAAAACATGGCAAAAAAGATAAGAGTATTGAAAAGTAAACCAAGATTGAAGTTATAAAAATGGCCTTTAGAGTCTGGATAAATATACACAGTGTTTTATAGCCACGGATGTTATCTCTTTTGATACTGAGGCTTGCCCTCGGGTGACAGAAAGCAGAATCTTTCCTGGATTTCTTTAAATGAGACTGAAAGTCTTCTTTGGTAAAGCGTGYATATAACATGGGCTGATATTCACTGCAAGCTGGCTGGATATTTTTAACATGGCATGTTTTTGATGACTTAGCATATGTTAGGATAGCATACATTAACAGTGCTGTAAGCCATTTTTTTCATCAGTATGGATATTATCCCCTTAATTAATGTAGAAACCCCCATGCTCTTCTCTCTTTCTTTTACTGGGGCTCTGACTCTTGCCAGAGATTTCTCCTGGTTTCCACCATASTCCCAGGTGAGAGCAAGGTCTGCCTCACGCTCACTAGCCTAGTGGCATGAGAGGAGAAGGTCCCCACAAGCCATAAAGCCTTTCCTTTCTGCATTTCACGCYGTTGTAAGGCTGATTACAAACACCCAGGGTGGGTTTTGTGGTGGAGTGCCGGCAGCTGGGGTCAAGATTTAAGCATGGTGCAATCTGCCGGGTGACCGGAGATGGCCAACTRCCACCACAGGGCCAGAGCTTCTTGGGACGAACAGAGGTGCTTGCTGACATCTCCGGCACAACCATGGGTGGGAGGGAAGGAGAACAGCACGTGGCCCTGTAACCTCCTTCTCTGCTGTAGCTTGAGTAGAGCAGATGTCAACCAACCCAGGCTCCTTCCCCCTGCCTTCGCCAAGGCACCGGGGCTTGGCAGCCATCCCTGGACACAGGCAATAGGAGGCTGACTGTCCGCACACCATTTCGCGCTCACTTGACACGAATCATTTTCTGCTGCCTGGGTCTTGAAGCAGCATGGGGCTGTCTGGCATTAGTCCRGCCAGTGGACCAAGGAGCAGGGGAAGGCTGGGCCCCCTCTCTGCTCCTCTCCTGGGCTTCTGCCCATCTCTCTGTAGCTGTTACATGCTCCTATTTCTCTATCAAACTGTGATTCTGCGAAGGAAAATAAGTTATTTCCCCCCCAGACACTCATCAAAGAGGGTCTCCAAGATGGATCAGCTCTATGCAGACTGCTTGCAGCCAAAGGCTTCTCTGTTCAGACTTTGGGGRTCCATTGGGATGGTCCCCCTTCAACGGGACTTTTCCCAGCTAACTGCCGCTTTCTGGTGGAGATGATGCTTTCAGGCTTGGTGCCAGACTGTTGAATGCCTTCTCTTGCGCCTCTTCACCTCCTGACCCAGAAAACCAGGGAGATGTGGCAGGCATGAGTGGTGCTGGAGGATCTCTTTCCTTAAAAATAAAAACCAAGACCCCAAAAAGCAGCAGATGAACCCAAGGCCAAGGATTCTTTCTTCTCTGCTCAAACCTCCCCGTCCTCCCCGTCCAGTGCTGCTGAGCAGCCAGCAGCGGCCGGGATGCTGACAAGGGTGAGGACKCAGTTATCCCACCCCAGCAGACTGACACTGTGTCACCTCCCAGGTGACCATGGCTCTGGCAGTCCCCTCCCCTCCTATCAGGCCTGCATAGGCAGCAGGAGCCATTTAACAAAAGGAAAAACGGTAAATTAAACATTTTCCCAGCCTGTCTGCTATCCTGTTGCAGTGCAGCAGCAGATGCCGGGGGCCACGCAGGGCAGTTTCCAGTGACGCAGAGCCTGGGTATATCCTAAGCTTTATTTACACCCACCCACCAATCCTTAGATAAAAGTCCAGCAATCTCTCCTTCCAGGGCTCCTCTGAGCTTCCCTTCCCAGGCATTGACTTTGGCTAAAGCTTTCAGTCCAATCCAAGGCCCAGGCATAAAAAAAATTGCCATGAACTTCTCCTTCCAAAACTGGCTCTATAGGCAAACCTTGCATTACCCAAACTGATGTTCCGCTTTCCTTCTGTTCTAGACTACTTTTCTCCTTGGAGAAWAATTTCTTCCAGCTCTCATTATTCTTGTTCCTTCCCCGTGATTGCTGTCCCATTCTCCCACCTCTTCCTTCCCATATGGTAACCCCTCTGGCCATGGAGCTCTGCTGTGGTGTCATCAGTCCCTAGGATTAATGCATGTCTCCTGCATCATCTACCTTCTTATACAACCTGGGATGATGTTTGCCATTTTTGTAGCAGCTTGATATCACTGACTCATGTTCACTTAGTCGAACAAAATAAACCTTAGATCTTTTCCTGCTGAACTGAAGTCTAGCTCACCCGCGCAGTCCGTCATCCCTAGGCATATTACTTTCTGGCTGCCCCAGCTGAATCTCAGCCTCTTATTTTTTCAGTCCATTTCTCCGGTTTGTCACAGAGGTGTTTGAAGAAGGGTGTCCTTGACAAATCCATGGTCACTGAGACTCCTCTCCTTGACACCTCCCAGATTCCTGTAAATAGTGTATTCATATTTTTCTATCAGGATTTTTYGTGGACTGAAATTAAACTGGTGTGTCCATAGTTCCCCACTCCTCCCCACATTCCCAATATTTTTTAAAAGTTAGGCATTTTTTGTCCCTTTCCAATCTTCTGGTGCTTCCAGAGATAACCACTAATGACTCCAAGATGAACCAGTTCTGCAAGTATCCATGGCTTAAATTCACCAGGTTTAGAATAATCTTCCCAGAAGGGTTTTCCTCCTTGCCTCTGTCAGTCAGCAGCTGGCTTATCACCAGGAACAGAAGGGATTATAGCCCTTGTAAGCATTTTGTCCTCTTATCTATGGATGTTCATTATCTGTCTATCACCCTCTGAAGCCTCGGGAGCCCTTGCCTTCCGTGGTTGTTTTGTAGCACCAAGTTCCACAAGTCAGACCCTTCCTTCCACCCAAATTTCAGCACAATCAGAGCCAGACTCTTCTCGCAGCAAACGATGAGCAGCATCAGTCACAAGTAGCAACAAGGGAAATTTTGACCAGATACGAGGAAAAACGTTCACAATGACAGTGGTTGAATAGAGTTTGGATGAAGCTCCAACCCTGGAAGTATTCAGGGCTCAACTGGACCAGCCCTGAGCAGCCTGACCCAAGTTAGACCTGCTTTGAGCAGAATGTGGACACTTCAAAGGCCCCTTCAGCCCATGGTTTTGCAATGCAGCATTTCTTTCCACGGTGGCTGAGGCCGTGGCTACATCCCTCCTTTTTGGTGTCTCCTCTTCAAGGGCTGTCAAGGAGGGGGTCAGCTCCTTTCACCTCCTGCTGTACCTCCTGTGTATAGCCCCAGTGCCAGGGTACTGTGCCTGTACTGATGTGTGTCTCTATTCAGAATCCCCCCGTCCACCGAGGAAACCMCAAAACTCTTTCTGGCTTCCCAATGTAGTGATAGGTGTGATTGGATGGCTACAAAAATATCCTGTGAGTATACTAAGGGATAAAACTCCATTTTTTAATTTTTCCTCAACATTTCCCCAATAAAGCATAATGAAACCTGACCAGAGTGGAATATCAGACCYGGTCCCCTCCTCCCCCTGCCCCTTAATCTCCCACCAGTGAAAGCAGATTTGTGAAAATCTATGTTTAGACAAGAGAGAAAAACCTGGAAGGAAAAGTGTCAAATTATTCTTCACTGAAACCCACCTGTTGTCTTCACGGGACGTGCTGCTCTGCTTTTACAAGTGCATGTCTGCAGGGTGAGGCTGGCCAGAGCTGCCCGAGTTAAAGCCTTTGTGCAGGCAGGAGCGTGTCTGTAGCCAGACCCTTTCCTCAACTCTGGYGGTATGTCTATAAAACAACTGGTTTTACCCTTGTCTGAGACTCTTTTTGTCTTAGAAACAGGTGGTCCTGTAGGCTTCATCTCTAGGAAATGAAAAAAAGGACAAAAGAAGGGAGAGGATCTGGGTAGGTTTGGGCAGAGAATGGCTTCTCCAACCTCTAAAGCTGGTTAAAATTTAAATGTCATCCCATTCTGAACCTGAGATCACTGACAAGCTTGTCCTCACCAAAGCACTCAGCTGTTGGGGTCTCTGGGGACCGAGATTCAAATCCCTGCTCTTGAYCGACCTGACACACACTTGGCCTTTTCAGCATCCACGTCATCAGGGTGGTTTGAGCACCAGGCGCTCGATAGTCCTGGATAATCTCCTGCTCTTCTGAGGTCTCTTTCCCCGTGTAAGAGGGTTTAACCATATATCCCTCTTGGCCAGGCTAAACCATCTTATCAGGGTGGAGATGTTCCTTGGGAAGGTTTGGTTTTTGAGAAGTTGGCTTTACTCTAATAAAAGAAAAAAAGGGGGGAGGGAGAGAGAAAAGTGAGAGAGAAAAGAAAAACCCCTTTTATTGAAAACTCCAGTCCRGCTGTCGCTGCTGGAAAGGGATCTTACACAATGGAGGCTGCGTTCTCCTCAAGTGGACTGCTTTCAGCTTGCTCAACAATAGGAGATCAAAACCCGAGTAAGAAGCAATTTCTAAGTATCTGAGTATCTTAATGGGAAATTCTCCAGCAATTGCTCRTCTACTTTTATCTGCAATTAGATATTAACATTCCAGACCAGAGCATTTTCCAGGTGAAAATGTGAAATACTACAAGGTCTTCTCAYCTAGTTTTGCTATTCCTCCCCGCATTTTCTCCCCCCCCCCCCACCAGCATGATCAGGGACCTGATGAGGAACACGAGGGAGAGAAATGCCCAGGAAGGGCTGCAAAGCGAGATAATAAGAGGATCTTTGCACTCCAGCTCTACTTGCCTGGCCTTTTATTGACAGAGCCTCCAAGATGCTCAAAGATAGCCTTGCTGCAAGTTACATTACCTTGAGATTTATTTCAGTGCCACAGAAAAGTGAGGGGGGTGAGGGCAGAGGGAGGGAGGACTGAAAATGTTGCTGTGGGTAGAGTGATTATTACCAGAATTTCTTTTTAATGCAAAAATCTTTAGCCCCACAAAGGATCCATCTCTGGGAGAGGTTTTTCACCATCCGATCCCCCACCCCTTTGCATCAGAGCATTGCAAAATGTACTTGGAAGAGCAGCGAGTTCGTTTTAACCGATAGCATTCAGCGCTTTTTACTGTGCTATTCATCCATATGACAAAGCTGAGAGGGGAGCCCATACTTCTTCCTGACTTTTTATTGCTTTTCAGCCCAGTGGGAACCAGCCGACATGAAAAAAAGTGGTTTAACCGCAAAATATGTTTAAGCTCCTTTCTTTTTTTTTTTTTTTTTTTTTTTTTTTTTTTTTTTTTTTTTTTTTTTTGTTGGCATGTGAGGAAAAAGGCAGGGGGGGGAGGTGAATAGTAGTGGTAAAAAAATCACAAAATAACAGTCACGAAATTAAACCAAAACCCAGCCAAAACGCTAGCGCATTTGAGCCTGATCCTACACATAACGGGCAAGGTTTGAAGATGGTGATTGGTGACAGCCTTCGAATGCTGGGACCATCGTGTCACGTGACAAGCGGTAAGACAGGATCATTTTGGGGTGACTAAATAGACGGTGCAAGGAGAGACCATGGGCTGCAAGTAGGATTGTGGGTTTCCTGGCAGAAGGTTCATGGACCAGTGCTGGCCCTGGGAAATGACAGTCTGTGTTGGGGTCCTCCATGAAGAGACTGGGTTTTCCATCTGGATGTACTGAACAGGCTGGTGGTATTCTGGACTGCACTCTGCCTGCAGCCTTGGTCTCGCTCAATGTGACTCTTTTTCTCAAGTCCAGGAAGTGATTTTTTTAACCTATATTTAAATTTTTAATTTTTCTRAATCAGAAAAGAAAAAGAACCCTCTGCTTAGCAGAACTATTGCTCATGCATATCACACCAGAAAGAAAGGCAAAGTTTAAGAAAGAAAAGTCAAACAGTATTTACATGATCCCAGATGTTTCCTTTTTTTGTTGATTTGAAACTCAACCTGMAGATTGACCCGAAACACAAGCATTTAATTAACCCTTTGGAAAAAATCTTTACATTTTATCAAATAATTAAAAAAAACCCCACTTCTGATTTGGGAATACTGTTGTGTGAAGAACATGGAGGTTTTCAGCTGTTCCCGATCAGAACAACATCAAAAGTTTTGCRTGACTACAAAGTCCCTTCTCTGTGCCACTCTGCCCCTGCCTGCCCCCCCCTTCAAAACCCAGCTTTAATGGTGAACACCCAGCACTGAAATCTGCCCCTAAAAGGAGGAACAGAGGCTTTCACAACAAGCGCCTGCTCCCAGGTCCAAACAACACAACTCCCCACCAGCTCTACACTCTGCTAAAGAGTCTTTTAAGAGTTTCTTTTTCTCATAACCTCTCTTGATAAAGTGATTCTCTCCAGCTGAGCCCAGTCTGGCTTCAATCTCTCTTGTGCAAGACAAACACATTAACTCCTTCCCCACCGAGAGCCTGGACAGGGTCTCCTCGTGTGTAGGTCAAGGTGGGCTAACATGCGTGCGGTCGGTGCTGCGTTTGCTTAGGTGGACTCATGACACTTTGTACTGAAAAGCAGCAAAAGATGATGCTTCTGCCACCTCCAAGTCCTATAACTTGSAAATTATTATAAGGCAGGCTAAAGATGGTAAGAGAGAGGATAGAAATAACTACAAGTGCAGATGCGGGAAGAAAAAACAAAACACCTAAAAAGAAAATTGGTTGCCTTTAAAAGACAGCAAAGGCATTATCTGAAAACACAGCTTAATAATTAGCYGTACCTACATGGGGTACAAAATCCTGGAGCCATGGCAAGATGACGACTTCAGAGTCTCACCTGTTCTGGGCAGTGAAATAGGGAGTCTGTCCACCCCCARCGTCACAAAGACTTTATCTTTGTTAACATGGGGAGTGTAAGCAGGGCATTAGGGCACGTTGGTCCTCAGCAAAGGTTTGGCACCTTCCTCATAGTCTTCCTCTCTGGCTTCCACAGCCCCTGCTGAAACTCTTCCTCCTCCAGCTGCACCGATGCCCAAGCTGGATGGTTTAAAACTAGCTCAGCTCGATCTACAACAGCTGTCGTCCTCCCCACGGACYGCAGTAGAGAGCAATGCTGGACTGATGGCACTGAGTGGGCTTCTCCATGGGCTTCTCCTCTGGTTAGCTGGTTGCTCTTGGCTCCRGAGACTGAATAGCAGGCAGGCAACMACTGCTGMRTGCCTGCTGCTCCATGAAGGTGTTGGGATTTAACGTAGGAAAGGAAGGTCTATCAGCACCCCACAGATTCCTCCTTCCTTGGGAGGTGGGTGAGCAAGAGCGTCTTGTCTGCCGAGTCASTAGTGAAGAATTACTCACCCAGTTTAAAGCAAGACCTCCCTATACTGGTCAAATAGACCTGTGCAAAGCACGCTAGCTGGTGGGATGTCAGGTGAGCCTTGGCAGAGAAAAAGGATCAATGTTTTTGGCTCAGAATATAGGAGGGGCTGGGCAGGGGAAGAGACGGTCTTGTCCAGCCTGGAGGTCTATGAACCAACTCTAGTGGAAAGTCTCACTTGCTGAGTTTCTTTGTTTGGCAAAAGTCCAGGTTATCATTCCCTGGAGCTGTCTGCAAAAGTGCTATAGGATTTAATGCGAATGCAGTTGATGGGGTTTTATAGAAAATTTAACAAGAGTTTTTGAAATCTCATTCTAAAGCCCGTAGAGAGCAACGGCAGGAGGTGATTTTCTACAGTCCCAGGGAGAATTACAGACTCTTCCTGAAGGCTCTTGCTCCCAAGACSTCCCATTCTGGAGCCTCTTTCCACTGAGCCTTCCTCCCCCTGAAGAGACCTCAAAACAAGAGGTCATTTCCCCAAAAGCCATTTCAGTTCAGCTCCAGTAATGAGACATTGTCTGGCTTCATTAGACGTGTGCAGCTGAAGCATGAGAGGAGAAGAGATGCTCTTTGAATGTCACTCGCAGGCTCCTACAGTGGGTTGRTACTTTGAGACTTACAGAAAGTCTTAATCCTGATTCAGGAAAGCAAAAAATTCATGCTGAGTGATTTCAGCCAGAAAAGACTTTTTTTTTCCTTTTTCTTTCTCAAAAAAAATGGTACTCTCTGAGTTGACTGGAGTGCCCTTGAGCTGGAGCTCTTGTCCCCTGTGACCCACAGGAGGGCTTAAAATATCCTAATTGTGGATGACCCACCCTGTGAAGCTGTCTCTGGAGGCTGGAGGCCCTGAAGGTGACTGCTGAAGGAATTTGGCAGTTTCCATCAAAGGATGATCTGTGTTTTGGCAAAAGTTTTGCAAAATTCCATCAGCATTTTCCAGTGATTTTTATTTTTTTCCCTTCAAGGCTCCCAACCACCTTGTGATACCAGACTGCAGRGGGGGTGTCCAGCCTTCCCAATCATTCCTGACCCCACCATGAGTAGGGGTTAAGCTGGGAGCAGGCCATTTCCTACCACTCAGTTTCTTTTTCTTGTCAGTCTTTGGTAAGACAAGCTATATGATAACTGATGCCCAATACTAAGTGCTAAGAAATTGTCCTGTGTAGTGAAATAAMATACAAGACAGCAAATGTGGAAAAATACTTGGAAACAGCCTTGATGCTGAAGCCATTTTGAATAATCGAAGGGCCTGTTTTGGGGAAAGRCAGGTTATTTCTGAAAGATAACTTTTTAATGGCATGGTGTCCCTTCAGCCGTGCTGCTGCCTTCCATTAGCAGCCAGGAGGGTTAGGAGAACTCATCCAAGGTCTGCAGCTGAGAGGGAATTATTGATTTGTTTATWTTTTACAAACGGTCATCAAAAAGCATTTGTTTCTTGTTAAACCACCGCTGTGGCAGCCGTGTTTGTGAGGAGGGGGGCTGTGGTCAGAGCCAGTCATGGACAGGACTGTTCTGTTTTCCATTCCAGAACTGCATAAACCCAATTACAGATATTACCCTTGATGCATGTGCGGAGGGAAGGGCTACTTTGCTTTTAAGTGATGTTGAGTGCTGGGCTTTTTGCTGACAGCCACAAGCATTGCCTTCTGCCCAACATTGCTAAAAAGCTGGCCACAGTACAAGCGAGATGATGCTGGGGTACTTTTTCTTTGCGGGGAAAAAAAATACCAACCCTCCCTTCCCCGTTTTGGAGAACAACAGTAAATGAAGAATAAATTGTTCAGAGATGATCTATTTTGGCTTGGAAACCTGCTCAGAAACTTTCTTCCTAATGTCTTTTCCCCGATGCAGGCAGCGCTCTTCTAGCCTGCTTTCTAATGACCAGCATTAGTTTGCATTAGATGGATTTGCGATGATTTCTTTCTGCCTGGCTGCTAAGCCTGCAAGCAATTCAAATTAAGTTCGGCTCCCCGTGCCCCATCTGGCAATAGCAGCTCCCCCGTTTAYGTTTGCTGCCTTCTCAGCTGTTCTCCCTCTCCCGCATCCTACGGTGGTTTGATCTCTCTGAATTTTGCAGGCCCACAGACGCCTGCCGGGGCTCATTGCATCCCACCCCCAGTCACTGCAAACAACTCGCTCTTGGGTGCAAGATGGGGATTAGGGGGAGRGGGCTGGGGGAGAAGGAGATTGGTGTTAAAGTCCTGCTTTGCAGGAGCGGCAGAGAGCGGCGGTGCTGCGGTTCCCCCTGACGTGCGGCATGGAAGTGGTACCCGCAGCAYCAGCCCAGGCGAGCCGGGCTGGGCGCCCGCTTGGGGATGACGAGGAAGAAGATGTAGGTGTGGGACTGGAGAGATGTCCCTGAGATGGGAGCTGAAGCCCAAACCTTGGCCCCCACCCTCACCGTCTTCTCGGGCTCCTCATTGATGTTATCACCCGGATTAAGACAGAAGGAGAGGGAAGCCGGAGTTTTTTGGGAATGTGGCAGGCTATGGTGAGGTCTAACCATTTTCCTGGCCAGCACAGGGTCACAGTGCCCTCAGAGGGTGATGCAAGGTAGAGCCTTTTCTTTAGGTTTCTAGAGGTACTGAAAATATGAGAAATAAGGTGAGTCAGAACCTCCTTCCCCTCTCTCTGCCCTCAGCTCCCACCTGGAGCAGAAATTAATGGGGAGGAGGAGAAGGGATCTTTTTGGGATGCCAACAACAGAGAGATTATGACTACATGGGGAGGGTGGGGAAAGGCAGTTTATCACACTTACCAAGTRGCTAACTCACATGTTAAAATCCTAATTTAGGAACAGTCCGCTCTATTCTGCACACATTTGCTCATAAGAGGCAACATCGGGGTTCATCCTGACCATCTACCAAGGTATCCTGTCACCACAAGGATCTTAAAACGTGTCAGGTAATGCATAYTTGGAATCACCCTTTCTTTTTCTGACAGTGGAGACAAGGCCAGAGGGTCTGCGAGAGAAATGGCATCGKTTTTGTGTCCTTCTCAGTGCTTCTTTGGAAACATTTGGTTTCTGCATCCTTGAGGTGACTCTCGGTTGCTGTCAGATACATATGACGGCTGAGGACAGCATGGATGGCGGTAAAGAGGTGTCACATCAGAGCAGCAGTGATTCTTCTCTCTTCCCATTCCCCCTCCTCATCCTCCGCACTGGACTAATGACACCACCAGGTACTGAGCAATAGAGAAYTGAGCCTGTTGTTTTTATAGTGAAAATGAATGAAAAGTGCCTGCTGGGTCACATGAACCTGTTAAAAGAACAGCCASGGCTTCCAGCGAGAGGGATAATAGTTAAGAAACCTGAAATTCTGAGAAAAAGGAATTATGAATCATCAGTAATATTTACAGTGCAAGTCCCTATTCCCTATATTTCCACTTGTTTCTCTCTCGTTTCCAGGGCAATTATTTCCAGGAGCAGAGGGGCTGAGCCCTGAGTGCATCCCCATGGCAGGTAACCAAGCCAAGCCTGAAGTGTGGGTCTGACAGAGCTCATGGACATCTTGCACCCCTGGCCCCGCCATCCCCTCCAAACAGGGGGGCTGATAGCAAACAGGGTGTCTCATGGGGGGCGGGCAGGGTGCCCCCCACACTGTGCAGTGGAGCTGCAYGCTCATGGCTTAGCAATGCACCCTGCGTGGAATCAGGTGGGTGTGTGAAGCCAGCAGAACATCTGGGCAGCTGTGCTCAAGSAGTGCAGACCTAAATGATATTTAAGCTTTATATTATGGTGTTATTAGACGTTGGGTGGTCCACAGAACAACCGGGGCTGTTGGACATGGGGCTGAAGGCTGGCTGAGCACTTGTAGCCACGCACATGCAGCCCAAAGCAAAGCACTCCCCTTGAAGATGCTCACCAGCACTGCTTCTCCCTTGGAGGGATCCTTGCAAAGACAGGGGTGGGTAACCGCCAAGGGAGAGCAGCAGGTCCCCGGGTGAGAGGGGGGCCGTGATGTGGGGAAGGGAATATGCAGAGAGGGGGGGAAAAGCAAACAGTTTGTGCTGGGCAGGTGCCAAGTGAAAATGTAAGAACAGATCAAACACAGCCAGGTTAATGAGAGTACTATTCCCTGGGCCTCACCAAAGTGGGGAGAGCAGGGACGGGCTGGACGGCAGGCGCTGAATGATATTCTGTAATTAGCTGGCAAATAGAATATGATATTTAGTGTAATTGCTCGGAAGAATGTCTCGCAGCCCCGATACATGCATTACGCGCTGAGTGCTGCATCCCAGCTGCCACAGCAACTTTGCTTCCCTTTGTTTCCCCTTGCCTGTCATTTCTAATCACATCGTTCCCAAATTTGATTGCATCATCTCTGAGCTTTAGTTGCTAGGGTAACACCACAAAGTCATTATAGGCATGAGACAAGTACGTAACCCGCTTGGAGGACTGGTTATTTGACCACCCCTTTGTGACCCCCAACTCAGATTCCTTTGTCTGTCCCTTTTAAACCAGATCGCATGACATAAAAAATGGTGAAAAGCTAGTCACTCATTTCCGTGGGAGCAGGAACGGTATGGGGAACTGTCATTCAAAGGTTAGACCAAAAGTGTCTAACAAATTGAGCAACTCAACACCAGAAGTGGGGCCACCAGCAAAACCACGCTGCTTTTTAAAACACAGGGCTAGAGTGATGACCATTGCACAAGCTACCTATCCCAGACCTTACCGTGGCCTTTCCCTTGTGTAAACTCAGACAAACCCGTGGTCTGTGTGGGATTTGTGTAGGCAAGGGGAATATATATGCATTTGTGAGCAGGCRTATGAGCCCTGCAGGTTGGCTCAGCTGCGTCCAGGTGTGCATTGGCAAGAGTCCTGTGTCTCTGCCGCCACACAACCCGTTTCAGCAGGTGACAGCACACGTGGTCTAACACAGCTGTCCTGACAAAAGTGATGATAGTGGCGAAGATGTCATGGAAGAGGCTTCAACAAGGGCTACCAAAGTGTGCAGCAAGTGCTGGTGCAGTGTGTGTGTGAGCAACCCCCAGCTCCAGCTTTCCCCTCTTCTTTGCCGTTGATCCCTGGGCTGGGAAGATTCGACCGGTGCGCGTACATCGGTGCATGCTACAGTCAAAAGTTTGCTCTGGGTGTGTAGGGGAGCCTCTGGGCAGCGAAAGCCCACAGGTGGGAGGTGWGCAGGGAGCATAGTGTCTCTGACAGAGCTGGTCTGGCCCCTCAGTAAGTCCTGGGTGAGGCAGGGTTTGGCATCACCCCTCCCGCCCCAATATTTCAAATACTTTCTCGTCCAGCCCAGTCTGAAGCCCTRCTCAGCAGCACTTCCAGCTCCCCAGCACACCGCCCTCCATCCCCGGCTGCGGGCTGCCTTCCTGCTCTCCGGCCACGGCAGCGGCCGGCGGCAGCMGGGGCCAGCCCTGCAGCAGAGCCAGCTTCGCTCCTTTCCACCCCACCACCTCCCCGGTGTCTGCAGGAGCCAGGACGGGTGTGCTCCCCGGCAGCGCAAGGCAGGGAGATGAAAGATTCTGTTTTGCAGGTGGAATAGCTTCCAAAATGGTACATTTGCAGTCAAAGTGCTGTTTGGAATGCATATGAACTACTGCCTGCAGCAATGAGAAACAAAGCCATTAAAGTTTAGATAGCAGTGTTTTTATTTTTAACCAAATGAGTCAGTCTCCCCTCTAGCTCTGAGCAGGAGAGGGGGAGACAGTCGGGCACGGGGAGTTCAGAAAGCCTTAACCCCACCGGGATCCTGCTGCAGGGAAATGCAAGCAGCCTGCTCAGTTTAATTGTGCCTAGAAAAGGTATTTAAACTGAAGTTGCTGCTTTGATACTGCCTTGGTTGGGAGGATTTTTTGTTTGTTTCCCTGGATTTTACTTTTTTTTTAAAGAAAGAATATATTTCAGGATACTTACTGCATCTCTCTTTCCTCTCGACATCCAGAAGGCCTCATGGTGCCTTTCCTTCTTCTGCATCCCTGCCTGGGGGAGGTTGAGGGCCAACCTGTTTCCCAATCTGGAAGCTGGGTTTAGGATACTGCAGGTTTTCCGTCAAGCTCCCCTGTTAATAAAAACAGGCTGAGGGAAGAGCACGACCCAGGGACCCAGCCTGATGTGTGTGTGGAGTGACGGTGGTGTGTATGTGTATGCACACGGGTGTGCTCCCTGCCAGACTGAGGCAAGGCTGCAGCCTCCTTACTRTGCACATCCAGGCACAAACTGCATTTCAACAAGACATCTACCTGCTTCTGCACCATGGCCCAGTCTATTCTTCTAGCAGTTTCTCTCTCCATCCCAGCCTSTTTCCAAGGTTCCTATCCCTGTAGCATCTATAAGATGATGTAKCCATCTATAAGAGCTGTATCCTGTGCTCTTGCCATCATCCTGGGCTGCTTCTTTGAGAAGCTCTTTCCAGCCCCAAGCACTTGAGCACATGCTTAATTTAAAGCTAAGGCTTAGGCCCTTGTGCTGAATGGGGCAGTGAGTGCTCGGCCACTTGCAGGAAAAAAAACCCTCAAATACATGGAAAATTACAAAATTACATTCCTACCTCTATTTATTGTTTTTCCATGCCATATGGAAATTTATGTAAATATACAAATGAGAAACAGGCCCTGGAGCTTGGGTGAGTTCGCCAATGTGCCACTAGTGCTCAAATCGTTGGCCATTGTTGACGCTTTAGGAGAACAGAGTGAGAGAAATGAATTCTGGCTCCAAGAGTTGTCCAGAGACATGGCTTCATTTTTTTTTCAACACAATGCCTACTGTTCTCATGAAAAAACATCCCAGACTCCCCCAGCTGCTCCAGTGAGAGCTGGCTGTTCAGCCCAATAGCAATCAGGCTCAGAAAACCAGGGCTCATCRCATGCGTTTGGCTATGGAGCAGACTCTTTTGCAAGCAAATTCCCGTTACCGAATTTTGCATATGAAGGGTGTGGATTTGCAGACAAGCTGTGCATAGGCAGGTTAAATCTCCTGGTATCCTGAGGAGTGTGTCCATTTTGACCAGCTGACGGGGGTCTGGGGATCTCCCATTCCCCACAAGTATAAGGCTTGATGCCATATGTGCTTCCCAAATGACACCGAGGCTTTTCTGAAAGCGGAGATTGTAGCAGGAGGCAGAAGGGGAAGCTTACCAACCCGTACATATTATAGCCATCTCCATCTGTTTTTTTAAGTTATGGGGTGATGTAACCTGTTCCTTTTTGGATCCCACATCTGGGGAAATAGGAAACGTCACTGTGAGATATGTACCATTATCTGAGCTGGATGGAGCTGAACTGGACCAAAGGTTCATATTCAAAGTGTGAGCTTTTGTATTTTTTATACATATCTATACGCTTACATGTATATATAAAATATGTGTATAAGTGGGTATGTATATGTCTAATTTACTTATATCCACTTAGCCTTAAAAAGTGCTCCATTTMTAGAATCAAATCCTCATTTCATTTTCTTTGTTTTCCTAAGATTCAGCAGCCTTTTTTTTATAGGATGGGGATTTTTTTTTTATTTATTATTTCTTGGCACAGCTTTGGGAGGAAAGCTGGGATCTGCAGAAGACTGGGAGAAGTCTGAGCAAAGTTTTCCTGGAAAAAAAAAAAATGCTGCTCCTGTAAATTAAAACTGGAAAAAAACTCCCAGCTATGCAATTTCCTTGCTTGCTATTAATTATTAGAAGTTCAAACATTTTTGGCATAAACATTACCATTTGTGCTTTGAACATGTATAATGCTTTATATGTGCTAAATGTTGTTACTATTTCAAAAGATTTATGTCTTGAGTAAATTATGATTTGGATAATTGCATTCTGTCTACCCAAATCCATCCTGCAGCTTCACTGGAGTGTAGAATCCGCCTTCGCTCCCTGCCTGCACCACTTTGTTGTGCTGCGATGTGTGATTAAACATCTGCTCCCTGTTCCCTGTGGGAGCAGGGATGCATTTCAGTGGAAGGGTCAGAGTTGGTGAGCTAATGCCACTCAACAGAGGTCTGCTCACAGCAGGGAAAGGCAAGAGTGTTGAGGCCATAGTTGATGGAGTAGGAGGAAAAGGATCTGCTTTTCCATGGGTGCTCGCTGCTTTGGAAGTTCAAGCCAGTTTTGCGTTGGGCTAGGCAAGAGTTTCCAAAGAAGCTCCAGATTTTGTGTGCCCAACATTTGGCTCCTTGGCAGCCTCTGTCATGCCTGGACTGGAGATCAAACACACCCTCACGTTGGTTGATTGCTCTCTGGGAAGATAAGGGGAATCTTCATGCTGGGGTGCAGAGCAGGCTGAAGTTGCACGTGAAGTTGCACGACGGTGGTGGCTTCCCATCATGTGCTAACAGATGCTGAGGTTAACGGGGGAACTCCAACTCCTCATAGTGTTTCTCTTCAAGGTACCCATCCCTGTCCATTAAAGTCAGTACTTTGCAGTATAATGTAGATATACCCAAGCTGGCCAAGGTTTGCTGGCCCGGATGTTGGTTGTGCTCTGGTCCAAGCCTTTCCCATGTTTCGATGGTGGGCTCTCTAACACTGTGGGTGGATGGCAATTCATGGTTACATCTGCATTTTAGGTGCACTCAAAGGTGTGCTGTCCATTCAGGGTGGCACTGGTGGGAAATGAGCACAGGGGCTTGTGGTAGGGGTCCGAAATGGTTCCCCCCCAACAAGGAGGAGGTAGGTGTGGACCATATCAAGTCCTGAGCCTGAGTAGGCTGAGTTGTTTGCTGGAAACAGGGCCCTTAACCCTTAAAACATTTTGAGCTGGGTCTGTAAGGTCACTTTTCACTTGCTTTAGGCTTGTCTTAGCTCTGCAGTGGGCACTGTCTCAGACAGAGACAAAGCAATGAGCGCCCACCGGTATGTCTGAAGTGCCTGCAAAACTGGTGCAGTTGATATAAAACCAGACAGAACAGCTTCCATCGAGAAACATTTCTCTCCCCAGGGTTACTTCACTTGTGGTATGAGTGGAAACAGCAAGTTCCCACTTCAGTCAACAGCTCTTGGGAGGGGTCTGATGTTCAGCAAGTGCTGAGGCACCTTCAGCTGCTCCAGCAGTTTCGGCAGAAACTATGGGTGTTGCTCAGTGCTGCGCTGCAAACTCTGAGCTCTCCTAAACAGGGAGATTAAAGTAAGGAGAACAATGATGTGTTTGTCCTTTAGCTCTGAGTAGGTTGGACGCAGGAGCAGGTAAATGGCATTTGATTTTTTTTTTCTTATTTTTACCATAATCACTTGGGTCCAGAGCTGGAGCTGTAAGAGGAGAGACATGATTCTACTGACAAAAGCATGAGAATCGGCCTTCAAGGACTCTCCAGTGGAATAGGACTAACATGAGTCATCAGTCATGGTAGTGAATAGGGATATTAACATACTTTTGACTAGCGTTTGCTAGCATGAATGCAAACTAGAATGAATCTGACAAATCCAGGAGTCATCAAGCCTCCTGTGCTCCAATGCATTACTAGTACGCATAACTCAGCAGCTCTGCTGTGGCATATTTCTTGTTCATATGCAGAGTACGTGCAGACCAGTGTGTCCTGTATGCATTGGGCTCACCAGGCAGGACTTTTTCGCAGAGCTAATTGCTTCACAAACAATGGGCATTTTTCCAGGGTCCATCATTTTTCGGCTTGGTGCGGCAGGCACTTACAACCGGACTGTCGGTATGTCGAAGCAATGGCCACACTGCATTGCACCAGGCATCTGGACAGCACAGATCTGAGAGGGGTGAGGTGTCCACATGTGCAGGACTCACTGCACCTATGCTATGGAGGTGATCTGTGCATTTGGATTTCTGTTGTCACTACTCCAAGTGAGTGACCACACAGAAAAACAAAGTCCTCAAATTTACCCCAGATGAAGTTCTCAGGTGGAGAAAGAGGACACATCTTACCCTTCCCAAATATATGGTAGCCCTARAATGAGCCTGTCTTGAGGTGCAGATTATCTGGCACACCACTGTATTGGTGGGTGCTGTTGAAAGCTTATGGGACTAGGAATAAAAAAGGAAATGTGGGTAACAGAACCACACAGAAGTGTCCTCTGCTGAAGGCTGACTTGTTAGTCCTTGGGACTAACAGTTTTTCCTGATAAATTCAGTAGTTTTTCAGCGTCGGAAACARCGACCTCACTATACACACAGAAGCTTGCTATTTTATACCTTACTGCCAGCATGGATCTTAATCAACCAGAAAAACTCAAAATGACAAACTAACAAGAGACAGCTTTGCTATCTGAGGTTCATTAGCTCCTAGCGACCTTTTAAATCTGCAAGAAACCAAAGAGAAATGTTCAGAAAACAGGAGGGCTTTCAAGTCATTTTGCCAGTAATTTCCACCTATTCCCCAGTTCCCCCTCAGTAATGAATGGCATTTCTTGATTGTTTTCCCAAGCTTTGCATTTTTCTGGCAAATGTAGACTGGAGCTTTGACCCACAATATATAGGGGATGGGAGGTAGGGTCTCCCTGGAGGAATGGCGCATACTTTGTGTCTTGCAAGGTTATTTGAAGTGACTCTCAAGGGCATCGTCATCCTCATCTGGGAGGCTGGAAATGTGAGCAAAGGGCAGCCTATTTCATGCTTGGCACAAACACGCACCAGGGAGCCATCAGCACTGTGTGCTGCAGAGGGTTAGATGATGGTTCATGAGGAGGAGCTAACAGCCAGCACTGACCTGGGCTCTGGGATGCATCCAGCACTGGGAAAGGAAAGACAGATAAGAGCTGAATGTGGACGACACATTCTTTGGCGTGCTGACACCCTGCCCCTGGGCCATGGGAACCAGCGAGCAGAAAGCAGTGACTGAGGGGATCACTTCATGGATACAGACAGGCCAGTCATCAGGCTGCTTCTCCATGGCAGGCTCTCAGGGCCAGCTCCTCAGCAGGTGTGAATAGACCTCACTTTTGGTCTACCTGAGGCTACCCCTCTGCACCTTTAGCTGGAGTTTTGCTTCCTGGGAGACTTTGAAATGTTGGGCTTTCTTGCCTAACTGAAACAGAGGCAGCAGATGGATCTCTTCATGAAGCAGAGCATCTGTCCTTTCATCAGCCCTCTTCAGCTTGAGGTCTAGTCACCTTCTCCATGTAGAATGATGGCAAGAGGACCATTGCTGGAGTGGAAAGAGAAGGGCTGTTTTAACTAGMAGTAAAAACATTTGAGGCCATCTTGTATCTTCTGAGAAAGTGCTGTTCTGTTAGGACCACAGCTGAGGAACTACTGATTGTAGGCTGGGAACAGAGAAAGGCAGACAAAGCATCAGCAGGAGATGAAACATTCAGAGTAGGCAGAATAAGGGGCCCTGAGGGCATCTGTGGAAGATGTTTTCTGTGTTTTACTGACTTTTTTGATGAAAAAAAAAGATTTTTCAAATAAGAGATATAAGATGACACACATGTATTTACAAGACTGTAGTCCTCCCTGACAACCTCTATGAACTCCCTCCATTGAAGAAAGAAGTTGAAGAACTTCTGAAAAGAGAGAGAAARTAAAAGATGAAAGCATAGGCTAGAGAATGAAAACTCCCTTTCCTCCTGCCAAAAGAGAGCTTGTGGTGGGAGCTGTCCTCTCAGCTTGAATGTAGCCCCTGCTGACATCACTGGGAGTTACTGGGACCCAGTAGGACTGGAACCGAGTTTCATGCAGGCACTGAGGTCCACTGGCAGCACGGAGGAAGAGGAGCCCAGGGCTGAAGAGCAATGAAACTAGAAAAGGTCTACATCACATAGGAGCAGCTGGGAAGGATAATTTGCCATCTGTGCTAAGTGGTTTCACCCCAGTGCTGTCGGTCACACCAGAATGCAGAATCGCAAAGAGACCTCATATTTATTGTGGGGAGGGAAAGGAGGGGGAGAAACCATCTGTGGAAGGGAGTCAGGCCAGTATGTGGCCTTGGAGAGTCACATCCAGAGGGGGCTGAGCTAGAAAGCACCCGGCRTATATCTGGCACCTGTGAGACTGTGCAACAGAGATGCTGGGAGCAGCTGTGGGAAGCACGTGGCTCAGGCTGTGCAGGGACAGCAGGTACAGGCTGRTGGTGTCAGGGATTTGGAAAGGAGGCGGTGTGCTGACTATGCTTTGCTTCCATAGCTAGACCATCGGGGTTCTCAGTGTGGGGCTCTCCAGCACCCGGCCTTCCCTGCTGCTATGTGGAATGGGCTACCACGGTGGAAAGGGGAGGAGAAGGCTTCGGGGGCWAGGAGCTGGAAAGGAAAAACGTGCATAAAACAAGCTCCCATCACAGTGTCCCATCACAAAGGAGATCAGATTCCTGTTGTGTTAGATGCTGACTCAGGTGCATGCCAGAGGAGGTCTCAGGGAACCGACTCCATTGCATGTTCATCTGTCACTGACATTTGCACAGGCKCTCTTGCATACTCAGTGGGTAATTGCTTTCAGTTTGAGTAATTCAAATGGGGAGAATAAAGTAGAACCTGCTTTCAGCCTGAGTCACTCATACGTCTTTGTAAAGTTGCCTATAAATTCATTAATGGTCTYTCTTTAATTTTTAGGTCCACGGTTCAGTGCCTCTCTTCATTAGCCTCCCAGCCTGGAAGACCAGTGAGCAGAGGATCTTCTGAGCAGAGGTTAATGCACTGCAAAGTGTTGGGGGCAGAATCCTTGACAGGATACGCCACCTTTTTCTCCCAGCTTTCTGACAGCACTGCAGTCCTATAACAAACCAAAGGGGAAACTAAGAAGTGTTGATAGGTTTCTTTTCTCCTGGAGTGTTAATTCAAATCTGGCTCTAGGCCATTAGTGTTTTCACACTATTACCTTCTAATGGCTTCTTGCTCTTGGYTCGGCTCTTACTTGGTAAGTCACAGCTGTGTGCATTGTTAGCTATAGCCTCCCAGTTAGCTTCTTGCTGGGAATCTCAGTCAAGATTATGACTTGTGTCCGTGTTATGAAAATAGCCCGTGTGTAGCAGCTGCTGTCAAGTTCTGCTCCTTCCAGCACTCACTCAACAGGTGTTAGGAGCCGTTTTCTTACCACCATGGATGGGATCAGCTGTTCCGACAGAAGGTGCGCTTGTAATCCAGACCCCCTTGCTGCGCCGTCTGGGTCACACGAGCTGCTGATGAACCCGTGACAGCTTTTGCTAAGGGAGCTGCATCTTTCAGCTCAACTGCTGGAGACTTGCAATGCAGAGGCCTGCAATACGTTGGCATTCCACGCAGGGCTGCAGCTTTGTCTCTGGATTTCATACCCTGCTAGAGGGGATGAAGTACCTAGCAGACTCTGCTGTGAAGGGTTGAACGTGACCGTGCCCACGCTCTCTGGTCAGATACAGGAGTGYTGCTGAGAGATGCCATGACAAAGCTACATTAGATACCCCTTGCAAAGTTTGACTCCTTTCCATGGTGCAGGAGTAGAAGACTTAATGCTCTCCAATCCTTGATTTTTCCACCCCATGCATCAAGACTGGATTATTTTTTTCCAAAGTTTATAATCCAAACGGGTATGGATGCAGGAAAATCCCATGGCTTCTTATACCAGAGGTCAAACTAGGTTGTCCYTTTGGCCTTAGGATCTATGTTTCCATGAGAAGATCACACCAAAGAGCTGTCTATGTAGGGCAGTGTGTCCTAACCATTTCTAGGACCAGATACGTGAGAATGGATAAGCATCAATGTTTACACAGCATACAGTGGGATTCAGGCGTAGCTGTAGGACAGGTGGATTACGACTCAGCCCTGCTGTCTCTTTTCTATGCTTATTCTGAGGATAACACAGGAAATTTCAATGTGCAGGTCCAGATGACGGGTGTGAAATTAATTTAAAATTCAAAAACGAAATTGGAAAAWAAAAGCCTCCAAGAGTTCCATGGAAAATCAATTACCCAGCATGTAAAGGTGATGCCGAGAACACTGCTCCACAAAAAGGGCAAAATTCCCTGCAATTTTCATTTGTTCTTCCTGCAATTTCCCTCCCATCCCTTGTGATGTTTTAAGAGATGGATGACTGACTTACTTTCTCTAGTTTTAGATATGCTTCTTGGGGCTGGAGGGTGGAGASACCAAGAGAGAAAAGACTGTTCCAAAAAATGTAATTAAGGTGATATTACTATGTGAATTACACGTTATATTTTGTTTAGAGCCATTATTGGCTGGAATGGCTCTGAAATTGAATTGTGCGGCAGATTCCTAGCTGATTTTACCCACACTTGCTCATGGTCAGGGATTGCATTAGACCTGTGGAAGAGGAGAGCGTGGATGGAGGAGGGGATCCAGCTGGGGAGGAGGGGCTCTGTGAATAATTTCTTCCTGTACAGAAGCTTTCATTAGGCTAACAAAGAACCCACATTAAAAATTACTCTTCACCCCATTGAGCCAAACTGACTTGATGCACCACTAGCTGGTATTCAGCTGTGGGGACAGTGAGAACGTCTTGCTGCCCTGAACCATATCTTCTCTGCTGAAAYGGTCATTTGTGGTGGAGTTCAATGTGCATTTGCTCGCCACACACTGGCTGAGGAAGGGAGAGATGCTGTACAGCCATTAAAAGCACTGACTTTCCCCCGCTTTCAGTCAATACTGCTCTGAGATGGGTTTAAACCTGTGACCGAGGAGCAAACAGCTCATCAATCTCRTCTCTCCTCACTTCCATGCCCCGATGTCCTTCTGGAGCTGCAGTGATGGGCCAAAGGGTAACAGCATCCCCACCGACATCTCGCTTTCCTCTGAGTATGCTCCCAGGYCTCTCAGCTTTGCTCTTTTGGGATATGAGGTTTTCACACCCTCCACCTGTGACTGCCTGGAAGACGCGCAGTGGTGGGAAGGAGAGAGCATTTGACAGGGTCGCTGTAGGGCGTAGGGACACCGGGGCATGAGCGACTCGGGGGAGTCTGATGGGGGAGAACAAGGGCATGGAGGAGATGGGAAGAAATAAGGGCTAACATCAACCTCTCTGTCCTCTCTCCAAGGCAACAGCTTCGCGGAGATAGGGAAAAGAAGGGGTGACAGGAACAGTTTCTCACAAGGAGGAGCATGAAGGGGCTCAAAGGCCAAAAGGTCTTGCAATAGCTCCTGTGAGGACACACAGCTGCCCGGGAGCAGTGAAGGTTCGCCTGTGCTTATCARGGATGGCGTGAAGAGCACAGGGGCCACCTCACCACGGTGGTGTTGCCTACACAAGGTGGCAAGCRCGGGCAGAGCGCGGGGAGCAGAGATGGCTGGCATCCCTGTCCTTGGGAACTTCGGCTTGCAAAGGTCAGCGCTTCGGTCTGTCCTTGCAGACCTTTGAGTCTTTTGGTGTCTTGGCTTCACAGCTGTTGATGGAGGTGAAAATACTCTGCTGGGTGGCACAGGGGTGTAGTGAGCGATTCACCACGTGGGAGCCAGACAGAGCCAGGTTTCCTGTGGTGCTGACATTTGTGGCCTCTCTGATGTCTAATAACGTTCCTATCTCTTTCCTCTACTTGGCCACCTATTTCTTATGCAATCTGTAGGAACGTGATAGCTTTGCATTAGCTACTCTGTTAAATTGGTTGAAACCGGCATACGGGTTGAGAAGTTATGGGGAAGGGAGGGATGAGAGAGAGAACCCTCCCATCCAGCACAGCCACAGTAATTCAGAAAATGAAAAAATTATGAGGTGCTGCTGTGCAAGAGAGATCCACAGCTGAGGGGTGGGGAAAGGTAGGTAAGAAGGCATAAAGCTGTTGTGTGTTAACATTTGTGTCCTCATTCTGCAATTCTTTGTTCCAGGATTCGGGTTTTTGTTTCTTTGTTCCCTTTTGCACCAAGGCATTACTTTTTTGCATACTGCACCCTCAGTTCCTCTGCTTTGATCTTGAGATCAGCCGTATCAGTGCACGGTGGTGATGAGGGTGTTGCTTGGAGGGGGGAGAAGTTTGCTGGGTGATCTGATGTGGCCCTGGCAGCCGGCAGATGTGCCCTGGGAGGGCTGTGCCAGGGAGAGGCTTTGGAAGAGCTGCCATCTGCAAAGGGGGAGAGGGAAAATGTTTCTTGCCTCCTCTTTCCTTAAACCATCTCCCATCTGAATAAAGTGGGGGAATTAGAAGGGGATTATCTATCGGCAGGAGAGGTGTAATTCATTTCTGCCACTGTCCGCGTGTCAGGTTCGATTTTAATTTCAGATAATGTCAGAGCCAGATTAAAGCCCTATCGTCTAGGTAGGAAAAAAGACCCATCCTTCCCACCCATCTCACTGAGCTGTCAGGACAGTGACTGCCATCCCTCCCTCCTCTCCCTTCAAACACACTTGGGTCTTGGCACACTGCTAAGGCTCCTGCGCCRGAGATTGGACCCCCTTCCCCATCTCCTCCCCAGATGCTGTCCCTGGGCAGCAGAACCCCCCTATCCTCCATGCATCATGCCCAGGATGTTTGCACGGTGCCAGGGTGCTTTATCTAGGGACAAGGAAAGGGGCCTGGGCGGCACAGATGTACTGTCATTCATGGACACTTGGGAAATGAGCTTCCAGTGCGGGAGAGTGTACGAAAAGCAGGGAGACGTGAGGGATGGTYGGGTCAACCATTAAAGAACAAGGTGGAAACAGCATTGGTAGAGCTCCCCGTTGTGCCTGGCTGTTCCCCAGTCCCCTTCCTGGGATGCCTGCAGAGTAAGAAAGGGTTATTGATTTGGGGGGTTTATTCCTGGCTCTGCCAGCCACATACAGAAATTAGGCACATCACTTAAAATGGCATCATCAAATGAAAGAGGCCCCTAAATTAGACACCTATATCTGCACTTGACAGCTAATGAGAAGCAGTGTGCACGGAGGATGTTTCACCTTTGTTGGAAGTCAGTGCTTTGGTGGTTTAATGTTATTCCTCCCTCGGTGCTCCCTTGCGCATGTTGGGGCAGAGTCAGCTCTGCTGAGCTCCAAGAGCCAGCTCCGACTTGCGCTTGTGCTAGCTGTGGCTCTTTGGGTTTGCAGATCAATGCTTTGGGACCTACAAAAATGGAGCCATTTGGCTGGAGTAGGGATGCTYTTAACTGCTTTGAGATCTTTGGAAGGAAGGAGTGGAAGTGCCTGGTTATGTCTTCTTCCCTGAGTGAATGCAGACACAGGTAATTCCTGCTTCTGCTCATACAACATTTAAAGCAAAGTGCTTCTGACAAACAAGGGAGAAGATGGACTTTATTAAAAATAAAAAAAATCTCTTGAGATCTGATCAGGCACCGATAACTCCTTCTGGGTTGTACTAGTATTTTGTTCTATTTCTCAGTTATTGCAGACGGCGGCGGTGAAGAAATGCTGCTTTGATATTGATACAATGGGCCTGCCATGGAGCTGTGTGTATGCAGGTGGATGGGTGATTTTGATGTTTATCATGACAATTAATGCGCTAGTGGACTCTTTTCATTACAACTGTATTGAATCAGAGACAGAGTCAATCCAAGCAACCAGCTGGGTTTTCCCATTGAAAAAAAAAATATTTGAAATAATATTAAAAAATAATAAAAATAAAAGAATGGATCTGATGCTCAACATGCCTCTTCATTCCTTTGTTTGCTCTCTCCATCCTTCCCCAGCTGAAATCCAGCTCTGCTCARCAGCTATTCCCAGCTGTGCCACGTGTACCAGCACGGGCCCCAGCCYGGAGCAGGACACTGCCTCGGGGGAAGGTGTCCAGGCTCGTGCTCCTGGCCTTGACTCCTGCATCAGGCAGTTCTCCTCTCTACGCTTCAGTACGGAGTACAGGGATAAATGTTCCTGCCTCCYTGGAGATGTGGAGTGGCAAAGCCTGTATCATAACCCCATCATTTAGGTTTAACAAAATTCAGTTTCCGGAAAATGTACATAATTTGCGTTTTGGTGCATTTTACCATGTCTGCACTGAGTTGTTAACATAAAAGCGTGCCCTGGGGAAAGGGCCATTTTGCTTTACTAATACGCACTATGACTTACACGTCACATTGTGGCAAYGGTGGACAACGTCTAGGGAGGAACTCACATGTCCCAAATAGTATGAAGAGTCATGAAGCAGATGAGAGATGTGACTAAGGTCAAATTTGGTTCATCTTGCCCAGCTAGTATGAGATTTGCATACCTCACTGCAGGATCCCRAAGAAACCTGGAATCCAGCTCAAGTTTTTTCTACATTCATCATGCTCTGCCSTTGAGTACCAGCAAAATCATACCTCTCTGCTCAGCTCTGCCTTCCCTGGCTGCTACATCCCCTAGAGCAGTGCAAGAGGTGTGTTGCTGTGGGAGCACGAAGATCCRGCCTGCACCATGGAGGATGTGAATTGTTCCTGCAGAAGATAAGGTCTATGCCTCAGAGCTATGCATAGATCCAAGATTTTGGAGATTACCATGGGCTGACRTGCTGAGGAGACCTAAAGCCTAGGTTTGGAAACAGCTGGTGGTGGCTGTTTGGGTGTTTCTCTATGCTGGAGAGAAGCTGGGTCTGCTTCAGGCTGGTACTTCCTACGTTTCCAGGGTCCAGGCTCCTCCTAAATCTTTTCGAGGTCTTTGGCATCGTATGTGGGCGTGCATGCAGAGACCTAAGCGCAGGTTCCTTTCRTGTCCCGACACACACAGATTTAGTAACACAAGCAGTAAGTGAGCGGATACCACACCACATCCCGCGCCGCTGCAGTCCATTTTGGGGCTCCAGAGAACTAGACACATCCCTTCAAACTGAGAGCCTGTGACATGGGCCTTGGTGTCCCCTGAGACGCTGTGAGACGGCACCGATGGGTGTTTCAGAAATGCCCAGCAATGACTCAGTCACTGCTGGTCGCATGTCCGGGACGCCCAGCTTGGGCGAGGAGAAGAGCCTGATGTTAGCTGRGTTAGTCCAGTGATGAGCAAAAAACTGCCACGGGCCAATACCGTGTATCTGACTTCTGTGTTTGCAAAAAATCCCTCATGTGCCATAAATCTGGCAGCTCTCGGGGAGAAAAAACAAAACTAAACAACCCCCTGCTTCGTTTGCATTTAAACTCCAGCTTGCTTCTCTAACAAAACCGTTCTGTCCCACGGCCACTGACGATGGGGGGAAACTGAGGCACGGCCAAGCCCCCAACCCCCACCCCTGCCCTCCATTACCATTAACTCGCACAGCTGCGAGAGCAGCGATACACACAGGAGCGCTGGGAAATGTTCCTATTGATCGGAAATGAATAATTATCACCCGCTCCCTGTTCCAGGGCCTCGCGGTGAGCGGAAGAGCGGAAGCACTAAGCGGGATTAATAACTACTTTTCATTACTTTTAATGCAAACTATTGATTTTAAAGTGTTGTAGGGTATGACAGTTTATTACAATAAGACAATAAAACAGACTATATGAAATAATTGAGAATAATCTCTTCCCTTTTCCTGCACGACGCGAGGACATTATGTTCTGTGCATGTGGAGACATTTATGGCAAACTCTATCCAGCAATGGCAGCTTAAGCACTCTATAAAACAGCACTTTGGAGCTGGAGTATTATAAATAATAGGCAATAAAACTGGTAAATGGGGCTTTAATTTGATTCCATTATGTCACCGAATGACAGGAAGGAGGGGGCAGAGCAGCAGCGAGGGGATGCGACGCCGAGCTCGGTTTGGGAGCCCTGGATGCGCGGCGGCAGGACCACAGCAGTGCCAGCGGGTCAGGTCGTGCCAAACCCCAGCCCAGGCGCGGGCTCGATCCTGGCAGTGACAGCCAGGGAGTCCCTGCAGGGCTCCTCGCTGCAGCCAGCGCAGGAGATGGCAGCGGGGACACCGCTGTCGCAGGACTTAAGGCCCCCAGAAGATGGTCAGGTCCTCGTCATGCCAGGTACTGCCCAAACGTTTGAGGTACTACCCCAAAACCTCCATGCTGCTGCCTGATCTCTGGCTGCTGGCGCTCTCTTATTCCATGCCTCCTGCCCCAAACTGGCCGGTGTCCCCCTGCCAGCGCTGCCCTTCCCAGCCCCAGCTTCGGTGAGCCATGCACAGCGAGCGCCAGCCCTCGGGGGAGATGCCTGCACGCCTTTTACTACTCGCAGCAGAAACTCTCCTGATTAAGAGCCGCTGCCTGCCGAGGAAGGGGGTTACACCTGATTATCGCGGCTCAAATCAAATATACCCCAAAGAACGCTCAGCCAAAATGACCGCCGTGAAGAGATGGGCTTTATTCCTCAGCACGCTGGAAAATCAGTGCAGCGACTCCTCGCTGGGCGCTCTGTGCGAGGGGGATCTCTGCAAAGCCCCAGGAGAAGCCGCTGTGGACCGTCACCGCTCCCCACGGGGACACCCCCAGCACAGAGGGGTGGCACTCGGGATCGGGGGGTGGTGCAGGGGACCCTAACAGACCACACAGCCTTCGGCTCAGGGCTCCTGGCTCCCATCCAAGTGCTGAGAGAAAGCCATTACCAACCGATAGCTTTGCAGGGCCCAGCGATATGTGAAATGAGCTGGGAGTCTCAGCCCAGTGGTTTCTGCTGTAATGCTGTTTCCACTAATTGGGCCCCTCCTCGTCAAGGCTGTGGGGTGAATGTACCATAGAGACCAAGGGCCAAGGAGAAGGGGCTGAGGAAGCCCTGGAGATGTTTAAGTGCYACAATGCATGGTTTCCTCCAGCCCAGCAGTCCATGTACCCAGCTCTCATGCTGTCTGTACACCCTCTGCCCATCCTCGCCCCTTACACTGCCTAAAAACACMTCCCAAGCCCCAGAAAAGGGGATCAAAGGCTCTGGTACAGGGAAGCACCTGGGCAGGGGCTGATCTTGATGCATGGATCGGTCTTTCCCCCTCCCTCAGGTCCTTGTCCTACAGACTCCAGAAGCATCAGAAAGGTTGGCCCTGGGAGAGGGGAGGTGAAGACAGTTCACCATATCCCTGTGGATTAGCCCTGTGCCTGAAGTGTGAAATGAGGCTGGTCAGGACCTGCGTGGACCTTCCATGGCCCAGTGGGATCATGCTAAATTGCTGTGCACTGGCCCAGTTAATGTGCAAATGGAAAGGACTGGAGAGGAGTGAATGGCCAGGACCTCAAAATCACCAGTGGGGCGGTCACATCTGGCCCCAACTGACTCATGCGGCCTTGGAGCTGGGGTGCTGCCAGCTGCGTTTTGCAGCCCTGAAGAGCCTCCACCAGGWAAGTCCTTCCCTGGAGATGTGCCGTACAAGCTCCTCTCCTCTTTGCCCCCCCCGCTCCACCAGACAGGGTATCTCCCAGACACGTCTGCAGTGCCCCCAGCCCCCCCCCCGCATCATTATTGCAGTGAAATTTTTGCAAAGTGGGGAAGAAGTGAGCCAGTGGCACTTCTTCGCTTTGTTTTCAGTTCCAAAAACCCAGCTCTTCCCAGATTCTTCCGCACAGAATCTCAGTGTCCCTGGGGTTTTTCTAGCCTCTTGCCTAAGCATATAATCAGGCAGGACTGTTTTTTAGAAAGGGGATTACACACACAATGGAGCAGAAGAGCCCCATCGGAGCTATCGCGATCTATTAGGATCTGCACTCTACCCAAAAGAAGCAGCACAAGGGGAAACACTGAACTAACTTTGCTGCACGTGCTGTGCTGTGCWGGCGAGAAGGAGGTTTGGGCTCTGGATTTTAACGGGCTTTTCTTTTGGTCCCTGCATTCCTATTGCATCAGGATGTGCGTGTCCCATTCCCACGGCCCTCAACGCTGATGATATTGCAGCAGCGAGCATCGACCCTGGGGGGTGAGAGCTRTTTTGTGCCTGAGACCGGTAGCTTGGCATGGAGGTGTGTGCCAGAGGAGACGGACTGTGAAGAGGACAGGGAGCAAAAGTACCAGGAGACAGAGTTGCTGGTTGGGATCCATTGTGGGAAAGACCTTGCAGGGAGCAAAGAGGTTGTGGATGGAAGAGAGACCTGCCAAAACAGGAGGGAGAGACTGCAGCAGGCCCCACACGCTGAGCGCAGGAGAGCACAGTTCATTCCTGGTGCAGCTCCAGGGAACTGACATCCAGGATTAATTGGGGTCTGCAGGAAAGGGAGAAGATGAGGCCAGCCAGGAGAAAGGGCAGAGGGGACCAAGCTGGCTTTTGGGGAGAGGTGGAAGGGGTGCAGCAGGGCAGGTCCATGATGATCTTCGCATGGGGGTGGCTGTTGCCCCCRCAGCCCCCCGGGAGCCCTCCTGGGTGGCTGCAGGAGGCTGTGGTGAGGATGGGCAACCGGACCTGTTCCTCCTGGGTGTGAGGAGGTGTCAGCCTCCATGGCTGGCAGCATTGCCACAGCAACCGGCAGCATCCCAGGAGGAGGAGGAAGGGGAGGAAAAGCAGGCCAGCGTGCCCCACCATGGGGTTTGAGCGGGAGGAAGTTTTGCACCAGGAAAGAAAAGAGCAGCGTAAACCCRCAGGGAGCCTGGGGATCCTGGGTGCGTGGTGCTCACGGTCCCCTGGCCACAGAGGCCAGCTCCAGCTCTCCTCTCTTTCACACACCCTAGAGARCAACCGCCTTTATTTTCCATTAGACCTGAACATCTTAATATTACTAGGAGCAGTGCATTTTCCTGCTCCATGGGGGTGCCCATGAAAAATGACCATTTGGAGGCATTTGGGCATTGTGAGAGCTGGTGATGAAGAAACACCCTGCACAGGTCTCTCTCTTTGGGTTATTTCATGTTACTTTTCTTCAGGTACTCAAAGAAGGGTCACAGTAGGGATACAGCTTTCTTCACACCCTTTCGTCTGTCTRCCAACTAATGTGTTTCAGGAAATAAAGGGTGATACGCTCTGAACACACCAACTCCTGCACACATGCAAGCMCATACACACAGATGCAACTATTAATTTCAATGCATGGGGAAACTGGTTTAATCTCTTAATGCAAAATCTGTATTTAGGCCCAGAAATGGCTTTCCACACCTTTTTGCTAGTGCAGCTCTGAGGATATACCTGGAGGAAATAAGCAGTCATCCATAATCACATGGCTAATGAGGGGTATTGATTAATGAGGCAGGGCCAGGCACACCCTGTATGGGGCAGGAGGGGGCTGAGCACAGACCCCAGCATGCAGTAAAGACCCAGAGAGGGGCCTGGGTGGACAAGGAGTTGTGCAAAACAGATGACTGGAAGGTGAGGCAAAGAGAGAGGACTTTGCCAGGAGACTCAGCCAGCCTCTCTATCTGAGAAATCAGGCTGTGAAAGCAGTGAGAAGCAGGTGTGAATGGTTTTCTGCTTGCCTCAGGAAGGGGTTGAGGATGGAAAGCTGGGGTGGTGTGGAGGAAGGGATATTTCTGCATTTAATGTCTCTCCCTGTGTGCTGGCTCCAGGCCACCCAGGCTGAACACTCACAGTTTGTGCTGAAATGTTGGAGAACTGAAAGGGCCTGAGGCTGTGCTGGCTGGTCCCTGGCATCTTGCATTTCAAATGCCCTCAAAATGATGGATTTGATGCTTCCCCTTTTATTCATTACATTTAAAGCAGTTTTGCCAGAGGGGTAGCTGAAGAGAACAAGCAACTTATTTTCCTGAGGATCCCAGGAGCTGGGCTGTTGCACAGCTGCATGCCAGGGAAAAGACAGGACCCCGCCAGCAGCCAGCTGGGCGGCAGCTCCCTCTCCCTGCGGGCACAGAGGGGCCAGGGGAAGGCAGGGGTGAGGGGGCAAGAAAGGTCTGCCTGCCTCTGACCTGGCTAAGGAGCGAGAGGCAGCAGCGATCGGGGAGCCATTTGCTGTGCTTTCCTCCTTACCGCCGGGCAGTTATTATCAACGCGACGCAGCTGTAAATGTTCTCTCAGTGGCAGGGACCTGGGAGCTGAGAGTGCAGCTCAGCTGAGTGTGTTATTGGATTATCAACTGATTAGAGCTGTTAAGAGTCCACTCTCGAATAATCAACATGGTGCTTTTTGGCTGCTGTGTATCAGTGGGAGGGGGAAGGAGGCAGAGCAGCTAGCCTGGCTGCCGTGGATCCGTGAGTGAGCCCWGGGGGTTGCCATCAGCAAGCCCTGCTCAGTGGGGGGTTGTGGYACCCACCTTCCCCAGGTCCAGGCTTCGCAAGCTCCACGCTGATGGGATGTGGAGCTGCAGGGGTTTGTATTCTTCCCCTGGCACAGGTGTCGGGCCATAGGGTTTTCTGCCAGAAGGATTGGGATCTGGAGCACCTTGACCATGTGGGGAGATGCCCATGCAGCCTGGTGGTGTGCTGATACTTGTGGTGGGCTTGATCCACCATGATCCAGGGCGAGTGTGTAGTGCACTGGAGACTATGGCTGTCTGTTCATGGTCTTGGAGAAGGGAGGTCCAGGTCTTGTATGTGGAGGTGGATGAGCCAAATCCCTCTGTTAGGCTAATATAATGGGTGGAGATAGCGTGGGGATATGGGTGTCCTACTGCTTGCAAAAGGGACTCACTAGGCAGGGCAAAGCACGGGGGGGGACTTCYCCAGTGATGTAAGTGCCAGTGAGATCAAAAGCTTAGCAGGAGCTTGCAGTGATGCACTGTAGTGCATTCCTCTTAGGACAAGGCAAGACAGGCCCGGGGATGGAGCTGAGTTAGCAAAGATTAGGCTGGGAACATTTTAAATGAAGAAGACAGAGTGTTCCCTTTCCTCTGCCTCACCTTTGTACTGACACACAGCAGCATTTCGGTGATAGACAGGGCAACAGCAATGTGCCTGCTGGCCCTTCTCTTTCTTTTCCCTTATTTCATTTTTTCAAGKTTGGTTTGGCCTGCGCTGAGTCACAATTTCCCCTGGAGAAGCTTCCTACAGCCACCTTGCAGTAGGAGTCATCTTGCTCTCCTTCGATGTGTATTTTTGCCCCCTGRAGCTGAGTCCTTCAGATGGTCTCTGGCCTGGAGAGCACAATTCACCACCAACTTCATGGGCCATGTTTTTCCCCCCAGTCACAGCGATCCTGTCCCCACTAAAATCAATGGCATGGCACCTGTGTGAGCAAGGGGAGAATTTGATATTACAAGGAATATCAAATCACAGGCATATCAACTGTACCCTGATATTCAGGTGTACTGAGTGATAAGGATGGAGGAGATGCCTTGCTCACTCTCTCTCCCTGTGCCTGCCTCTGAGGAGATCAGTGTTCTCCTTTCAGAGACCTGTAGGGGTCACAGTTGGGTTGTACAACAGGCTGTGATCCTGCCCTTGGCAAAGGCAGAGCATCCCACTGCCCATTCCCTGCTAAACTAGCGGTCAGAAAGCCAGCAGCAGGCCAAGTGCCCACTGCCCACRGGTTGCTGCCCCAAACCACACTCAGGTGGGCTCCAACCCCTCCTCTGCTCTCTCTGCCACTAAGCTCTAGGAGATGTTTCCCATGGGTTGGATTTCTTGACTTCAACAGAACAGTGAAACCGAACATGCTCCAGACTGGAAAGAGCTGGTCTCAAGTTTGTGCACAAAAGGGTGTGAAGAACAAAGATTTTTATCAAGTGGGTGGGATAAGGGAGAAGGAAGAGGAGAAGCCATGCGTTAGAAAACACGATTTATACATGCACAGTGCAATCAAGGGAAGGGAGAGTGTCCTAATTAGTAACTTGCAACCTGTCAAAGGCGGCTCAGGCTGAAGAATTCTGTGTCCAGGTTTCTTGTTCATGTAAAAGTTGGTGGTCCATCAAGGTTGGTGCAAAGGAGCTTTGCTTCCTGTTTGTCTAACCTGATCTTACTCAAAACTGGGTAGTACAGACCTTGAAAAGCAAAATCCAGATGGTAGAACTGGAGGAACTTCAAGATACGGGATTTGGGACTTGGTAGAACTCCAGAGAAGTAAGATGGATGGGGCAGCTCTTGAAACCCTGACCTGTTTTCCTTTGGGATCAGCACTCATCTCTGTAGCTCACTTACGGGGCTGTGCTTGTCCATCTTAGCTTCCATATTCAGTGGGGCCTCCTGGTAACAGAGAAGTCACAGGAGACACGCAGGACCAAACAGACAGCAGTGTGCTAGAAGGAGGAACTGTGCCTGGGTAAATTCGTACTTCCCATGTGAAAGCAGTTCTCTCAGTAGGGAATTTCTGCCACTATTGCACCAACAGCCTGATCCTTCTTCCTTCTACTGGATGACTGAAAGTCTCCTTTAGATGAGCCTGATCCAGTCTCCAGCATGAGAAGCAGCAGAAACAACATCACCCACCTTCATTCTCCAAGGTCCCCTTGCAGATACTCACCCACAGGAACACCCGGTCACTGTCAGAGTCCCCTCCCCACGTCTGCACTGCACAGGGCCCGGGGAGGCAAAGTAGGATCTGGCCCCGACGCTCGGCAGAATGGRCCCTTTCCATTACACGATAATTAAATTGCCTGTAATTATGTTCTTGATAGCAAAATGCAGGCAGTAAATGATCCTAACATTCTRCGCTCCCTCCCTCTTCCCAGGACCCCCCCAGCTGCCCCTCCCCTCTAAATGCTGAATTATTTTACAGTTGATAGTTCCTTAGATTCGCCGACCTTTAAAAGCTGAACACTACATGCCTGTTGAATTTTAATCAATTTATTTTTTTCAACTGGAAATGTCAGACTTCTGTACGGAATTACTTGGTGCTGGCTGATGTGACAAAGATTCAAAGTTCAGCATCTGAAGCCATGGAGGAGCAGAGAGTTGTGTGCATTAGCACAGATAATTTGCAGGATGTGAAAATGAGAGCAGGAGTGAGGGAGCATATATTTTTCATTAGCTTTGGTTTAGAGGGTTCGGGGACCTGCATTTATTTCATCCAGTGAACTCTGGCCTCATTAAATCCAGACCGTGGCTGGTAATGACTGGAAGTAAGAAGCTGTGGAGGCCACCAAAGGGCAGGAGGTAAAGTGAGTTCTTCGCTGGAGCATGGAGCGAACCTCGGTGTACACCGGGACAGTGGGAGAGCAGCAACCTCTGCTGTGCCCGCTCTGTGGTACCGAGCTCGGCTGAGGAGGTGCGAATTGCCCAAACCATTTGCCAGCCTCCACTGGTCCAGTTCATTAGCGCACATTATATCACCCACTTCACTCCGGTCCTGACGACCCTGGGCTGTAACCTGAAGAGCCCAGCAAAGGTTTCACCTGCGGTGCTAGCCTTTCTCTGCCCAAGCAAGGAGATTATAGATTATTAACCTTCGCATTAGCATTGAGCTTGGCTGGTGTTACCTGGAAGGATTAAACATTCCCCAGCTGGAGCAAAGCCCATCTGCAAAGAAGGGAAGAGGCTTACYTGTAAACATAGTCCTGCAGACTGAGTCCTGCTGCTGGGGAAGCCCACGGCAGTGAGCATACACCAGTGAGGAACCTTATTGTCTGTACTGAGACTTTCTGGCTTTCATTGCAACTTTGGCATCGCCTCTGTGAGCAGTAACTACACCCAGGGCAATGCCGGGGGCTGCTCTGCCTCCCTTCTGAGCAGGGAATTTCTCTACCRTCAGTAGCTAGAACACTGTACATCAGTCCTGTCCTGCATCACCTACTTCCCCGCTATCAGTCGTTTCAGGCATAAGTTATCACCTTCTGGTTTTCTTCYGTCAGCAGCCTCTGGTGTTTCCCTGCAGTGCTGTAGTCTGTTCCTATCCTTGGCCATAACAGCCCAACAAACATGTTTCTGTCCTATTAAAATTTAATTCCTTCTTTGGAATAGAGACTTCTCATCACACACCACTGGATGGATAAATGTTTGCTAAGGTGACAAGGATTGAGTATATTTAATCTTCCTTCCTTCTCTTTAAAAAACTGTGCCCGTCGTTGCCTCTTGGCACAGGTACATTAAAATCAATAATGAACCTTACAAACAGATCTGTGATAAAATATGGTCTATCCTTCTCCACTGAACTGTAATAAGCAGCTTTTTCAAAACCATGCACGTACCTATGTGCAGCAAAAATAATGTGGTGACTGTGTGTTGGTTCAAGGAAAGTTCCAGTGCTTTGGTCTTCCAGGAGACTTAGTAGGTTGAGGTGCACCTCAATCTCAAGTATTCTTCCAGTGGCACAAACTATGTTTAGTTAGAGATGTAACTTTTGGAAACTTGCCAGTGGAAAGGGTCATTCTTTATGTGTCCTGATCTTAGACCCTCTCTGAAGCTTTGCACTCTGCTCTCTGAGGCAGAGTTCAAAGGACCTGTGGTCTGACGCAGCACCACAGATCCTTTATTATGCCCTCATTTCCCTGAAATGGATTTTACTTGGAAAACGCTCATGGGTTGACATCAGTTCTTTATGGGKAGGGATGAACCAGGTTAGATGAATTCCTAACTGGGACAAGTCTAACRGGCAGAACGGAGTCACGGTGGTGAGGTACACAGGACTGCCACCCAAAGAGCGACCGAGCTGTGATTTACGCCAGCCTTGCTCTGAACCAGGCTGAGGCAAAGACTTGAATCTGCATTTACCATGTCTTAGGTGACTGTGCYGATCATCAATATATTGACTCATCTGAGGGAACCTGTTCGTTGTGCTCCCCCTGCCAGTTCAGCCCATAAAATTCCGAGATCTCATTTTTGCCCTGAGGAGGATGAAAAATTCCTTTGAATTTTGAGTTTTGCAAGAAAGGGAATCATTCCTGCTGTGTAGCTTTTTTATTTAGCTTAGAGGTCCTGCTTCTCAAATCCTCCCATATGAAGAGCCCTCAGAGAAGATAGTAAGSCTGTGGAAAGCAGCCCAGCCCAGGCTTACTAACTATTCATCAGTATTCCCTTTAAAGAAGGCAAATGTTATTATCCTGTTTGCCAAAAGGGAGTGTGAACACATCTGCTCCTCCACCCACCCTCTTGGCACCCCCTCCCAATGCAAACTCCCACAACTCACCCTCTGTCACAGCTCGACAGCCCATTACAAATGGCTGTCTTTAAGCGAGGTCTTGCTCTGCATTTACAGCCCTCTCAGTCACTCCCATGGCTTCCTTCCCTGGCCTTTCACAGCTTCCTTTGTTTCAGGTTAAGAAAATGTCAAGCTCATTTGGAAGTTCCTTGCCCCTCCTTGCTTTGCCGCAGCCATTAGTGGTCCTCTCCCTGCTGCAGGAAGCTGACATTTACACCGCAAGCTAGGGAGGAGATAATAGTGGTTAAGTYGGACTTTGCTAATCACCAGTTATGTCCACCTTCAGAAATGAGCTCAGGTGGAAAGAGCTTATTTTCCTCATTTCTTCTGTCTCACATTCTCATATCCCCATCTACCCCTGCCTGGTCCTCCACCCTCCCACCCCATCACTGCTTATTTATTGACTGTGGGGTAGTGGTAAGGTGTCATTCGATGAAATACAGGTTAAAAAAAAAAAAAATCACTAATTTTGGAGATAAGACTAAACTTGTCTGAATTTACTCTTCCTCCATACACAATCATCCCTCCCAACTCTCCCAACCCCTTTTGAACCCAGTCGGGAAGATGCTAGAGCCCATTGGCAGAGCTAGCGATGAGGAGGGTCTGAGTATGTGATCAGCCCTGCTCACGTTGGAGATCCCGGCACACACTGGCCTTCAGRGGTGAGGTAAATTCAGGAATGAAAGTGGGTTCTGCCCATTGCACTTTTCTAGTCCAAACACAGCACCAACCCATAAAAAGGAGCTGGCATTTCCCGTTACTGGTGAATCTCATGCATATGGGGCTGTTTGACAAGGGGATGGATTAGGTGGCATCTGGAAGTCCTGCTCACCCCTAATTTTCTATGATTCTGCAAGACTGACATTTAAGGATCAGGTCAAGACTAGAAACAGTGGCTTCTGTGGGGCTCTACTAATCACAAGCGTCGTTCAGATTTGAAAATGAGTTTTGACCCAGGGCTATTGATTTCCCTCCTTGCTTTGCTTTTTCAATGTGTATGCATATGTGTGTGTTTGCAATTTTAACCTGAAAGACTGGAAGGCACCACTCCCTCCTCTTCCTGACTTCTGTGCACCTCCCCTTTGAAGCCCCAATAAGGGACTTCATTAAAAAAAAGCAAACTGCAGCAGTCAGGAAGTGTAAGGGGAGGAGAAGTAAGAAGAACTGATGAGGACAGCAAGTGTTTGAAAGCTGAGGAAGAAGAGGAGGAGCTGTGGCAGATGTTGCCAGCTGTTGCTCGGTGCGTGGGTGTCGCATCAGCCCACCCCTACAGAGCAGAACAAACCCACAAATTAAGTCATTGTGCTGTGGCCCTGCTGCTGTCCTTTTCTATTTTAGCTGATACCTCTCCCCAGGCCTCTTTCTGTCCTGTTCTCATAGTCTTCATCCACCAATGTTGGTTCTGGCTGCTCCGTTCTGTGCTCCGGCCCTTGCTGCTGTGTCCGATGGCTGTCAGCCAGCTATGGACAACTGGGAAAGGGGAGCTGGGGAAAGCCATCATTATTCATATGATTGAAGTCCTCTAAAAACATTAAATAATCCAGTCTGTGTATTTTGTATATAAAAAAAAATCTGCTTGTTTTATAGCCTCTCTCTTTTCCCTCCTTGAAATTTGCTTGCTTTCCTGGAATGACACTTTGCTCTATCATCAGAAAGAGAGTGCTGAGATATATTCTTCCTTCTCCGTATTGCACTGCTCCCTGTGTAGAGTTGTCTTCTACCAGCCTCCAGAAGGTTTTCTCTGAGTTGTCAGGATTTTCTGAAGCTCCCCCATGCAGAAGCCTTGCCTACCATGCCAAAAATCACATTAATCCCTCCGATGCCTTCCTTCCTCTTCCTCTGCCTTTTGACCAAAGAATATTAGTAAGGGTTTAAAAAGGAAGCATTTGTATAGCCAGAAATGAAGGCCAGTTGTCCATCTAGCCTTAAATCTACCCCTTATTTAAATTCGTTATGCCATCTTTATTCTCGTCACCTAGTATTTTCCCCCCAGGACCTTCATCTTATTCTGTATCTAACACTGGCCCCTTTTGAGAGTGGACTAGTGAAATGTAACGTAGGAGACTCTTGTCTGTAGGACAGTTGCTTCATTTTGTGCAACAGTGATCTTTTCTCTTTTTATCTGTGCTGGTTCCTCTGTGACCCCTCTGCCCCAATCTTTATTCCCGCTCCTGCTCCCAAAAGTCAGAAGAAGAAAGTGAAATTCCTTCAGCCCCTGTAGCTACAAAGGTGCGACCCTCCAACCGCAAGTTCTCCAGCAACCTTTCCACCGCATGTAAATTTTTATAGCATATCAATAAAAGGATCTTGAGGCCAAATGGAAATTGAGCAGCTGCCTGAATTGCTTGAGGGGAAAGAAACCCATTCAAAGAGGATTTATTTATTATTATTATTTTAAACATTCAAATGAATGACCCAATCAATTTCAGGCCTCTTTGTTCTGCAAACCCTTCCCAGGCGCCCTTGTGTGCTGCAGCTGTGGGACCGGCAGCTCTGCCTTGGAGAAACCAGAGCTCTGCTGCAGGCGCCGCTTCTCGCCCCTGGGTCCCTCCAGCCGCTCCGGGGTTGTCACCTCCCTGCTCTGCTGTCCCTCCCAGGCCACGTCATTCAGAGGTTTCAGCACCCAATGCAGGAGGAGCGTTTCTCCGAAAATCCCTCTGCACTGGGTGCAAGGGGAAGAGTCTTGGGAAATCTGGTTTCCCTCTCATGAGAGGCGAGTAGAGGGTGAGTCCTTATCACACTCATGGGGCTGTAAAAGAAACTTTTATAGGGGAGGGACAGAAACAAGTGTGTCACCAGAGAGGTTTCTCCTCAACCCATACATAGCAGAGAGAGCCCATGCAGTATCTGAGTGCTGCTGTGTCTAATATTGGCTTTGCATAATGTGATTAATCGATGGATTTTCAGAGTGTGTGACTAGCACTGGACTGGACTTCACTGCATTTCCACTTTGAAGACTCTAACTAGAGATCCTCAGCTTCATTTTAGTGATCAATATTCTGACTAGAGCAAGGCTAAGCCAGCTGCACACTTCTTACAAAGCCACATGTGCCATGCCTCATCTTTATCCTCCTTCTTAGTTCCTTGACCGTTCACCTCTCCGGCAGCAATCAGCCTCTCTGGCCCTGTCATTATCCTTGCTGTAATGATGAAATAATAGCTTGCTGCTTCAAGTTTGCCGTCAGGATTGTCCTGAGTGCAGATGGCCTGGTATGCTATCCAAGCGAGGGACAGGGCTAGGGGATGTATCCACTGACTGCAAGAGCATCCCCACTTTCAGTGGTCCAGCTCAGATGTCCTTCCTCAATGGCATTTCTGCACAGCCTTCGGGGGCAGAGCTGCAAGCAGGCTGGGTTTCAGATGCCATGTAAGAGTGCAGGTCCATTCACTTCCTCACTACTGCACAAAAAAGTCACTCTGAGTGTGTTTATTGAGTTCTTTTGATGAGGTGCTAGATCTTCATCAAGAGACAGTCTYTCTTTGGATGCATGCACTGCCCTTGGAAAAACTATTTTTTCTCTCTTTGCATCTGTTTACCTCTCATCATTTTTTTTGTCTGTCTTATCAGTGCTGACTGCAAACTTGGCAAGACTGAGGTGGTCTCCTAGAAGTATTTGCACAACACTTAGCACAAAGTTCAGCATCTAGAAGGACCTCATTTCCACCTGTTTCCAGGCTCCTAAGAGCTAGCATCCGCTGTGAAATTCAGACTAACTTCCTTGCCCATCCGCCTCTTGTTTGTTTGTTATTTTAATCTTCCTCCGTGGTCCACAGTGTGAAGAGAAAGGGCTGATTGACAGCTTAACTGTTTCAAATCAATAGAAAGAGCACTTGGAGATTAAAGCAATTTAAACAAGGTGTTTATGTGGTTTGGAGCTAAAACTGCACTTGAAGGAAACAAGCAAAGGAGCTGAAGGAAGTGGGTCAGCCACGAGACACAGGGAAACTGCATGAGCAGAGAGAGGTAAGATTACAACAATAGGCTGGGATGGCTTTTTCATCAAAAAGAGATCACTGCTTTCCATAAAGGAGGCCTAATCTCGAAATTGCTTTAGCCTCCAACTGATTGTTCCATCGATTTAAACATGCTGGCCCTGCCCCTCTTTCTATGCTCCCTAATCTCTGGCACATCTCTCTCTCTTTCAGCCTCCGATCCACTGTTGTTGTAACCGGGCTGTAGAGACAACCCCTCCCCGCGAAGCACGGTCTTTACCTAAAAGAGGTCCCCTGACTATATTTGGGTTGCTGGGCTGGAGAACAGAGGCAAAGCCCCAGCAGTGCTGTGACTTCTGCCTCTAGCTGATGAAGTACCTCAGGGGCAACTCTGAAGCCATCTCAAAGATCCCATTACATTTTTAATCAATGCAAAGGCCCTGTCCCCTTGCTAAATTACTTGATCTCCTCCCCTTCCCAGGCTTTTAGGTAATTGCTGTAGATGAGCGCTACTGCATATCAAGGATAGCTGAGCCAGGGCTATTGATCAATCCAAATGTGCTGTTGGCATGGTTTAGAAGAGCTTTACTAACTTACCCCAGGGGCAGATCAGGTTTTTTAGCCAAATCAAGCGAGTTTCATGTTCTTGCTGTTTTGCATAGCCCTAATGAGGTGGTAATTCAACCCTTCCTTCCCTAGACACCCACTGTATGATGGCAATAATTTGTCCTGAGACATGCCAATCTTTCTCCAGTGACCATAGAAAAAGTCCAGACAATTGGTTTATACTAAGTGCTTGATTTCTGGCCAGCTGAAGTTAGGGGGGAGGGATCCAACTGAGTGTCTCATGAGGGAGYATCACCATGCGAAGCAGATAGGTCAGTTCTCCCTATGCCGACTGAGGATCTAACCCTGTGTGGAGGCARTCCTGCAGAAGATGCACAGACAACCTGTTCCAAAGAGCTGGAACTGGAGAGAGAGCAGATGCATGGAGAAGCTCMGTGTAAAGGACAGGAAAATTTGGTTTGTCTGTAATTACCATATTAAAATCTTCGATAAATCTGCAGGTGTAGACCAGCAAAAACTGCTGGGCTCCAATCCAGACACAAAGGTTGACAGCTTTTGGGGCCACCACAGAAGGTAGGAAGTCCTCAGGCCAGCTTTACAGCAACCAGAMTGCCATAGAGTAATTCCCGATTTCTATCAGTCTCGGGGAGGTAATGTCAGGTCCCAATTCTTTAGCAAGGACTTGAGAGCAGAGTGGGTGGTAAATTACCGTTTACTTTCTGTGTGACCAGAAACATGCAGCGGGATTCTGCCTCTCTGGCTTCACAAGAAGAGCATCAAGTAGAAGCACCTGCTCCTTTGGTGGGGAACCAAGGCCATCCACAGCAGGATGTACCCTGTTTCTAAGTGTTTGTTATTTTCTTGGTGATAAGTGTCCAGCTGACATAGTAAATCAGATGGCACCACAAGAGCTGTCACAGCTCCGTGCAATTAGCGTGTGCCTTACAAAGGCACGCTCCATCTTCCTGGGCCATGTGGTGCTTGCAGTGATGCTGCGTGTTGTTTGGTTCATCAGCTCGATGTCAAGCCTTTCAGCTGTCCTGCCCTACGCACTAGGCAGTGCTTGCTCCAACACACAGCCAGTAAAGCTCCTGGGCTTTCTAGGAGCGCGTGTGGGTCCATGCGTCTTGGTATGGGCCATGACCCAGGTAACTGGRCAGGGATGCAAGAGTTCAGATTCATTCTACCACTGATACAAAGGGATTAGCTTTACTGCTTTGTGAGTCCGGTCCCTGATCCCYGAGGCAGGGATCATCGTAATTACTTGCCATAGCATTGTTTTGAATATGTTTTACTGGAAGTCCTGCCTGATGTTTGACCCATGTCTTTTGAAATGGACAGCTTGCTCTGCAGGGAGCGGATGGTGGCCCGTGTGTGAAGGGGCAGGACTTTTGGCGATGGTTAATTATAAGGAGCTTTGTTTAACAGGGATGCTAGAGGTCTGAACGGGTGTTGGTTGTCATGTGGAGTCCAGAGACACCCAGGCGCTGACAGGGATTCACAAGCTGTGAAACACAGCCTTAACACGGCCTGTCACCGGTGGATGGTCTCCAGCTGAAGCAGTGCCAACTTGGGCTCCTGCCACGCAGGGTCCAGTCTTGCAGCTCCTCTGCGCTGCGCAGATGGGTTTTAGCTGGGGGCTCCGGGGTGCACACATGTACAGCTTGTGGATTTACAACGCCGGATCAATCTGACAAGGGGACCCCGTGACTGCAGATCTGCTCATCCACAGCGGCAGGCACTGAGAGCTGGGAGGAAGCGCTGTCCAAATCAACCTAGGAGAGCATGAGATGATACACTCTTGAAAAGCTGGCTTTGCCCCAAACACCCTGCTTTTAATTTTCTGGCAGGTGTCGGCCATGCAGGTTGCTCAGGGGAACTTTGCAGGGAGACAGCGAAAATTTGGGGTTAATTCAGTATCAGCAAAAGCTTCTACAAACCCACCAGCTTCCTGTGGGCKACTCCCCCTGTAATGGGCTGGGGAGCCTGCTATAAATGGGGAGAGAAAAGTATCACATTTGCAGCTTTTACACCCCCCCTCTCCTGGACACATGCATTGTAAATCCTGGGTCCGTGCCATTYCTCCCTGCCCACCTCAGAGCTCGTGCACATTATCCGCCAGCTGACAGATTCAGCAGTGACAGATTAGTAGAGCTGGAGAAAGGCCATTTGGACCCTGGGATGCTGGCAAGGCCGGCAGAAGAKTCCAATGGCTGGCAGCAGGAGTGCACGGAGCAGAGAGGTGTGTGTTCCTTTTGTAATCTCAGCGGAGCCAGAAAGCCCAGGGAAGCGAGAAGGGAAGTTCGAGCCATGGGTCTGGATAAAACACATTTCACTTCAGGTCCAGAGCTGGCTGCTCCTGCCTGAGGTCTTTTTGCTGGCTTGAAGGCTAATCTCTCACCTAAGCCCAGGAAATGCTCTCCAGCACATTTCCACTACTTAGCATCTAACTGTTTCCCCATGAATATAGGCAGTAGGGCGGCACAGCAGGTTTTCAGCCACGCAGGGGAGGAAATAATTCACGCTGCCCTAYTGCAGTACTGTGAGCCCTTTTCCCACATCCAGCATGCTGGCAAAGGCTTCCACGTGGAGACGGGGAAGCTGTAGGGAGATGCAAGTGTGACTGCACAAGTTGGGAGCAATGTTACAGARACGTGTGAGAGCAAAGCAAGGTCAGCTCTGACACCTCTTGGTGCAGTATCGGTGGATGCATTTGCATTKCCAGCCACTAATCTGTGCCAGTTTGCATCAGCTGAGCACTTGGGCCATGAGTTTTGTGTGCTGATGGCATACAAAATGGTTTGCGTTTCACTGTGTTCTGCTTGTAAAAAGAAAAAGGATTGTATTGGAGCTATAGGAAGGATGTCTTCATCAAACACGCTGCATAAATACTGTGCCTTATTTATGAGGCTTTAATTCTCCGCCAAATTAGAACTTGACTAAAACAYGAATCTTTTCCCTAGTTCCTCACACAATACAGAAAACAATGCCAATTTAAATCCAGATTAATTCAATTTTTAAGGTAAAGGCAGGTGGAAAAGGCACTGAGTTCCCATGTGTGGCTAATTCTTAGGATTATGACAAACCAAACTGTCTCCATTTAGCTTCTGGGGAGGAAGATGCAGCTTGACGCCTTAAGGTGCAGATGAACAATGAACTAAGGGAGATGGAGATACATCACCCAAGAAAGTGTCCCATTTGCTCACAGTGTGCTTGCCACATCCATGACATCTTTCCTGGATGCCCTTCTATGATAGCCTTCCTCACCTAAACATGAGGAGCTATTTGTGTAGGCAGTAGGGGCATGACATTGGGAATCAAATGCCATGGTTCTCCCTGGGAAAAAGGAAGCTGTGAAGAAGCTCCAGATTTCCCAGCTCATCTGATCTTATGGATCTGTGAATATCTGGAGGGAGGGTGAAATGACTTGCATGGAAGCCTCTGGCCGCTCCTGATGCTGTTTGCCTCCATGGAAATATAGTTCACTCCAGCTTGCTTTTAGGAAGCCCAGTAAGTATTGCCTTATGTGGAACTGACCCCCCAYCAGGAAAGAACCGTGCTGAATACCCATCACTTTCAAACCATGAGGCCCAGTCTTTGATTTCAACTACAAAAGAGCCTCTACAGGAAGAGGAACTATCAGTTGAAGGGCGCCAAGTGCCACCAAAACTGCACTGCCTTTCTTCTTGTCTGCTGCTGGCCAGGTCCACTGGAGATGGAGGAGATCTGCTTGTGGGGAATGGTGTGGCTGTTGCATTTCAGGGTGCAGGCAGCAAGAATTTCCTTAAACCAGTAAGCAAGTGGACTCTCGGAGCCTGCACGGAAACATAGCATTGTTCAATAAACTGAATGAGACCATGTTCATTGATGTGCCTCACTGCACCGGTGAACACCTGCATACATTATGGTGGCTGCCAGCAGGCAATTCCAAGGGTAATGGCAATAACCCAGTCTAATACAACTCCCCAGTAGTGTGAAAGGTGATGGGAGAAGATGGGGAAATTTCTTTCCTAAGGCTATTCTTTCTCTGCATTCTGAAGTTTGAGATTTCCATTCCCCCATTCACAGGTATAATGACATGCTCTTAATGGCTGTAAAATTACAGAGCTCTTTTTTAACTCCAGCTACAGCATATCACTCTCTGACCTCCTGCAGTACTGAATTACATGAACTGACTACACAGTACATCAGGTGTGGTGGGTTTTTTTTTCTTTTAACCTGTATTAAATTTGCCTAACCATTAATCTAATGGGATAAGACCATAGTTTTCATATTATGGAATAAGGCAAGAAGAGCAATAAATTGCTTTTCACTATAACTCTCATAATTCTAAAATACTCCTGCTTTTAACATTCCTCCCCAGGCTAAATACCCTCTGAGAATTCTGGCCACATAGGGTAGTCATAGATAAACCCCATTTAGGCCTTCAGTCGCCTTTGCTTCCCTGCAATTTTTCAATCTCAATTAAACATTGACATCTTCCCCAGTGTGAAATGACCCAGAACACACTGTGCTACAGTCTAAGTATATCCAGGCTAAATTTGGCCAAATCTTCTTCTTCAACAGCTGGGAGACATGGGCAGTGGCTCTTTACCTAATGCAGAAAATACAGATCCTAATTCCCAAAGCTCAAATTTCTTTCTGTTCCCTGAAGCAGTATAGCTGTGATTGTCTACTTAATATCCCCATGCCTGGAGAAACATTTGAAAGCCCCTTTAGTATCATAATTTTGATGATCTAATGTGATCCAATCAGTAAAGATTTTCTTTGAGTTGAATATGTTGCTAGACTATCTTTACAAATCAAGAATCCAGGTACTATCCTGGATGTTTCACCACTCTGGAGTATCAGAACCAGACTCCCAACAGGTTTCAGGAAGCAGAAAATGACCCCATGCCCTTGTTGGGGAATAACACATTGGAAAGACCATTCCTGACATAATATTAACCAAGTTTGATCTTTCCTTTTGTTCATTGTAGCCTTCCTCAGATGCTATAATCTTTGTTGATCCCAGACCTCTCATATCCTATCTCTTCATCTTTTACTCTCTGGCCGTTGCCCTGCCTCAGATCAGCAAACGCCAGCCTTCAAYACAATCAGATCTCGGAAAATCATTTTTGAGCTGGGAAAGTCCAGAACAGTTGCTACAATAATACCACCCTGCGATTATAGAGAATCTCAGARCAATCTTAAAAGGTAGGAGAGTATCATTAGCTATGTTTCACAGATGGCAAGCACAGGGAAGGRAAATGATTTATTTGAAGTCATACCTCAAGGCGGAGATAGAGGCAGGAAAGGAACCCAGCAGTCCTGACTTCCAGTTCCATTATAGAGTGTAAGTGGAAACCAACTGAGTGCTTACAAGCCTCTCCAGGTACAGGAAACATCAAGGCTGCTCTAGCAGACCTGGCTGCTGGCCAGCCAGAGAAAGAGAGCACATATGGGGTCCAGCTGAAATAAATGAAATCTTCTCAYGGGAGTTTCAGACTTAATTGGCTGTTTTATGACCAAGTATGCTAGCAAAAATCTCGTGCCACATCCCTTTCCTGCAGCTGAGCAGGCTATGAAGTCCAAACCAAGTCCCATAAACACTGCTTGAGCCTTCTGGTTTGTGCTTAGCAAAACCTGTCCCTTCTTGCATGAGATTAGCCTTTTTTTTTTTTTTCTTCTATGAACTCATCTCAGTGGYATTGGCAAGGGAATCTACCAAGACAAGATTTGTTGGGGCTACAAGCCTTCTGTGAGGGTAAATGGAAACATGCTTTCCCAGCACTCCCCCTGCACACACCTTCCACTTCAGTACAGTCAGCTCCAGCACCAAAAATTAGGCTCCCTGGAGACCTACACACCAGGCAGGCTTTGACAGGCTCCATCAAGAAACTTGCTGTCCCCTAACAGATGTGACCAAGAACATGACACATACCCATGGCTTGCTTCCTTTTGTCCATCTCTCCCATTCGCTTTTCAGTACTGGCATCACTTTGACTTTGGTTATTGATTTCCTGTTTTTCTTTCAATACCCTTTTTTCTCCCTCTCTTTCTCACTCTCCCCTCCTCTCCTGGGCTAAGCCATAACAGCACTTTGCCCAGGCAGTTTGGCAAGGGGAACTGTACAAATGGAATAAGGTCAGCTCAAGGAGTTTGAGCTGTTTTTTAGTGGCACAGCCCTTGGGGACCTGCACTGAATACTGGGGTCCATCACCGAGCAGAGCAGCTGCTSCAGTTCAGGGGGAGGCTGTGAGTACCAGAATGAATGTCTGACATGGGTGACGGTAGAGTTAGGGTAAGATCCAGAAAAACAGCAAGCAGGATCTCTCTGGAGCCAGCTGCTCCCACAAATGTGTCAGCCCTTGCTTAATGCAGAGCCCAGTGGCCTATATTTGCAAAAGGTGGTGGCAAAAGGGACAAGGAAGCTCTAGTYATTTCAGGGGAGGCACAAGCCTTCGTGATAGGGACGTGCAGAGAGGTAGGAGAATACAYGTGCAGCAGAGGGGTGCATAGCATGGGAAGGAACCACAATACCGACTAGAGGAAAGCAGATATCCAACACACAACACCCTTGGGGATCAGTCTACACTTCTGCCATAACGATCACTCAAACTCAGTGCTCCTGTCACTAGCCTGGAAGATAACCTCTTGCCAACCTCCCTTCTAGTATGTCTTAGCTAAAGGCAAGATGTAACCCTGCTAGCGGAGACACATTGCACTTAGGTTATCCAGTGCTGGGCAAGGAGATGCTATAATGCTCCCAGTATAAAAATCCTGCTGAAGACAGACCTCCAAYTGGCAATGAAGACATGCCCCTATTCTTTTTCCTTTCACCATTTTCAGGGCTGCAAGTAGCAAATCACACCTTTTCCTAAGTGCAGAAATGCAACCTGCAGAGTTTGGTGATAGAAAGGGCAGAGCACAGCCCTGCTCCTACCGTTTGTTTCTAGTTTGTTTCTCTGAAAATGCCTTAAGTGTTTTATACTTACGCTGTTGTCAAAGGTGGCAGACAAGCCAGTGCTGTTATTCTGCTGAGGGAGAGAAATAGAAATAAAAATAATAACCATGTGCTTTCACTGTGACTTGGAGTCATGGGAGGGAGTACAGAATAAAGAAGACCTGGGACCTGGTCTGCTGCCACCCCATGTGAATTCAGAGGACTTTGTAACATTTTAAATATCAAATACAGCCTCAAGTAGTCTGATACTTCCCCTGTAAAACACCCAGATATCACGAGACAAGGTCCTCCCTCTGCACAGGATTGGGCTATATTTTGGAAACGGGTGATCACTTGGTGTTACTGATTTTTTCAAGGTCCCTAATCCAAATGCTTTGGCACCTCTGGAAATAATACACTGAGAATTTGCTTCATCTGGCAATGCAGATACCTACAGCAGTGAGCTATTTCGTCTTCTTTTGTAGACGGGGGAGAGAAACARATACCTCTGGGGTGCAATTCATCCTGTGCTGATGTCTAAAGCAGGTGAAATGAATCATGCCCTTGACATGTCTCTTGCGTCCATGGGCTGGAAAGGCAGCCTAGTGCGATGAACCAGACAAACAGCACTATGGACATCCAGAATGAAGAGAGGAGACTCTCYGGGCATCGCATGGGAAACACTCCAAAATGAAAGCAACCAGAAAGGTTTATTCGGGAACCTTTACCCATCTTTGTACAGATAGTCTGGGCCATTCCCCTCTTCTTTAGCTATTAAACAACAGTTGTGGTGCTGGGCACAGAGGACCAGGCTGCCAGCACATCACCTTTTCTGTGGGGAGTGGTCTTGCCTCAAAGGGTACCACTTTTGGCTTGGGCTCCAGGTCTCCTCCACCTCATCCTCACAGGGACCTTGACAGAGACACTTGGCTGCTCTTCCACTGGCCTCATGATGGAGCCAGAGCAGCGTGCGGACGTGGCGCCGAGTGCCAGGGGAGCCTACCTGCCAGGGAAGGGGCGTGAGCATCCATGCAGCTCACTGTAATTTCTCTAATGGCTTTCTTTGGCTTGATAGATATTGAAGGAAGCTTGTTGCCGGGGCAATTTCCATGGAGAGATAATAAGAGATCATTTTCAAGTGAGCGAAACTTTAATGGCACATTCTGGTAATGAGGCAGCAAGGAGAGTAATGACCGGAGAACTCAGAGTGCGAGCACATCATGAGAGAGGGGGGAGAACTCTTGGTTCACTGCTTGAGGCAGACATTTGAGGCCCGATCTTTGTCCCCTTGAAGTCAGCCCGGAGTTTTGCTGCTGACTACAGGGAGAGGAAGATTAAGACTCAAGCACTGGTAATGGGAATGGATGGCTCCATAGAGATGCCCCAGTGAATTCACTGGGAAAGCAGGAAGACTCTGGTAGGGCTCAGGCACCAAACGCTCCAACCTTCTCCTCCAGCAGAAGGTAAGTTGGAAACAAAAGTCGAAGGAGAGCTGGATACTCCTGTGCACAATCACGTGCTTTCCCTCTGAAAAATATTTCCAATAGGAAATATCTTAGCCTGTGCATTCCTAGATGGGAGGGAAGGGTGTATAATGGAGGGTTAAGGTCCTGCCTGTTTTAAGCTCTGTGTCCTGTGATGGGCATCTTCAGAAATCCATAGGAAGCAGGTCTGAAATTCAGGGAAGGTGGTAGCACCAGAGGGTTGGTAGGCAGAGATCAAAGGTCCATGGATAGGGAAAGCCAATGATRAAGAAAGACTAAGAAAAGCACTCATCCCCTTCAGCTTTTATATCCAAGGAGGAACCACACCTATTCCTCTGGCCAATTGTGTGAGTGTAAATATGGAAYCCAGCAGCCAGTATAGGCATAAAAGCCATTTCTGAATTAGGAGAGCAAACTGTGCCCATGCTAGACYGGCACAAAGTCACAGAGTGCAAAAGACTATGGAGAACCTGTGTGGGCCCAAAGATAYCTAAGGTCCAGGATTGTGTTTTCTAGTCAGTTCTGAATCTAGGAAGATAAACCTAGGAAGATTTGCCCAGGAGTTAAACTACAGAAGAGGCTGTGGATGTCCTGCCTCCACCTGGAGGCGTGAGGCACTTTCATGTCTCTCAGTTCCTTGAATTCATCTCTGCAGCTTGGTTTTGGCCTTGCTCTTAAGGAGGGCCCTCAATCAGCTACTTCTTAAGGGCAGCCAAAGCCAGTTGTTGTTTACCTCCTCTCAAAAGAAGGAAGGTGAAGGGTCTGCTTTCCTCCAGCCTCGTTAACAGTTGTTTCATTAATCACAGCTTTCTCTTCAAAACCAGAGACAATCTGTCCAATTAACATTAAAGCTCTGGCAGTCGCTTGTGACGGTGGGGAACTTTGCAAGCGATGCTTTGACAACCGTCGCTAATAAGTCTAACATTTTTAAAGCTGCTCACAAACAAAACAGCCTGGTCGCACCTCGTTAATACCCTGCGCTCCCTGTTTGCATGAGCAGTAGAGCCAGCCTCCTTTCTATTCACTTTTATGATGAATCTCAGCAGAGCCCAGGTCCCAAAATACTTCTCCCACAGACCCCTGTCTTTGTCCCTTACATCCCCCCACTCCTCTGGGTTTACCTAAGCAACTCCTTTCTCCTGTAATATGCCCCCAACCAGGCTTTAACACTGGACTGCACCTGAGTGAACTGAGCTCCATGGAGCTGTAGGTCAGAAAGAATCGGCACATTAAAGTGTAGATCCAGCAGAAAAGGTGATTAATAATGTCTTGTAGGGGTCATGCCATATAATCAGAGAACAGTAGAAGTAGTAAGGTGTGGAGAAAAAGTTATCCAGTTAACTATAAGCCTCTTAGCCTAACCTTGACTTGAGATTTCAAAGTGAATTTTGAAGGAAAGAACAATTAAATGCCCGGAGATAAAGGGGAAATGAGATAAGATGCAACATGGGTTTACGAAATGTAGATTGTGTCAGACAAACATGATAGCTTTGTTTTGATAAGATACCTGATTTTCTAGACAAAGGAAATGCTGTTGATCTCCTTTATCTAGACTTCAGTAATGTATCTGATAGGTGCCATGTGGGAAATTATTAGTGAAGCTGGAAGAAAGGAGGATTAGTAAACTGTACGGTGAAGTGCAACTCTCTGGAGGGAATTTACCTCCAGAAAAGAGTTTCTCACAGAACAGTTTTGGAACTGATCTTTTCTTCTTGTGGAAGACTCTGGCAGTGAAAGCAGGATCCTGAGGCTAAAATTGCCTAGCGACACAGAACTGGAAGTTTTGACAATGCAAAGGAGAATGAGAGTACAAGTCTGAAAGAACTAAGTGACCTTGAGAATAAGAATAATTGAAATGAGATGGAAAACAAAAAGTTTGAGATGACAGGTCATGAATCGGAGGACTTGTGATAGCCTCAGCTGTAATATAGGAGATGATGAGCTGCAAATGATCAAGGACTGTGTGGCCTAAGTGACTGCAGACTGACTGAGATGTCAGGCACAGAAAGGCAAATGCTATTCTTGGATGTATCAGGAGTGATATTTCAGCAAACATAAACAAAAAATGGTGACATTGACCGTGTGTTTGGCTTCTTAAGGTCAAGATGGATAAGCTTAACCTTCCATGAATGCAGAGGAAGGCTGGAAGATGATATAGAAGGTGGAAAACAGATCACAGAGAGGAGAGCAGAAGAGTCAGGAACAGCATGTTTAATTTGGTAAAACACAGGCTGACATGGGAGAAGTTCCAGAGAGGYAAAATAGCTCCATAAGCTGGTGGGATACAGCTCCTGAAGCAACTAGGGCATGAATGCAGTCAGACCAGAGTTAGGAGAAAAGGTTCCCTGCTTGCTGATGGAAGGTACAGGGACAAAAGAGAAGGTTTTGAGGTCTGAGCTTTTCCTTTTACACCTGCAATGACAAGGACTGGCCTTGCTAACCGAGAAGGTCCCTGACACTCATGTGCTCCCACGCAGGGCACTTCTCCCTTGAATCTTTCCTAGTATTCTGGACAGCTTTCTCATTCCTGATGCTCCCGGGAATCCCTTCAGGCAGGAGCCAGAGAGTCAGTACATCTGTGTGGGAAACTGAAGTGATGATTGCAGCACACAGAGGAAAATCTCAAGTCTAATGTAGCCAGAACAGGTAACAAAATCAGGGAAAACAGGTCAGCACAAGAGTTAGGATGGTGTAAGAACGCAAGCTATCTGTCCAGGGTCCTGGTGATCTGCTTCCTATCCTGTGCTATTGCATTTTTACTGCTCTGGGTTAGCATTTCTTGCCACTTTCTTCCTAACTTACATCAACATGTGAGACAATCACCTCTGCATTTTGCTGTCTAAAGAGGGTAAGCTGGCATTTGGAATCAGGCGTGCTGATACAATTTGCGCAGTGCGTGTTTTCCCTTCCTGTCTGTTGCTCCTGCATTAAGAGTAATTTTAACCAGCATATGCTTTTTACTTTTGCTTTATATTTGCCTCATTTTCAGGCTTTTTGTGAAACTGGGACAAGTGCTTTCTGATGAAYCGACTATGGATTTGAGGAGCTCGCTGGGAAGGCTATTTACTGGGTGGGTATGAATTGGGCTTAAATCTAAAGGAACTGTTAATGCCTTGTCTGGCACAGGGCTATCACACGTGTCACAGCTTTGATTATTGCTGCCTGCCATGCTGGGAGGTCAATGTGAGATGAAAGAAGATTGGGAAACAGTCAAATCTGAGCAATCAAGGTGRTATGTCCCTGGAAGGGGCTGGGAGGGAGAGAGGGGAAGGCTTTGGTGAGCCTGCAGGTTTTCTTCTCAGCTGAGGACCAGCAGCACACTTGTAATTACAGGTAGATGCTGGCATGGTGGGGAGAAAGCTGTTTAAGGAAAGTTTTTTCCCCTGCTGYGATGATTACGTTAGCAGGTGCCAGGCATTGGGGAACCTGTCGGGCCCCGAGGAACGAAGAAGTGTGAGCTGTGGATTCGGGATTGTCAGTGACTTGTTGCCTCTTAAAAAATGTTAACCCTCCTGTATGCAAGGGGGTGGAGGACTGCATCATGCCTCGGGCATGGGYTCTGCCTGTCTGTCTGCCCCATCTCTTTAACACACATGCAGGGGCAGCTTGTCCTTTTGATGTACGTGCTCCCCTGTAAGTTGGGAACTCTGCTAAATCATAATTGTCACTGTTATTTTCCCTGTCTGCAGCTCTCAGCTCTTTTAACCCAAGTGCTTTTCATACACAGCACAGGAGAGAGGCTGGTGGGCGGGTTTTGGCTTGGGGGGTGATGGTTTAGCTTCAGAGGGGATGCAGACAAGCAGCTAGGGCAGCAAGTGGCACCTTCGCTCCTATGCTATGTTCTCATGCCTGGCCAATTGCCCCAGCTGGTGATGTTTCTGTGTCCACAGAGTGGCTCACACGCTCTCCTGGACCCACCCTTGCCATACCTCCTAAAAAATGCCATAATCTGTATTTGTCAGAGCAGGAAAATGAGGCACGGGGRGTGAAAGTGGTCCAAAGTCAATGTTTACAGACATAAAAAGTATTCAGGAGTTTTTAGCATTTGGTGCTTCATTCAGCATGACATGAGATTTGGGTTATCCGATCCCTGTGTCTGAATGACAGGAGCATCCTTCCCCCACTCCATCAGAGGTGTCTCAGCCCAGCACACAGGTATGTGCCCGGTGGCTTCCRTGTCACCCACTCCTGCCCCTGCCCCTCTCCTTGCCCTGGCAGCTCAGGAGCTCTCYCTAGAGCAGGTCTGTATGGGGAAGACAGCCCTGCTAAGGCCTGAGTCCTCTTTCAGATACATATGTAGAGTGTCAGCCTCTATCTCCCTGTCTGTGTTGAGCTACCAGATTAGGAAGCCCTCCTCCCCTTCCTGTGGGATCACCGTGTTGGCAGGTTGATGGTGCACCTCTGAGTGTCAGTATTTGTTCCCTCCAGAAAAGGTCAATGCCCAGCACTGTGGGGCCRTGGCACCACGACCTTTTCAAAGCACAGACAAATGGAAGTGGCTCTGTGGAGAAAGGCCAGGGCAGGAGGGCAGCTGGCAGCGTTTCCAGGGGTCTGTCTTCATGGCAGAACAGACCAGTCTCCCAAACAGATGCACATTTATGGCCAGCTCCTTAGCTGCTCTGAATTAATTTACAGCCAGTGACTTCAGTGGTGCCGTAGTGCTTGAACCASCATTCAGTCAACCCTCTCCTCCTATTTGCACAATGCTTCTCTAGTTCCTCCRCACACTGTGAGACCACTCAACTCATTTTCTCATCGTGCTCCAAGGGTCTGGCTTTCCTCTCTCTGGTGCTTGGACAGTTGTTTACATCCACGCAGGAGGGGTAAGAAATGGAGCCATGCCTGAATTTCTCCACCTGGGCCATCCAGTCTTATTATCCATCCTGCCCAGAGGCCAAGCCGGGCACAAGGCTGTAAAGCAGAGGGGATCGGCTTTAGCTGCCTGCGTGCTGTTAGGTGCCATGCATGGGACCACTGCTGGGGAGTAT
>JASVER010000051.1:3306605-3361323 GCA_030449065.1 Oceanodroma leucorhoa
TACATCCACGCAGGAGGGGTAAGAAATGGAGCCATGCCTGAATTTCTCCACCTGGGCCATCCAGTCTTATTATCCATCCTGCCCAGAGGCCAAGCCGGGCACAAGGCTGTAAAGCAGAGGGGATCGGCTTTAGCTGCCTGCGTGCTGTTAGGTGCCATGCATGGGACCACTGCTGGGGAGTATGAAGAGAGGTCAGAACTGAGCTTGCAGGTGATGCACAGTGCTGCCCCACTCAAAATGATGATTTGCCAACATATTTCCATGAAATGAAGCTAAATTATATTTGCATTTCAGAGCCTGTATACATCTCGCTCTGTGTCAGGATAAGAATTACCTCCCCCTTGTATCAGTATTGCAAGAACAGGTTGCAGGTGTATGGCTCAGAAAAAAGAAGAAAATTGTGGAGTCCAGRGTCCTAGTAGCCACATTTTCCATGTGATTTTGGATGTCTTGGTTTCCGGATGAGACACAAAAGTCTTTGCTAACTGTCTGAACTCAGTGAAACACCAATTTCACCACCCTGCATATTTAGAGCGAGGGTCATGCTCAAATGCACAGCAGAATTGGGGCCCGGATCTGGAACTATTWCAGAGATGAGGAGAATAGATAAAGCAGACCCCATACCCTCTAGAGAACACAGTTGGGTAAAATTACCTTACTGGCTAAATGAGATGAAGCATGGAGTAGGTTTAATTTGTGTGTTACGTTCTTGTTAATAACAATATCTAATTAAGGCATCTAGCGACAACTTAATGGGCAGAAAAGGAAAAAATCAAGAAGGCTTTATTGAATTTTTCTTTCTAATCCAGCTCTCTGGATTTGAATGAATCTGTCACTGGAGGCAGAGCCTTGTTTGTCTGAATCTGTCTTCAGCCCAGCAGTGTAAGTTGTAGCTTTATTGTCTAGGACCTATCCCTTAAAATTAAATTCGTCATTCTTACGAAGATGATTGCTTGAAGGGGAGATTAACCTTTACGATATGATGATGGAAGTTGTTGTTGTTCATTTCAAGAGCCCATGAAGACTGTTGGGAGCTGAAAGTGGTGGAAACTGGATGGGTATTTGGCGACACAGATAAGAGGTGAAAATGGAGTTTGTCTTTGATGGGGCTCCTCTCGTTCACTTTTTCACATCTGATTTTATTGTGGGATTATTATTATTAAAAAAAAAAATATTTAGAAGAGCCTGAAGTCTTACTTGTACRTGTGTGCAGCATCTCATGCAACAAGATCCCTATCCCTGCCTAGGAACTTTATGTGATCCTAAATAAAAGATCAGTGATTTATCAATAGCAGAGTGCTTAGTTTTATTTGTTATGTGCTGCACATTCCCTTTCCTCCTCCTGCTGCTGGCTTGCAGAAGAGACAACCATGTTGTCCGCAGTCTCTTGCAGAGGAAAAGCCCTTTGGCTTTTTCCTCCTGTTATGTCTTAATAATATGGAAGACATCAAGGCTGTGCATATTGCAAGCCTTGGCCYCTCCGATTGTGTCTACACTACAGCCCAAAAGTATAACACCGGCTTGTGCAGGCAGCCCAGAGTTAGCTGTAAACTCGGGGAGAGAAGCAATGTTTCTAGCGCAGTTCAACCATGGCAAATCTTAACCCTCACAAAAGGTTGTATGAGTCCAGCAAAGACACGAGTGTAGCCCTGACGAAACAGTTCTGTGTAAAATGACACTAAGTTGTCTTCAAGCTATTCTATATGTGATTGATCTCTTTTAACAGGACATTTGCAATTAACCAGCAGCTCTGCTATTAATAACTATCCCTGAGTATATGGATAAAATGAATTGGGGTCTCTGTGGATTATTGCCTTTCTCCATCTGACRCTTCTTTAGATGAATGATATAGAACAAAAAGAGAATCTTAAGAGTATATAATTAAGTGTGTATTAGGGTTTATGAAGAGATTCCTACAATAACTGTCGTGTTCCACCTGACGGAGTAGCTGTTATGTGAACATGCCAAAGTACCACTTCCCTTGCTGTGATCTTTGTTCTCACTTGCTTTCTCTGCATTAGCTTTAGCAGATGTCACTGAATGCAGCCTRGGTAATGACTTGAGTGCAAAATAAGGATGGAAATAAAGAATGAGGTGACCATTTACTGTCAGAGGCCTCAAATTGGGCGCCAAAGTGAAAGGAGGCCCACTGTTTCAGAGGCAAAGAGCTTCTGCTGCTTCCACCAGGGACAGCTTCTCTGGAAATCAGGACACCTCRATTCATATCCTGTTGGAATTTGAAGACCCAGGCACCACTGTGCTAGGCACTGTCAAACCTCTGCTCCAACGGGGACAGCTACCTCAGGCAGAGGAAGCACTGGAAAGAAAAMGAAGGCATGGAGGGATGAAGTGACTTGCTTTCTGTGTCACAGCAGGTTGGTGGCAGAGCCGGGAAAGGGGGCTCTCTGTACTGGAGCTGCGTTGGGTATCCCAGATCCTGTTGTGGGAATGACGGTCTGAAGAAATGTGATCTCTAAGAAATGAAGACTTACCTATGGTCTTAAATACAGTTTTGTGGTGGATGCAGCGAGATGGAAACTGAACCCTTACATGCCAGTTACTGGCCTTTGCTGAGGGTGTGCTGCGAGACCTGCGATGCCRGGACAGCACTGTGGTCCTGCTGCCCGTGATGCCAAATGACAGCAAAAACTGCGGGGTCTCTGAGACTGTCCTGTGCCAGTGGGAGAAGGGGAAGATTTGCTTTCACACTCTTCAGGGCCGTGTTGTGTGTCACKGGCTGCTCTGACCTTCTCCGACAGAGATGTTTACAGCTCTGAGCTACGTGTTAACAAAATAGCTTTGATGAGTTGAAGTCCTATTGGGATTTGGTGGTGTTGGGGTGCTCTCATTAAAGAAAAGGTGCAGCTTACAGGTTCCCCTGCAGCCTGGGAGCAGCGACGATTAACACAGGCACAAATCCTTCATCTGGCCTGGCGGTGGCTGGTGCAAGGCTGGCCGGGGGCATGGTGGATTTACAGGCAGGCTGCTTACACCTGCCTGTGGACAAACCTGAGATGGTTTACAAAAGGATGCTCTGCCTTTGCAGCAACAGCCAGCCCTCATGTCCTTTCACATCCAACAGCACGGAGRAATCTCCCTTTGCATCCCAGCCCTCCCTCCCCATCACCAGCCCAGCCCTTTTTCCATTGCTGCCCTGGTTCTTTCCACCYTCTTTTCTTTCTCTGGCTTCCCTTTCTTTTTCCCCCTCCATCTTTCAGTTTGGCTTGTCACACACACACACACATAAAGAGTCACACACTCAATCCTCCCAGAGCTGCAGACCTGCCAGCAGATCCTGAATGCGGTGGGGCTGAGGGATGCCCTGTCACCTTCTGCCCCTCCACGTCCCCSCTGCCCTATTCCCCACTGATCTGTTGCGAAGGACAGGTAACCTCAGCCAGAAAGATGGATGCCAGAATTAACATTCCCCTTTTCAGCAGCTCTTTCCCTTTGCTTCTTCCTGATGGAAATTCTGGGCAAGAAAAATCTATTATTACTCTCCAAATCATATCAAATATTTATCAGGGTAATTCTCTAGTTATCACCACCGATTGCAAGCCTTAGTCACGTAGTAAATCTTGTTAGTGTCATCTCTGGGAACGTGTCTCGTCTGTCTCCTCAGCCGAGTGCTGCATAAACCAGGTTGCCCCAGGGGAACTTGGYTTATGGGAGGCAGTGGAGAAGGAGGAGGCGGAGGCTATCAAAGATGGGCACAGACTTCCCAAGTCCCTTTTCTCCCAGGACACGAGATGGGGTCCATTCAGGATGGGGCTAAGGGGAGAGCAGGCAGGTTGCATGTGGGAAGGGGAGGTCTGCTGGGCCACACTGGCTAATGCCTCCCTGATGTGCCAGGTGCTCTACAGATAAACTCATCTCTAACCAGAAGCTGTCTGAAACAGGCCAGGCTCGAAAAGAGAGGTGTATTAACTTCCCCAGGAGAGAGATGAAGTGAGTTACTCAGGGCTGTATGGGAAGTTAGTGGCAGAGGCCAGAACAGAGATCAAGGTCTCTGGCTCTACTGCTAGTGGCTCAATTACATGATTATTCCYTTTGGAGCACCGTGGCTGGTTTGAAACAGGACAGTCTTGGGGGTCCTGTAAGTCAGGGCAACCTTGCCATCTCTGCTGGCCGTGCCAAGGACCCTCCCCTTCCACCCGCTGTGTAAAGGACTAGCAAATGCAGCCACTCTAGCTGGGCTTTTTTTGTTGTTGTTGTTGTTGTTGGCACCAAAATGTCTCCAGATTGTACCTATTTTTAAACTCTTTATTGGGTCAGATCTGGACAGCTTGGAGACTTCAGCTCTTCCCTCTTTCTACCCCTGTGCACATAACTTATTGCTGCAAAGGGAAGAAATGAGCAGCAAATTTCCTCTGCCAGAACCAATCAATCTGGCACCTGTCATCAGCATCACAGCAGCTATAAAATATTTAATTTCTTAATGATGAATTGGCAGATTGTTTAAAAAAGACAACAAGGAAACAAAGAAAAGGAAACAGACACTCACAATCTGCAGTCACACTCTTTGCCAGGCTGAGCCTTYGGAGCCGATGATAGCAGGAATGTATTTTTCCATCCAAGCTACCTGACAGTGCTGTCTATTAATAAAAGCCCTGCTAGTTGTTTTGGGGATGATCCTGCTCAGACAGTCATTGGTCCCTTGACTTGCCATCCCAGGGTYCCACCACTGATTCCTGATAAGACTTAGCCTTCAGAGGAGGATTTTTTTCAGAAAACAGGAAAACAGTTTCTCAAAGGCASAGATCTTCCCTCCCTCAAATGATGATACACTGGTATAAATAAAGAAAAAGAATGACCGGGCTAGGTCAGAGCACAAGTGCATCCAGCCAAGCATTCTGTCTCCAGCAGTGACCAACAGTGTCTGCTTTGGGAAATGTATAGGAATAGCTCAATCATATAGTGCTATTTCTCTAGCAGCCTCCAGCAACCTGCAGCCCAGGGAGATCTTTGTGGTTTCTCGCTCCGACTGGAATTTTCTTCCACAAGCTTGCCATTTTTTAAAGTTATGCAAACTTTGAGCATCCACAAAATCTCACTCAAATAGTCCCATAGTTCTCCYGTGTGAAGCTGTATATCTTACTTTGTTTTCAGCATATCATCTACTAATTTAACTYGGTGTTCCCAGTTCTTGCATTAAAAAGACAGTGAAAAATCTTTCTCTCTTCACCTCCCATCCCTTGGACATGTTTGGCTCACAAAACAGGGAGCAGCATAGAGATGCCTGGACTAATGGAGACCAGAATTGGKAAGCCTGCAGTGGACAGTCTGATTTCACAGGGCATGTCAGCTTGCGTGTGCCCACGGATACCTTCTGCCTCTGGTACCTACAGTTGTGAGCCTGGAGGGAAGCCAGTCCTTACCTCTGTTATCGTCTGTTTTCGAATGCRTAAGGTGATGCTGGTGGCAGTCACCAATTCAGCTGATGCAGCTGCTGTGGAAAGGGGATGGCACAGAAAGCAAGACCCTTCACTGAATTTATATGAACTACTTACAGAACTTAAAAAACACACCCCTGTCCCCATGTCAATTTATATCCATTCCTCTTGCACCTCAGTAAATCCTGTAAATACACAGGCAAGCAAACTGCCTGACCAAAGATCTCCTTTTACTGTAGCATGTGCTGGTGGGCTTTATTGCAAATACAGTGATATATGGATTTTTTTGTTTGATTAATTTCTAAGTCCTGTTCTTGGGATCTTTTAATTACAAGAGAGTCAGGAGGTTTCAGTAAAGCAAATACAAACTCGTAGCCATCACAGAAAAACCTGAAAACCAGAGTTCTAAAGGCTTGCAAAACCCTCCTAAACCCAGGGGAAATGAAKAGGAAGCAAGCATTTTTCACTTATCACCATTTATTATTTTTAAGTCGGTCTCATGATTTGAAGCAGTGACGCTCCTCAGTGGCGTGACCAAACCTACACTATTCATCTGGGCTGGGGGAGCGTGCTGGGAAGTTTGGCAGACGCAAGTGGGTGGCTGGCAGCTCGCATGCGGTGCCTTCGTGCTTCCTCCTCTGCCTCTCCTGGCAGTGTGTGGGGAGCGAGGGCTCCAGCAGACGTCCGTGGTGGGATCGGCCGGTTGTGGTGGGGTGGCAGTGTCCAGCAGACAGTGAGGGTCATGCAGCATCTTAGCTCAATTCACCAGGAAATATCTGGCAGAGCCCTCAATCTCTGTCTGCTCTAGTGATTTCTTTTAGCCCTCCTGCAGACATCCTGCGTAAATAYGTGAAACAAAAGCTCCCACTTGTACAGAAAGGGCTTAGCCTGCTTTCAAGAGGGGCCAGGGAGAACCTGAAAACCAGCCTGTTCCCACTGTGGCACCGGCTGCAGGTTTTCTGGGGATTCAAGGGGTAATCAGAAAGCAGCAATCCAACAGGTCCTAGCTAGGTGGTTGCTGATTGCAGCATAGTAAGTCTGAAGAGGCATCTCTTTCCCATCTATTAAAATAGACACCACCACCAGCAAAAAAAATGGGAAGTGTGACTCAAAGTGGGGGAAGGAAAAGGGATAGGGCCGATCGGTAGCTAGACACCCACATCAGGAGAGCATCTAAGCAAAACYGCTTGCATCCTACCGTTGTCAACGTGATTTCAAATTAAACATATGCTTAAGTAGAGAAGGGACTGAGAGAATAGTTGGCTGTAGGAAGTTTTTGGCTTGGAGTGATAGAAGGCACACGTTAAGGGTGTTYGTGGGATGAACACTATCAGAGTCCTCTCTACCACAGTGCTTTTCGATAAAGCCTTAAAAAAGAGTGTGAAGTTAAAYAGACCCTGCTTTTCTTTCTCCCTTATTACCCAAAATCAGCCCTGGACACTGGTCTGAGGGTGTCCGTCTACCCTTGACTSCTTGCCAGGCATGCCTGGCTGAAAACCTTCCTCCAGATGGAGCAGGCTATGAAAGGTAAGGACATGCAAAGAGGAAAGAAATGAAAATTTAGAATGCCCCTAATTTTGCTTATGTTTTTGCTGTCATTTAGACCGCAATAAAATGAATGTAAAATATGATGATTCCACTCTAATAACTTTTTTCATCCATTTACACTGGCATAAATTTCCTTTGAGTAGAAATTTTTGTCAGAATCTGGTTGGGGCAGATCCGTTATTTTATTATTTGATTGCAAAAAGAAACTACTTTCTCCCAAATATCTTTTTTTTCATTAAAAAGTAATAACTGAACATGGCCAGCCACAGCCACGTGTCGCAGTGAAGGTAGTCCAGCTAGAGAGCTGTAGTGTGAGAGGGAACCAGGAATCTATCGGGCACTGAGGTGGGAGCATCGCCAAAGCTAATTATAGCACTTTCAGCCTAAATAGTTTGTTTCCTTGCTAGCTGGATTAAAAAGTTAAAATTTCTGTGAAAAAAGCTTTGACAGAGGAAGGTTTTTGGCTGAGTTTCTCCAGGAGAACATGGTCCCCCCCATCCCACCTCACCCCTCCTCTTCTCCACCGGGCGTTGTGGTGGGGCGGCGATTCACCCCTTTACCCTCCCCCTTCCCGGGAACCCCTCGCTGAGGCTGCGGCAGGTACACAGCCTGAAAAAACAGCTTCTCAGGGAAACAAATCCCCCAGCCACCTGCCTCTGTGGGCCAGTTTCATCAGCTCCAGGGATTTCATCCCCCAGCCCAGGGGCTGTGCGGGGGGCCCATGGCAGAGGTAGGTGCCTCGGCTCGGGGTGAGGATGGCCGGCAGCCGGGGCAGGGCTGGGATTCAAACCACGGCGGTGGCCGCATCGTCCCCGCCATGGCCGTGCTTCCCTGGGGTCTGCAGTGCCCGATGAGGGCAGGGAAATGGGGACGGGCCTGCATGGTTCGGGGCTAAAAATGGCTGCTGGGCTTGTGGGGTCTGCTGGGCACTCGGTGCCTCAGAGCTGTGACAGGCCGGGGGGGGCTGTCGCTCTGGGGACACAAAGGCCACCGTGACTAAGGCCACCTGGACGCGAGCCRGGTGGTGAGGAAGGACAAGGCCCCCTTCAGCCCCGACATGTTAAAGCTGCTGCAGGCCGGCCTGCAGCGTGCCGGGGACTCACATGCAAACCCCTCCCTGGGAGCAGCCCCCGGGGCCGAGGACGAAGGCAGGGACCCGCGGAGCAGGGCTGGCGGCGYGGGGGAGGCCTCCGCGGCGGGGGGGACGGGGCAGGCCTGTGTTTTGGCAGGGGTCCCCTTCCGCGGGGCTGCCWGGGCTGGCAGGGCAGGAGGAAAGGGCAGGGGCCTGGAGGAGGAGCCCTCGCACACTGCGAGCAGCCCCTGTGCTCCTGCCTGCCCTCACCTAACACCAGGCCTTATTTTCCTCCTTTTCACCCCAGAAGAGCGATTTCAGGCCATGGCTATTTTAGCAGTTGGTTTCACAACCCAGAGCCCTGGCGCGGCTAGCCGGCGGCGTGCCCTGCGTTGTGCACCCCGGCTGCCATCAGACCGCTACGCTTTCCTCCCTGCTGGTGCTTTTTAAAATTTTTTACTTTATTTGTTTTATTTTATTTTCTTGGTGAGTGCAAGAGCCAGAAACAAGGGCCACGAAGCCAGGAGTGCCCAGTGCTGCACCGTGTCTGTCCCCAGCGGTGCTGCTCACAGCATCTGCTTTTTGGCCCCAGGCGAGCAGGGCTGGACYTGGCTGCAGCCTCCTTTGCAAGGCACAAGCAGAACAAGCCCTGAAAGGCTTTTCCTCTCATTGCTCTCCAGCCATTTCCTCCTGGTCTGGAGGGCTTTGGGCTCCAGCTCCAGAACAGGGGGCACTGGAGGGGAAACGGGGACCTCGTGACGTGCATATCTTCCCCTCTGCTTGAGTCAGGCTGGACCACAAGCCGGGGAGATGTGGGAAAGTGTGTGCATACCCYAGGGCTGTGAGAGCCATTGTTTCCTCCTGAGCCTGACAGTGCATGTGGATCCATCCTCTTCTACCTGCCCTGCAGGGCTTCTGCCCCGAATGATTGGGGTTTTCTTGCATTAGCTCCTTTTTCCCTTGCAATCRCTCATTTTTCCAATGCAGTAGCTCATTTTTTCCTTGCAGAATAGGCTAGGGCTTGGTTAGGCTCCAGGACTTGCTTGCATGTCTTGCTGCTTGTCTGAGGCTCAGGGGGAAGAAAGGCCGGAGCTGCGGAGGGCAGGATGAGTTGCCAAAGCTTTGGGCTGGAGAGCAATGGGAGAAGACATGAGGACTGAAGGAGGGTTTCGTTTGGAGTCGTGCCTTGGAGGGGACAAGGGGAAAGGGAAAAGGCAACAGGCTGTGCGATGACAGTGATAGCCCTGTGGAGGGGCTGGACCCACACTGACCGCAGAGGAGATGCAAACAGGTCTGGCTTCCAAGAGACGTGGCTGTGGCATCCCAAGGTGCCTTTTCCCACCAGGGAGCCAGACAGCAGCAAGCAAAGGGAATGCAGTGACACCAGCAGCCCCAAGTGCTGCCAGCCATACGCCCTGCTCTCCTCATGCTGTGCACGGTGCAGGGCTCCCCTGTCCCCAGCTCTGCTGCTGGATGTCCCTTTTCAGGGCCCCCAAGGTGGCAGGAGACCATGTTGCGCTTGCCAGTCGCTGCTGCCATCACTGATCGGGGCACTTTGCAGCTGTCACCGTAGGTGCTGTCAAGGCATCGTGATGCCATTTGCTGGCATTGTTAATGAGCGCTCTCTCCCATGGCTTTGATTAACAACGTGGCACAGCGCCCGCTGACAGGAGCTGAGGACCTACCATGGCTGGAGCAGGGTTTATTAGCAGCAAGAAGGGCCTGCTGGGAAATCTCCAGGATGGGGAATTTTCCAGGTGAAATAGAGGGCAAAATCCCCATTTTCTGCTCCATGGCTCCTTTGCTGGGGGATCTTCTGCTATTCCCCTCTGAGACCTCCGTAGTCTTCAACAGCCCTGTAGGATATGGGGCTGGTTTCRGTTCTGTGCTGAAGGATGTCAAGGKTGCTGAAACATTTGGTTGCCCAGAGAGCATCACGGCACAGGGCTGCCCTGCRACCGCCTCTCGGTGWGCATGTGGTGGTGGTGGCCGCAGGACTTCCCACTCCTGGGTGGTCAGTGCCGGGACCTGGGACATGCCACCTCCAGGGACACCCAGGAACACTGAGGTTTTGCTCACCAGTTCCTCTGCCTCCTTGGCCCCTGCAAGTTTTGTCAGCCAGGARTGTCTCTGCAGTGCGTACCTAAAGCACATGATGGCACTGCAGGAGCGCAAAACCGCCTCAGCCTCCTCTGCAGCTCAACTGGATTTTTAACCCCTCCGTGGAGGCGAAGCTGCTGCAGGTGCAGTGGCTTTGCAGGGACAAGGTGTGGAGGGAGGTTTGGGGGACGGCGATGCCCAGTGGTCTGCTGTCCCCAACTAGGGCAAAGCCTTGAGTCTGAGCTGCTGACTGCCGCTGCAGGATTGCCCCATCTCCTTGGGACCAGAGGAGACAGAAGTACAGATAGTGCTGCAACGTGGGCCTGAGCGTGTGTTTGTGAGCTGGCATCTTCCAAAATGCACGGTGGGAGCTTTGTGCAGTGGTTCCTCACAGCTGTRCGTGGCAGGGCCCCTGGGCTTGGCATGCCTAAGACCATTCCCCCTCTCTGCATAGGCCCAAACGAACCTTCCCCAAAGAGACCGGCTGTGCTTAGCCGGGCAGCAAGACAGGTAGRTCTAGGGCTAATTTGGGCAGTAGCACCTGTAACCCAACGTGCCCCGAATGCATCTGCCTGGGTGCACCGAGGAAAGCTGCCCGTGCCCTGGGCTCACTCAGATCCCGTTGCTGCCACGTTGTCTGGCTTCACCTCCTGAGCTCACACAGGCACTGAGATGGTCTTCAAATATACACCGGTCTGAATCAAGCCCTGGGAAAGGTCTTGCATGATAATATTCTGCTGGCTGGCAGCTGGGTTTTCAAAGAGAGCAAGCAAATTTGTTAGTTTGCTGGTTCCTGAAGTTACCAATYCTCTAGCCAAAAACCAGGAAGAGCCACAGAGATGAACAGAAAGGCTGCAACAGCATTTCCATATAGCACATGCTTTTTCCTGAAATAATCCCTGCAGGAGAGAAACTCTAAAATTATCTGAATGTGACAATCCTGGTATTTATCTGTTCTTATCTACAAAGAATTGAAGAGGTATAAACCCAGCAAGTTCTGCCCAAATTATTGCCAGATCCTGTAGGTATTGAAAACAGTGTGATACCCTTCATAGTGGTTGTCTTGAATTATCTGGTAGACAGAAGGTGTATGGCTCTGCTTTTCCTTCTCCTGTTGTCCCCATAGGAAAAAGTTCTCTCCAGGACTTTTCCTAAAGCAACAAGACATACATCCAGCAAAGAAAGCACAGAATCAGGAGAGGAGGGAAAAAAAAACTTTTCCAACAGAGGAGAAGGACAGAGGGGGTCTGGTTCCTGCAGCTCTCGTCCGTCTCTCTGGATGGAGCACTCTTTGCCTGGTATCTCCTTCTTGTAAATGCAGCTGATTGATTTTCTTTCTGTTTCTTCTTTTGCACTTGTTAATTTTAATATAGATTTTTTTTTTGAAACCTGAAGCAAAATGTTCCAGTGTCTCCACCCACCCTCCTGGCACTAAGTGCTGATGGTTATTTCAGTGGTTATAATTTGATTTCTGCCTCTCCTGCTGGGCTGATGTGAGAGAAACAATATTTAGAGAAGTTGAATTATTTTTTTTTTCTGGAGCAGGGGAGGCAGAGGCTGAGAGTGGCGTGGGAAGAGAGAAAGAGAATCAGCAAGAATGCACTCTCATTTTCTAGGCCATTTTTTTTTCAAGTTTGTAATCTCTGATGGGCAAAAATCACAGTATAGCTCAACTAATCAATTGCTCTCTGAAGAATGGGGAGTGCCTCATCTCTTTAGRTATTTTTGTGTTATTCTTGGTCTGCTGCAGTGACTCATCATAGCTGCTCTATGCCAATGATTTTAGGTTTGTAGCCTGAACTGTGATAATCTCCATTTTGCAGGTGGGGAAACTGAGGCACGGAGTAGTAAATTGGCTCCTTCCCCTTCAGATCGCCTGTGCAGCCAAGAACAGCGTACGCACAGGCACCAAGGGCTGATTTCCAAACTCAGGATATAGTCAGCACACACARCCCAGACCGCATCTTCAGCAGCACTCAGCTCCCAATTAAACTTAGACAAAAAGAGGTTTTCACTAGTGCTTAGCAGCCAGCCCTTCTTCAGTGAGAATACTGAGCAGCAGATTTTCAAAAGAATTCAGCTACTCCTCAGCTCTTGGAGTTTCTTAGGGAAAAGCTCCTGCATTTTGCTAAGAGGAATGGCTTTTTCTTTGCCAAAAATTTGACGCTTCATTTCTAGGCACAGAATTAAAAACTTGTTCATCACTGTTTTCTGGTTTTTAAAGGAGTAGCRTCCCTCTTTTCCCTTTTTTCTTTGATTTTTTTCTGGCTTCTAGGAACAGGCCTAGTGATTGCTTCTGTGCATATCTGAAGATAATAGCTTTGCTAAATAATTTTTCCTCTTTTAAACTATGTATCAAGATTGTCTGCTGCATAGTTTATGTTTCCTGCTGTGGAGAAAAATAATTAAAATGGAAGGGAGAAAAAAAAAATCACACAGAAAAAGAAAAAGCCTCTGTGAAAAGAAGGCTGAAGGCTTGAGAGAAATAGAAATGGGCAAATGAAGGCCTTTGGCAGCCAGAATGCATTTTGCATGAAAGGGTGCGTATATGCAYCCAGGCTTTTGGGACTATTTTACTTAATGCAAGGAGGGAGGTGCTGGTGAAAGCGCCAGCTGCATGAAGAAACCCAGTTCCATTTCTGTCAAGCAACAGAGACCTTTTCTCAAACTGCTTGTCCTCCACCTCCCGCTCCAGTCTGTGTGCAGGACAGATGTAATGGCTTGGTTTCAGATGATTGTGTCTTGAGAATAAGAAGGAAATGGAATCTTCTACCTGCCTTGACCCTGCCTCTTTCTTTCACTTAGGAGCAAAATGTTAAATTAATCCCCTGTGGTTGCTGTATTTCATTATGGGACTCCTTGTACCTGCTCTCCCTCCCTTGGCTTTAGCTTGCCCCTGGGGAAAGCATAGCAGCAGCAAACAGCAAGAAACGCCTACATGTGCCAGGCTGATATTAACTCCAGGGACAGATGAGAGAGATGGGAAGTTGCAATTACAAAACTGTTGTTCAGACCTGAAGATTTTCTCCCTAAGTCTAGTTAGAGACCGAAGCATTGCATCTAGTTTTGACTGCAAATTTCAACAGAGCAGGAGAAAGGGAGACCCCGCTTATAAGTGAGAGTGCAGTGTGAGTCTGCAAGGCTTGCCTGCAGGAAAAGTGGTAAGAGAACTCTTTCCTACGCTGTATTTTTAAGCAAAGGAAGCAGCCTTTGAAGGGCACCCACTCAACCCGCTCCCATGCCCACAGTATGTCTGAAGCCAGAAGAGATGAGCTAACTCCTTCTACACCCCTGTCTTAAGATCTTTCTGGGAAAGACTCCCAATACCCTTCCCCTAAAGTACATCCACCCACCCAGAAAAACACCCTGCTTTCCCAAAGCACACCAGACTACCAGGACTTCCGATTTAAGGCCAGCCCGGATGCACTGCAGGTGCTGCCCACAGCTGGGGGATCACTGGAGCTCCTTGCCATGGCCAGGGGAAGCAGCAGCTGCCAGCCCTGGGTTTTGGAGGGCAGTGGTGCTCCAGCTGKGTGGCAGTGAGCAGAAGGATCTACTTGGATGGATTAATCAGCCTTGCAAAGGTCTTTTTCCAGGCCAGGGTACAGGGGGAAGAGGGTGGATTGAGAGCACCACAGAGCACTTCCCCCTGCTGAGCTGGAATTTGTATCTAGCTCATTGAGGATAATTAGATGATCGCCATCAGATGGGTAAGCTGAGCTCTCACTTTCTGCACCATTCCTCTAAGAGCGGAGCATATTATCGCTGTTTCTTACCAGCCTGAACCAGCAATCGTCTCTTTGAGCTGTGACACTGTCCCTATATAATTAAGGCTGTCAGTCAAACTCAGACACCTAAATACTACAAACTCCATGGCTTACGAGGATTGATCACAGGACTTTATTGCTTGGCAGTCAAAGCAGCACTTTGCGGGCTCTCTTTTCCCTTGTTGGAGGAACAAATTTTGGAGCTGTGAGAAGGAAATGACCCTGGGAAAGCGGTTAGGTGCCTCCAGTGCTTACTGGATATGCTAGCTGTGAGCATGGGTCCTGTGCAGTTGGTGGGATGAGCTGCACTGATCCTGATTGCTGTTTCTGGTTCAGAGCCGGCTTCTGGGGCTCAGGGTATGGGTGGGACCTGCCTATGCTGGCAGGGAGTTTGARTGCTTATCTGCTGCCTCAACGGGACAGAGCACCCAGCAAAACAGTGAGAGAAGGGCTTGACCCAACACAGCCACTCTTCTCCGTGCACGGGGGCCTTATGGGTCAGCAAACAGAACATGGGGGGGACCAACGCTGTAGGGATGGAAGCATGGCATCGGGAAGTGTAGACTTGCAGGACGGGCCTGTGTGCCTCTGCAAAAGTGCCAGGCAAAAGCTTATCAGCCCTGTTTTTGACTGGTGTCATCTCCACTGTTTTGCAGGATGTACATGGAGACAGCGTGAATGCCAGATCTGTAGCAGGGAGGCTGTTCTTTGCCTTCTTCCAGGGCGAAAAGCTGGTGACCTGGCTCTGTGTAGGTAAGAAAACCTCAGTGCATGCTGAGCCCTGCTCTGTCCCCGCCAGCACTCACCGCTGTGTCCCCCTGCCCTAGGGCCTTGCTGGACYGGGGCTCTACAGAAGGAGAGGACCCTCCTGGCCACTGATGTCTTCACAGGCCATCAGTGAAGAGAGACCCCAAAAATGGCAAGTGACAGAAGAGAGGAGGGAGGCGACGTGTTTCCATAAATCAGACACACGCAGCCTTAGGTGTCCCCACAGACTGAGATGGGGGTGACTTGTGYGTTCTCCCAACACATGGGCGTCAGCAATGGGAACACAGGCCCATGTCATGGTGATTGCTCCAGCAGTTTTATTTCCCAAATGCTGAGCCCCCTCCTGAAAATGGCCCCACRCATGCGGCTCTTCTGTGCACAGGCTTTGCACTCGCGTTTGTCACTAGCAAAGCTGGGCTTCTCCAGAGAGGCTTTAACTGTGCCTGTTTTGGGTGTATGTTTAGAAAATCAAGTCATCTTGGATGTCTTTGGGGGTGTGGAGAGTAGAAAAGTATCTAAAWGGTGACTTTTTTCCCAAAGTGTAAAAATCTTTTTGTTGTTTGGCACAATTGTAAAGCAAATTCCTCCCTATGCCCACCCAATACGCTACTTCTGCAGCAAGGGCAAAGGAGGAATAACTTCTTTAAAAAGTGTTAATATTTGCAAACACCCGTGCAAGGTCTGCATCCTGTGTGATATGTGTGCACAGGGCTGTGGGAGGATAGAGCAGGGTTAATGTGCTTCTGTGATACACAAATTAAATTCCTCTGTGTGTGTGTGAGGTCTAGCAGTCACCCTCTGATAAATGCTGCTGCGATCTTTGCAGGATTTGGGTCCGGAGGTGGGTGTTTACCTGTGTCGTGTGTATGTGTGTAGCAGCCCAGAAGTAATCAGCTGATGAAAGCCTCTGTGCGGTGTGTGTAGGAGGTCCAGGAGAGACCCACTAACACAGTGGCTGTACGAGCGTATGTAACTGCTTGTGATCTCCCTCCAAGAGAAAGAAACCCAGTTCTAATTTCATACCATCATTGAAAGGCTGGTTGTTTGTCACAGAAAAAATCACTGCTGCTGAATGACCAAGATGTGACCACTGTCATTTTCATTAGATGGGTGCAAATGATGGAGGACTTTTTCCCTTCTGCATCCACAGTCCCAGATTCACCCACGTGGAGCAGGGCACTCGGGGTGAGCTGAGCTCATGCTCTGAATCAGCACAGTGCCTTGCTCAAGGTGAAGAGCCACTCAGACAAGCTATCGTCCATGTTACTGAACTGCTTTTGGCTAATCTCTTCTCTGGCATGAACCTTTTGATTTCAGCCTGGGAAGCAGCCCTGCTCAGGACTGGAGGATTTCTCCTGCATGTAGATTTCTTCTTATTGCTGCGAGYCTTTGCTGTCCTCAGCAAAGGCTTTTGTCCTCTGGGCATGTGCCCAACCACCACGGTGTGGGTTGCAGCTGCACCCTACTGCCTGTCTGTGGGATAACGAATCACTTTGTGCAACAGGGGCTGTTTGAAGGCCCTCACGGTCCCCTGTCCCCTGTGGCATCCCGAGGAGCAGCCAGCTGACAGCTATGGAGAAAAAGGAGCGAGGGAGCCCACACCATCGATGTGGGGCTCCACAGCTCACCCCAGCAGTAGGCRCAGCCAGGAGGGCTGTGGGTGCAGGGAAGGGGAGCCAGGCTTTGGGGCCAGGCCAGCCCCACGGGAAGGGTGCTGAGAGGCCGAGGGCTGAGAGGTCTGGCTCAGAGAGTGCCATGGTCAGTCCCTTCCCCTCTCTGCACTGTTGCCCTGTCATTTTACAGATTGATGTGAGTGATTTCTGCAGCACTGTGAGGCTTGAGCTTGCAAGCAAGTGTCCTTAACTGCTGGGGAAAAGGATGCTGCATTTACTAGGCTTCATCACCAGAAGGCCCCGTTTAATTTTGTCTAGAGTGGGGCTAACTCAAATACAGCCACTTGGAGGCTCCAAACTCTGAACCAGGGTCTGCTCTTCCGCAGGTCTGATGGCTGCAGGGGCCCGGAGATGCTGTCAGAGGGGAGAGGTCCTGTGGGCTGTGCAGTCGGGTGGTCCTAGCTGTAGTGCTGCGGCCGTGCGGCTGCTCCGCCTGTGTCAGCCTCTCCTTTGCCTTCCGCAGGTCTGTGCCTGCAGAGCCTGTACTACTCTGGGATGAACTCACATGAAAGTCACATTGAATAAATTACCTTTTCTTCTTCCCTTTTCTGACCTCAGTGCTACTGTGGTCTGGGCTAGTAGTGRGGGACAACTCATTATTGTGGAAAGAACAGGCAACCACCCTCCCAGGATAAAACCTGGATGAGAAACAGCTCCCCCGATAAGGTGTGAATCCCTGGGGACTTGGAGGACTATGTTCTGCCTGGCAGTGACTTGAGGGCAGGGCAGGCAGAAAAGTAGCAGGATGAAACAGCATCAGTGAGCATGGAAGTGCCTTAGCTAGACTGCAGCAGAGATCCCYTGGTGCTGATGGTCACTTCCAGAGTGCCTTGTGGACATCCCACAGTGCTATTCATTGCCTGTCTCTATCTGGAGGAACGAATGAGGCTTACCTCAGGCCAATGATTTTCTAAAACTCAAGCTGTTCAAGGTCCTGAACAGCTTGACCTAACATTGGCATTAGCTCTTCAGAGATCTGTTTCCACCTAAATTCCTTTGTGTAAGGGAGCCCTTTATGTGCTCTTAGGGGGCAGGGGTGCTGTTCATGGGACAGAAGTGGTCAGGAGCTGGGAGACGGGACAACATGGTCAGGAGCTCAAACCCCTACATTTATAGACCTCTTTAAGAGACCTCCTGAWCTATCACTGATTCTCAGGCCACAGTCAGAGAGCCTTTAGGCAGGGCTAGTAGGAAATGAACCTTGTTTCTTTCACAGGAAGCATCTTGGTGCTTGCCAGAGACACTTTGTGTGGAGAAAGCCTTTTCTTGGAAGGTTTGTTAGCCACGTCTCATTTGTTTGGGGAGTTTTGTTGAGAGATGAATCAGTGTCTCAGTGGCTGCTGATGGGTGGAGACTGGCAGCCTGGGGTTTATGTGCAGATACGCGGGAAGGGAAATAGAGATAGGTTCAGCTAACTTGCACAATGGCATCTTGACACCATTACAAGTGAGTCAACAGGCCAGCAGAATGATGCAATACAGATACGTGTGTAAAATGTCTTCTGAAGGACAGAGAGGAAAAGATGCGCTGTTGAACCGATCAGTGTGCCGTGAGGCTTTGTCATGGGTGTCATGAGCTTTGTCATGAAGTGAATGAATAAATGACATTGGAAACGTAGCTGGAATTCTGCCACTCTCTCTTCTTGTGGATAAAGAATGAAAGGATGAATAAGCTTTCCCCAAACGTGTAGAGAAAGAGGAATTATTGAAAAGGGAGAGGAACTGGGGGGCCAGAACTGGAGGGATTTTGCTGCCACTGCTGCTCAGAAGGTGGATTAGAAACAGCACTAAGGACTGTATTTAAAAGATGTGGGTCATTTCTGGGAAGTACTTCAGGATAGCTCAGTAGGTTTCCAAAGCTCTTCATTATGCAGCCTGCTTCAGCTGTCCTAGTCCTTGTGTCTGGTACTGTTGTGACTGCTCCACTCAACCCTAAACTGCTGCCTCTCTGAATCTCTCTTGGTAGGTTTGAATCTCACTGGAAGCCTTTCCTGACCAGCAAATCCTTATACTCGCTCATGGACAGACCTTTTAGAAGAGAGCTTGAAAAAGTTCTGTGGTTCCATAAGCTGTCTTTTGGGTTGCAGAGCTCAGGTATTGCAATGCTCTTCCCTCAGCRTTGTCGTGTCTTGGATGGACGCTGTGCAGCTGGAGAGCCTCCCCCGTATGGGGCAGCCTTGAGTGCTGCAGAGGAGACGGAAATACAGCTGGGCACCAGGGTGCACCAGGGGAAATCTGGACTGACTGGATGGCATGCTTTTGAGAAAAGGTCATAGTTCATGATGGTGGTGATGGAGGAAGGGGGAAGTGCTTTAACTCCAGGCTTTAGCTGTGCCAGGAGGGATGGAAAGGGGAAGGCTGGCAGCAATGCTCCTGYGGATGAAGCAGGAGCCATTGTGGAAGTTACCAAATGCCAACGGAGAGAAGATACTGAGTGGGTCAGTGCCTTTTGCCTTTTTCAGTGTGAGGTACTACAGAGCACCTTTGGTTGCTGGTAGCGCTGGTCATAAAGTGCATGCCTTTTATGTGGAAAAATGTCTCTGTTTGGACAGGGTTGGGCAGATGGATGTGACAAGARTGGTGTTTGAGCAGGCTCTCCCATGTAAATTGTCCTGGCACTTTATGAAAGGATGAAAACTATCTCTTTAGAGCAGAAGAAAAAGGAGAGTTGGCCCGTTGGCAGTGGTGAGGGCAGGTTTCTTCTCTGAAGATGACTCTTCAACTTCTTGTCTTCCAGTTCTCTCTGCGTTTATCACATTGCAGCTTCTTCCACGGCAGGAGCTGCCTGGAACCTTTGCCCGGTACRAAGGCTGGGCTGGAGATGGGTGTTGGGGGAGCAGACGTGCGAGGGAAGTGATAGTTGGGTTGAGAGCCCTGGTTTCTGCAGCTACTCAAAGTTCTCTCTTTTAGTGCTCAACTTCACAGACCTCTCTGCCTCTCACTCCTGTCACTGTTCATCTCCTCTCTCAGTAGGTTTCTCTTTCTCTCCCTTTTAAACATGCTCTTTCAAGCAGCTCTTGTACTGATGAACTTAAGCTGCTAGATCCCAGCTCCCTCCCTTTAACTTCTGTCATACCMTGATCTCTGTTCTCAGTATTGCACAGTCCCATCTATTTTCTCTTGCTCTAACTCCATCCCAAGTGTGAGAGTCCASGATTTGGACAGTTGGGTGCCTCCCTCAGTTCTGCCTGACCACATTCAGGGAGAGCAGAAAGCGAAGTAGACTGTGGCAGCTGTTGGCAAACACTTTCATTTGGGCACTTCTTTCCTCTAATTCATTAGAGGAATTATTCTGTGACCTCTCATTCTTCCTCTCCACAATACACTGCATGCCTCAAGCAGATGTTCACTCTGCTAGTTACTGGTCTGCTGGGTATCCACACTTGACTTTCTCTCCATTTCTTTAGTGTCTTGTGTCCTCTGGCTAACTAGAGATCCCTCGCAATTTTCCTGGTACATTGATGGCATTGCATTGCCTTATGGTCACTAAGATAAGACCTCGCTGGCTAGGATACAGCCAGAGTCCTACTAGTCACGGCTTCGCYCCTCTGATGCCACCCTAGGAGTTACCCGGGAACATCAAAAAGGCCCTCAGGGGATGCTGATCTAACCTGGTGGAGACACTTGTCAGAGAAGGACTTCATCTCTTACAGTCTATTCTTTTGCCAGCTTATGGTGCCAAAGGTGCATTGTGGTGGGCAATGGCTACTCCATCCATGGCCAACGCTTTGGGAAAATGATTGACTCACACCACGTTATCATAAGGTACTCAATCCTTACTAAAACTGTAACAATTAAGCAGAGGCTGAGGAGTGATAATGTGCATGTGACTTTCTTGCCTGGCAAACATAACATCTAGGATCCATCAGCTCAGGTAACCAAATAACTTTCTTGCAGTTCATGGCCAAGCACAGGCACTGCACGAGCCAGAATTTGTACCACTCATTCACAGATGTTCTACCTAGGAGCTGGATAGCCATCTCCAGCTTGGTGGAGTGGCAGGCAATCCCAGTGTTACAGGACTCTATGCATTTTTACTCTGACTTGAGAAAGCAATTTAATTTCTCTGTGCCTCACTTCCCTATCTGAAAAATAGTGGTTGCCTGCCACTGCTGTCTGCCATTTTATTACAAGGGAGTAACTATCGGTGTGTCTGTGTGAGGTGCCCCATACTGTGGAACCAGGCTGCCAGGTTGGGCCATAATGTGTGTCGGTGCCCTCAGGTGAGTTCATGCGGCCGGTCAGGTATCTGACAGCACACAGCTGCCTCCATGATTGGGAACAAGTGATACTGAAACTGGACAAATTCTGGCTTTGATTCTCAGATTAAATGATGCTCCAGTAAAAGAGCTCAAGAAAGATGTGGGTGAGAGAACCAGCATCCATCTCTTCTTCCTTGAGTCAACTCTGCCCAACCCTCTGGAAAACAGTGACAACAATACACTGATGGCGTTTGTCTCATTCAAGCCCCTGGATTTCCTCTGGCTTAGGGAAGTATTGCTGAAAACAAGGAATAAGGTGAGATGTCTTCAATGATGGAAGGTTGAAACCAGGTTATTTGTAGTGACATATTCAATAGCTCTAATAATCATGTATCTTTCAAGTTCTCAATGAGCTGCATCTGAGACCTTATTTTTCACTAATTAGAAAGACCCCAGTCTCAGCCACATTGGAGACAGGTGTATGGGAATGAGTGGAAAAGACCGGGAGATCCTTTGTTCCTCCGAACTCTGATGAGTCCTTCTGAGCACCCAGCSAGAGCAATAGACTACAGCTAACTCAGGGATCCTTACCATGGCACTGTCTGGTGTSCATGGGCATGCCTTAAGTATCTCTCTGCCTTTCTCCTACAGATGAAGGYGGGCTTTTGGCGCCAGCCCCCCCGGGAATGGAACTGGAATGTCTCTCAGCTTCGTATTCTCAACCCGTATGTCACCTGTGAAGCGACGTACAAGTTGCTGCAGCTGAACACGTCAAGTAGGGTATGATACTGTACTGGAGAGAAGACAGATGAGCATCAGTGTTCTGTGTCTTCCCTTATACCTTACTGCTTCAGTGCCATGCAAGGGGAAGGAAAACCTTTTCATTAGATTAGCTAGTCCCTTCCCCTAGTAAATGCAGTCTTTTCCTAGAGCATGGTGCTTCAGGTTTGGAGCCCTGCTCCTACCCAGGAAAGGAAGACTCTTCCCCACCTTTCACAGCACTGCAGTGTTATTTTCATTCCAGTCTGCCCCATCACCCCTTGCCATTTTGCRTTCAAATCCCTTTATAGAGTTATATTTCTGTCCATAGTTCTAGACCTCAGAAAACCTGGTTCTCTAGTGAYGAGCAGCTGTGCCGTATAAGCCCTTTCATACGTGTTCCTGTGCTTTCCCTGTCTCAAGACCATTACTGATAATTAGCTAGTGTAGAATGGGAGGAATTTTGGTTGGCATTCCTTGAAACACTCCGTTCTCACAGATCTCTGGCCTGAGGCTGGCTGTTATGCCCWCTGCTTCTGGAGCACAGATTTCCCCTTCACTGCACGATGGARGATTATTTCATTAATGAATCTAATGATACTTTGTCTTTGGTCCTGACGATCTTTGTGATGGTGCTGTGCAATCTTTAATTAACTTTAAGCCTGCCAGGCACTACTAGGATGTTTATAATCTGCAACAAATGCAGGAGAAGCTTGAAGGCCTGGTGTGGTAAAATAACCTTGTCCAAGGTCATGCGCTGACTCTTGGCTGGGGCTGAGATTAGATGCCAAGTCCCTGACTGCTRAAGCAATGCTGTAAAAAAAGTACATTTCCCTGCTAAAATGTTTGGAAAGTGCAAAGTGGGACAATCCAGGTGAGGAGAGAGAAGCGCTCAGTTAGGCTTGGGGGMCCAGAGAGCATGTTTAGCTGCTTGCGAGAATGGTGGCTGTGCTGCTCAGTCACAAGGCTTTTAAGGCAGCGTTTGATTTTGTACGTGGCCRTGTTAGCTTTTCGTGAGCAGAAGGCAGTTTTGTAGCACACAGGCCAGGGACAGGAATTTAATGCATGGATTAAAAGTGAGGTATCACACAAGGGCCGCCAGCAGGGAATACACAGAAAGAGGCACATGGAAAAGAGGGATGCAGAGACCTTGTATAGGCCCTGTCATGGATGTGGATTTGTTAAAAAGTGTGCTGATTTCTTCCATTTGAAGCTTTTTGATTTCCATGGAGCTCTATGTTTTATCAACGCAGAGCCCTCATCTTCTGCAGCACCTTTTCATAAGATGCTCCTTGTTTGAGTTTTGAGAGTGCTGTCCCTACATCTGTCCTGTTTTATTTACATATTTTTTTGCTATATTGAGTGTGGAAGAAGCTACTGGTCCCAGCTGCAAAGGTGTTGCTGGTGTCAGTGTTGTAAAAGTATGAGTTTGAAATCCTAAACAGATGTTCTCTCTTTTCCCTTCCCAGAGATATGCCACCACGGGAATCATTGCTTTGAACTTAGCCCTCCATATGTGCCAAGAGATCAATATTGCAGGCTTTGGTTACTCTGGCAACCATGAGAATACTACGCCAATACGTTAGTACAACATGGGTCGCTCATGGAAAAAAGAGGTAGAAAATGTCTCTCCTTCAAACTAAGGTGTTCTCCATTGGGGAACCCACCGGACAAAGCTGAGAGTCAAGCAGCTGAGAGGTCTGGTAACTATCGCTGGTGTTACCCATGGAAATTCCTGCTGGCACRTGCCAGGGGAATGTGTTGGGACATGCTTTGTTCTSAGAGAGCAGCTTGGACACAGATGCTGGCACCTTCAGTGTGCCTTTCATCTRTCTTAGTTTGGTGATGAGGGTCTTGTGCAGTGGAAGTCCTGCAAGGGGCTGCAGGCAGAGTTGGATTGGGCAGGATCCGGTGCATTTTGGGCAGGATGAAGGGCACTGTAAGGAATAATCTATAACTTTTCCTCTCTTGTCCCTGCAGCTCTTTCAGCACAATATCACCACTGAGARGATCTGGCTGCTGAAAATGATTGAGTGGGGGGTGATGGCTGACATAGCCAGCCTTTCCTTCCAGGCCCAGAACTGCTGAGAGAGGGCTATGCTGCTTGCTGTCCCCTCCAGAAACCRCTGATGATCCCAGATGGGGTTTGCCCTTGTTCCATGTTGTTTTGAGCAGGTGACAGTATGTCCTGTCACATGTGGGGTGGGAGATGAATCCCTGAGATTCAGAGCACTTGTCCTTTCCTCGGTTGGCCTCTGGTTTCCACCGCTGACTGCTGTGTGAAGGGTGGAGTGTTGCACAATCCTTCTGCCTTGGGTAATCCCCTCCTGTTTTGTAAATAGCCATCCTGTGCTCATCAGTTACTTGTGAAAAGCACTAAACTGAGATGCTAAGCTGGTCCTTGGCCCCTGCACAAGGGAGGGGGTGAAGGTGCAAAACCTGCCATGGGATTTCAAAGTCCTTCCTAAGCAAATTAGAGTGAGAGAGAGTCATACCCATCACTTTGGAAAAGGGCCAGGTTGAACACTCAGAGATTTCAGTGTCTTGCTAATTGTTGGGAAACATTAATGTCTGCAGGAAACAAGAAACATTGTTCCTTTTGTTGTTCTGTTTGAGAATAAATGCACTTCTGATTTCAAGGAGTTGGCACAGTCTTGTAGGAGGGGGATTTCTGGTCAGGACAGGTGAGAATTACCTTAGTATCTCTTCTGAGATCTTCTCATGACTTTATGATCCCATGTAATCCCCTCTTTTTTTTTTCTTTTTCCCCTCAGCACGCTGTCCGGAGGTTTCCATGTCTCTTCCAACTTATTCCAAGCATGGAGACACCCTGCCAAGTCTACTTTGTGTGCTGAAGATCTTCCACATTTAAGAATCCCCACTTAAGAACCCTTAAACCCTCACTTATCTGTGGCTGGCTCATGTCCACATTCCACCTCTGGGACCACATCTTCTCATCCTCTACTTCTTCCTTCCAGGATGCAGCTATGTCATATTTTCCCTTCTYCTCTCGTTGCTACTTTCTTCCTGGCCTTTCATCATGGGTTCACCTCAGTTGCTGCCTCACCAAAATGCTGCCTCTACCAGCAGAAAGAACCTACAGTGATGATCCTACAAGCTGATGGCTATGTTGGTATGACCAATTTGCTGCAGCCTCTTCAGCCATTGGGTGTTCATTGGGAAGAAGGGTCCTCCTGCGTAGCTATTAGAGGGCAAACTCCAAGCGTGGGGTTGGCTTAACTTACATCAGGCTGCATGTGGCTTACAGCAGCAGCATTTGGGGTGTGGGAGCATTAGTACAGTACCCGTATAACTGCTGACTATTTCCAGGGGAGGTCAAACTTCTGCTTTACCTCCCATTTCCTTCCTCCCTCCCCTTCGCTGTGGTCAGGCTTTCAGGGCACTTCCTGTGCTATTCGTGTCACTCCTTTCCTGGGTAACTTCTCTTCTACTGCCTCAGCCCCATCTCTTGAAAGCTTTCCATAATGCCCTGTCTCTCATCATCTGCAAAGTGTTAATGCCCTTCATGTTGCTCCCACTGCTGTTCCCTTTTGGTCAGCCTAGTTCCTCCTCCATTAGAGCTGAAATGGGTTTGTCCTGGTTGGTGCATGCAGTTCAAGGCCAAAGAAATGCTGACAAAATTCCCCCAAGACTGCCTTGCCTTGGGAGACTGGTGGAAGAACTGGATGCCCTGGTCCAGCTCAGTTTGAGAAAGGCTGCTTGAAGGCTGAAAGGGATGACCTAATCTTGCACATGCAAACAGAACTGAACTGAGCTTGGGAGAAAAAGAGTGTTTTAATAAATTTTAGCAGCTTTACACTGGCTTCGGGTTTTACTCTTTACACAAATAAGTCTTTGCTCTCTAAATAACACATAATAGCCACACAGGTTCTGCAGATTCCAAAAATAGTGTGTTCCAAATGCATGCAAATGACTTGACCACTCTTTTGGAATTTATTGCTTTGTAAGTAATGGAAGTGGGCTCTCAACTATGTGGACAATTAATATTCTATGTTCTTCTCCTGGTACAGTAAAATGGCATCTTAATGTCTAAAAGCTGATGTATAAGGCATGCTATGAACTAACCCCAGGAGATGGTTTACATTTTCCTTCTAGGTAATGCGTATACAAGAACTTCGCCACAGCTTGCAGGAGCTGTGTCTGCACTTTCTGCCGCAGTTGTTGCAACATTTTCCTGTCATGTAGTGTCAAGTCATGGTAGTGAAACCATAAACATGAGGCTCAAAAGTCTTAGCATTGGCCACTGCCTGTGGCAGTGCTCTCAGTACCTGCGGCAAGCAGGTCTGCTACACAGCTTTTTGCTCTTATGTTTAAGAGCTGGCTGGTTTTCCCTTAAAACAGGGTTCTGTAATCTCTCCAGGTAACCACAATTCATTAGAGCTGCCTCTTGTTTCAAACTTTCCCAGAGTGTCGGAGCAATGTGGTAGAGGCTTAGTATTTAAACATGCTTTGGTGGTGGCACTGCATCCCCAAATCAACCTTTCTTGTGTCCGGTTTAAAAAGTCTGAGATCTGCAGTCCTCCATGCCCTACACGCCTTTCATGTTTGATAGTCTGAATAAATCCTTGCCCTACAGCAGACTCATTATTATCAAGAGAAGTGGGGGAAAGAAGATGGAATAAGTAGGATAAGGCAAAGCCACAGTAATACAAAACATATGTAAATGAGGCTACAAGAGACCATAATAAGAATGTAATGGAGGGGGAAAGAAAATGAGTCCTATTGTTGCTTCAGTAGCAAAAGCTAGCATCGGTCTGAGGTGGTAAATCTACCCGTCTCAGGGCTGCGGAAAGGCAATTATACTCCTCCTAAGCACAGTGCATTTCATACCGAGGCACTACGAACATCCTCACATCGATGGCAACAGTGAATCCCTGGCTTTGTGACCAGCCGAGGGGTGACCACGGTTCATCCGAGGCAGAAGGGCAGGGAGCTGCTGGGCTGTTTGGTGCCAGCCTGCCTCTCTCCAGGGGTCAAGGGAGCTCCACCGTCACTCACTGCCTGTCCACAAATGCTTGGCAAGCGAGTCTGGATGCCTCCACCATCTGTATGAAATCCTTCCAACCATTTAGATTAAACATTGACTTCAGTAAAATGTAGGGCTCCTTACTGACCTGATATAGTCTATATGGAGTAGCTGCCACAGATAGTGACTATCTTGACACTGATTAATCACTTCTTCTAGCTGTGTACTTGTCCCTGGTTACTTGACACAGTTCTTCCCTAATAGCTTTTGAATAGTTCTGGGGTATTCATATGACCTTGGCTTTGGGGAATAGTCCATCTGATGACACACATTACCTACTTCAAAGTAGGCTTGGCTGCTTTTCATCAAACAAACTTAGACGGTAGCTTTTGGTTTTTTGTTGTTTTTTTTTTTTTTTTCTTTCCCCTGTGTACACCAGTACCTGTCCTTTTCTGCAATGGGAACACCTTAGCTATGCTGGATTCTGTTTGGTTTAGGTGGCACCATTTGCAATGGGCTGGGGCTTGGTCTGTGCTATATAGCATGTAGAGGCTGTCTGTGATTCCACCTCCATGTCCTTACCTGTCACAGTCACAGGCATGACAAGCAATCTGCATTACTGATGCTCCTAGCTTTGAAAGTAGCAGTTAAATGATTTATAACTAGAGTCAATCATTGCTCAGACAGACAGCAGCAAAGCTGTCCAACACCCCAAACTAAATGCAGAGTTTCTCTCTCAATCTGAACGTTGTTCTCTTCTTCAAAGGTACGAGATCCAGAAGCAAAGGCAATAGGTCTTCCAGGCTGATCTTCCGTCAACTGTGAGATCATTACACCCACTTCATATGGGGAAGCATCACAAGTGAGAGTTATAGGCATCAAGGCACTCTAGTAAGGACCTGTTCTGATGATACCAGTTTCTCAGCTCCTTCACCAGCCTTGGTGCAGGGTGCATGTGGATCAGCACTGTCCCTATCCAGCGTCTGCCAGGTCAGCCAGGGGCTGCTGCGTGAGGCGGTGACTCACCGCTTCCAGGCAGCAAGGTATTTGTGGAATTTGCAGCAAAAAGATCCTAAAACCATTTTCAGATTTTTTTCCCCATTTTTCCTTGTGATTTATATAAATTGCTTGTTCCAGCAGAATAACTGGGAAAACTCAACATACTGTTAAATTTTTGAAACATTTCCTTTTGCTTTTCCTACCCTCTCAGACAACATTTCAAACCTGGACAGATGACTGACTTGCTGAGTATAAGGACTGGTGATGTGTCAGCTGAACCTCGAGGACTTGGTAACTGTCTACACACCCTGAGCCCAGACCCCAGCTGCAATGGGACATGATTTAAGCTTAATTCACCACAGGTGACTGCTAAGCCAAGTTGTATTAGCTGATACTGTGCTGGTTGGGAAAGCACATACCACCAGTGCTGCAATCCATCTGAGAGCCATACTGGGTCAGCTGGCGTAGCCTGACCACATGCCTGAGCTTTTCAAGTACTTTTGGAAGTTCKTGTCGTGCTCCCCATCTCTAGCTCCACAAATTGTGTAAGTGCCAGCATCTCAGGAATGCTCTCTCCCATCTGATCCATGACTCACAACCACATAGTTGTTACAGATGGTCCTTTCACTTAAAATAAGACCTGGTTTGTTTAATCTTGAAATAGTTCTTGCCATGTTCCTCAGCCTCCATTTGCAGATAGACTTGGGGAACTGCTTAGGATGACTACTGAGGCAAATGCATCCTCTCTTCTGGGTAATAGCTGTTGATCTACGTGTGATACTGGGTTAACTGTGACCTTGAAATCACCAGATACAGACAGCCCTATCTGTTTTCATGGCTATCACCAGTTGTTTTGTTCAAGAGTTTAGCTAACTTTTCTTTTTGGCTAGAGTACACAAATTATTTTCTTTTAATATAAGCAAGTACAAGATGTTTTGTCAATCCAGCTACATTGTGGCTGTCTTATGCTGTGTAATACCTTGCTTGAGATCACAGAGGTTGAGTATATGCTGTCTGCTGTTGTGTTACTTATATTATAATAATGTTCAGGAGAAGAAAGTTTACTTGGGCATGTGTTTTTAGAAACACAGATTTTCTGTAACACCTCCTTTCTAAGAGATCTTTGATGATCCCACCAGTAAATTGCCGGCACAGTGAATCAGTTTAATTTTAGATGTTATTCTTGTCACTTTAAAGGGTTCCAAATAATACTTTTGTTTCTTGTGAACCGAAAGAGGCAATTACATAGGCATTATGGCTTTCTACAGTCATTGCACATTGTTGTATGCAAGCTGAAGAATATGAAGTTAACCAGCATTGACTTTCTAAACTGGTGGCTTGGTTTGATTTGCTAGCTTGCATGTTTCCTGCTGGTGCCCCATCCCTTGCAGTTTTTATRTGATTTGTCCTTGCAAATGACAATGTGTATTGTGAAACTGTCCCTTGTGATAGAAGCAGCACATTCTCTGAATGTCCTTCAAGCTGTACTTTCCACTTGACCCCTAAGCATGGCTGTTGGATGGATTTTGAGATGCTCCCAAACTCTCCAGCATCTTCAGTGAGTCTCCATTGAAATGGTAATTTCTGGAGCATACTTCAGGCTCATCTCAGCTTTAGATAAAAATTAAATGTGGATTGCTTCATTCTGCATATTGAATACTAAAAGATGCACTCATTTGTCCTCTCTGCAGACACATGATGCTCTGCCAATTTCCTTAATCCAGGCACAGAAGCAGTCAGCAATTGTTTCCATTCACTTTTGATTCCATCTGTAAAAGGAAGTACCTGCAATCACGAGAGGCTTTTCAGAACAGGGATTTTGTAGAACTTGCCCAATTTCAACAAACTTTTTGTCTGCTGGCTTAATGGGCATTATCTGGCTGCACATCAGGGTGTCGGTTTTAGCTCCCATTGTGCTGCCAYGTGTTTTTCATCGCAGAGATCATCTGTTATTTTAGGATTTCCCCATCTCTCAGTGGCCCTCTACTGACCTGCCAAAGAAGTCCAATCCCCCCCGCCATATTTTAAACTTTTCTTTATAAGTGGATTGCTCACTGGCCTGATACTGCAGCTTTTATTTAATATCAATTTTCACAGATTTTCATGAGTAGTCGTTCCCTATTCCATCTACTTCTAGACTAGTGGCCCATCCTCGTCTCACATTTTTGCAACTTCTTTGTCTATGTGGTGTTAATAATAGCCAGCAACCCTATGGCTGGATCCCCAGTAACACTTTCTAGTTATCTACAGAAAGACAGGAGTAGATACATGAATGCACTACCATTTATCAGAGTAAATGAAGGCAGGGAGCTTTATTAGAAGGCTCACAGCTGATTTAAATTAATATTGCCAACTGTGAGGTTTTACAAAGCCTCTTCCAGAAACAATAGCTCTGTCTGCACTGTAAATTAAGGATGGTATTGAGATGTACTCACTTTTGTAGCAAGGCATCAAACACAGATTCAGGCATGACCAGGGCAGATAGCAGCTCTAAGCCTACATCTGGGGTGTTTGTGCCTCTCCCGGGTTGCTGCCCCCAGCAACCCACCCACCCAAGGGAAGGGGGCGGAGAGGTGTAAGGTCCTGGGCTCTGACCACTCTATCAATCTCCTGTATTTACTCCTTGTGCCTGGCCGTGTGCAATTTGTTCCTGTGATAATTGCAATACTGTGGTCCAGCCAGATGGATAAAACCTAGAGGCATGTTCATAAGAGCTCAGCCGTAGACAAACCTGTTGTTACCTGGCTCAAGAAAACGTCTGCTGCAGCTGAGCACTTCTCCACTACTGGCCAGYGTGGTCTAGCTGGCAGCATGGCAGAGGTACAAAGGCAGAGGGTCATTCGCTCTACCCACTGCGTTTGAATTATGGGATGTGAAGCATGACCTTCCAGAAATTGGACTTAGAATTTTGCAAATGTTTCCCTTTTTTTGCCAGTTTGACCTGAGCTAATCTGAGGCAATCAAATGACAGACTGATACAAGCCATATTCCTCCTCAATTTCTAGTCCAAACTATATCTTTCATTACTTCCTTTTTTATTTTTTTTTTTAAACTTTTTTTTAAAAGTATTGTGAGAAGAGCAATTCACTCAGAGCATGTCTAGAAACCAGGCAGCTACCAGTTTCACTTCCCTCCTTGTTTTCTGCAACTCTCAGTGACGTGCAGTGAGAAGCAGGAGTGGTGAAACACAACACTTGGCATTTCAGGAGGTTTCTCTCTCCGGGTCCTTGAGTGATACCCATGCTGCTTTCTCCTGCACCCCTGGCCTCCCAAAGATGCCCAGGAGAGGAGCTCTTCCTCTGTGGACACTCGTGGTGCTGCTGCAGCTGATGCTTGTCCCACCACAGCTGGCAGGCTGCCTCCCCAATCCCTGTTTGGAGGTACGTGATCTCTAAACGAGCACAAAATCCTTCTGTTTCTCTGGTGCAACTTTTCGCTCTGCTTGGGAGATTTGTGCATCAAGTCTATATCAAGTCTGTTGTGTGTTAGTTGTCTTATGAAAGCCCATCTTTTTTCCAAGGTTGTTACCAAGGCAATTGAAGTATTTGAAGTAAATGCTGGTCTCAAAAACATCTGAGAACCAGAACCAGCAGCATGAACCATTTCTTCTTGTTGGCTTTCTGTACTTCTGAGGTTACTGCAGTACAGTTAATCTAATAGATTATGTTTCCCTTCAGGAAGAGATCCAAGTCTTGTCTAGATTTTCTGCAAAATACAGTATTTTAGCCTGATTTGTACTGTAGAGTGATTTCACCAGTACCCCAAGTACCTGACACTGATCAACCGCCTTTTGCAAACTTTTGCCGACAATTGTTACTTACAGAATAATTGTGGTTAGAACTGCCTGCTTATCGGCGGTGTAACAAAGCTGAGAGCTGATCCTGGACACACAATGCATCCCCGTGTGTTTGTTTTGCTGGCTCTCTCAAAGGTTGCTGCAGGTTCATCCATAGCCTCAAGGAACACTGTCCTGTAGTTTTGCACCTGCTTCAGTCAGCAAGAAATGTAATTCTTCCTGGGGAGTAGGACTGGTTCTATTAGAAGGGGGAAAGATGCTTAGGATATATAAGATTATATCTTGAAACTCAGGGCAGCTCATTTCGAAATTAACTACAAGGTTAGTCATTCTGCTCCTGCTTTCCTGACAGTGTAATTTTCTGGCACTTCATGAAGAGCAGATGTTGACCGTGATTGGATCTGCCACTGTTACAGGTCATCCCTAACAAAGCTTTCAGATGCATGGGACTGAACATCTCTGGTGTYCCTGCTGAAATCCCAAATACCACCCAGAACTTGGATCTCAGTTTCAACAATCTGAAATCACTGGGGTCAGATTATTTTTCATCAGTCCCTGAACTGCAGCTTCTAGATCTTACAAGGTAATGAGCTCTTTTATGTGGATACTGGTTAATCTTGCTTCTCCAGCTGGGCTGCTGTGATTGCTTATTTTGGGGTCTGTTGGTCTTGGCTGTTCATTTTTTTTTTGCTTGTGTCTGTCTCTCTGCACATCCCCATGGTCAAGTGACGTGCACCTTTTAGTCCAGTTACATAGTGCACACCCTCTGTGCAGAGCTGCATCTGTCAGTCTGATCTTGTAGGTTCGGATGTGAGAAGGAGGAGGAAGATGTTTTACTTCTCTCTGAACAAGAAAAATGTCAGACTTTTCACTATTACAAAAACTCTGAAATGGAACATCTTGGGTGAGCTGTTTTGCTAATCACGATTTAAAAAAAATAAAATGAAGGTACATTCAATTTCTAAAAGGTTGTTTTAAAATACCAACATATTCTCTTTTCCCTTCTCCTCACATATCTGGGGGAGGAGATGGGGGAGGCTTATTAGCAAATTTGAATTGATATATAATTTCCATTGACTTGAGACAACAGTTTCTCTGGGTAAATTGTTTCACTGGAAAATGTCACTCAGTCCCATCACAATTACAGCTCCAAAGTGGCTGAGTGGCAGAGCAGGTTTGCTGTAAGGCACTCCTGGATTATAAAGCTAATTTTGCTTGAATTCATTGCGGAATGGATTTGAGTCTCAAACTTTGGATCTTCCCATGTGAAACCATTTTTAGGTAGCCACCCTCTTTTTCCTTCTCCCTTTTCTCCTTTAGAGCCATCATGGCCTGGGGTCTGTTCCTTCTGAGATATCATCAGCAAAACTGCTGACAGAGTTGTGAGCTTTGCCACTGCTGCATCATGCTCGCGCCAGTGGGACTGCCCAGATGTGGCTGAAGCGACAGTCTCAAGGCTTTGAGGGTGCGAGGTGTAAGGGAGTGCTGTATCTGGTTGGCTCTACCATCAATGATGGTCATTACAATATTACTTTGGCCTAAACAGAAAGCTAAAATGCTTCTTTCTTGCTGCCTGCATGAATTTTTGACCGTCGCTGTGGCTCAAGGTCTCTTTTTTTGCAATTGAATTTCAGATTTAGAGAAAGAGGAGGAGGTGAGAGAAAGTCTTCTGCTGTGGAAGGGTTCTCTTTGCACATTCAGGAGTGCTGGCTCTGCCCAGCACAGTAAAGCCAAACCAACTCCCAGCGTGAGGTTGAGCCTGAGAATGTTGCACCAGCACTTAGTGCGGTAGCGTTAGTGAACTTGTAATGAAAGGGACGGTGTTTCATGCACATTTATTCTCTTTTCCTGCCCAACAGGTGCCACCTCCAAACAATAGAAGATAACTCTTTTAAGGATCTTCATAAACTTTCCACCTTAATATTAACTGCCAATTCCCTCCAGTACCTGGGGGCAGCAGCCTTCTATGGCTTAACATCTCTGAAAAAGCTAGTGTTGGTGGAAACCAACATAGCCTCTCTGAGTGACCTACCCATTGGACACTTGCATACCCTGCAGGAGCTGAATTTGGGCCACAACAACATTGCTTCATTGAAGCTTCCCCAGTATTTCACCAACATGACCTGCCTCAGGCACCTGAGCTTTCTCTCCAATAAGATCACATATATCTCCAAAGGAGACCTTGATGCCCTAAGGGAAGCAAACAGACTCAACCTCACACTGGTCCTTTCCTTGAATGATATAAAATACATAGAGCCAGGGTCCTTTGCAAAGATTCACCTTGGTGAGCTGGTTCTAAGGTCCTCTTTTCAGAACTTCAATGTGATGCACACTTCTCTTCAAGGCCTGACTGGTTTACAGGTCAACAGACTAATAGTTGGAGAATTCAGCGACAGTCAGAGACTGGTAAACTTTCAGAACGGACTCTTGAGTGGACTGTGTCAGGTACAAATGCAAGAGTTTATTTTAATCTGTTTCAGGAGATTTGAGAATAACACAGACACTCTTCTTAACTGCATAGGCAATGTCTCCAGTATTCGGTTGGTGGACCTCCAACTTGAAGAGGTGTCAGAGGTTCCTATGTTCTCTCAAGTGAAACAGCTGGAATGCAAGAAATGCAGGTTTAAGGAAGTGCCTGCTGAGAAGCTGTCTCTTTTCAAGGAGCTGAGAGTGCTTCGTATTACCAAGAGCAAACACCTCAATAGCTTCCGGCAGAACTTCAAGAGTCTAAGTAACTTGGAGTTTGTAGATTTGAGTGAGAATCACCTCTCCTTCCCTCGCTGCTGTTCCCCTCAGTTTGACAAGTGTCCAAATTTGAAACACTTGAACCTAAGCTTCAATTCTGACATCAGTGTGACTGGAGATTTCACTAATGTGAAGAATTTGTTATATTTGGACCTTCAGCACACAAAGTTATTTGGTCTTGGCTACTACCCTGTCTTTCTATCGCTTCAGAAGCTCATTTACCTCGATATTTCTCATACCAGAACTCATGTTAAATCCCAGTGTACATTTTGTGGCTTGAACTCTTTGCAGGTGCTCAAGATGGCAGGCAACTCCTTTGAGAACAATAAATTGGCCAACAACTTCAAAAACCTAAGTCACCTCCACAGCTTGGATATTTCAAGTTGCAAATTAGTACAGGTGGATCAAAGTACATTTGATGCCCTCTCTGAACTAAAAGAGCTAAACATCAGCAACAATAAGCTACTGACCTTTGATCCTGTAGTCTACAAGCCTCTCCAAGCCCTCACAGCCCTGGATTTCAGCAACAACCAGCTGAGTGTTCTCTTGGACTCAGCCCTGGAAATCCTGCCTCATAGTCTGGTCCTGTTAGACATCTCTCAAAACCTGTTTGAATGCTCTTGCGTACACCTGAACTTTCTGAAATGGATCAAGGAAAAGCAGGAGCTACTGCAGAACAAGGAGTTGATGGTATGCCACACGCCTGCCTACGTGAAGAACGTGAGCCTGTCAAGTTTTGATCTGTCCTCCTGCCAACTCAGTGTAAGCACAGTGGCATTCTCAGTGATCATGTTGCTTGCTGCAGTGGTGTTCCTCTTCCTGATTTACAAGTACTACTTCCAGCTATACTACTCATTAGTGCTGCTCAGTGGGTGTAAACACTCTGCAGAAAGGGGTGACACCTACGACGCATTTGTTATCCACTCCAGCAAAGACCAAGAATGGGTGATGAAAGAGCTGGTGGAACCCTTAGAAGGAGGAACACCTCCCTTCCAGCTTTGTCTTTACTACAGGGATTTCCTACCAGGGGTACCCATTGTCACCAATATCATCCAGGAAGGTTTTCTGAGTAGCAGAAATGTCATCGCAGTCATCTCTACTGACTTTCTGGAGAGCAAGTGGTGTAGCTTTGAGTTTGACATTGCCCAGTCCTGGCAGCTTGTTGAAGGAAAGGCTGGAATCATCATGATTGTATTAGAAGAAGTGAATAAAGCCTTGCTGAGGCAGAGGCTGGGGCTGTCCCGATATCTGAGGAGGAACACCTATCTGGAGTGGAAAAACAAGGAAATAAGCAGGCACATCTTCTGGAGGCAGCTGACAGGAGTCCTGCTGTCGCCGAAATCGGGAAGAAACCTTGTAACACCAATGTAGTGTTAAAAGGCAGGCATTCTTTATTGGCAGCGCTGGGAACACGGGGGATCGCTCCACCACAGCGTGTTCAGCTTGCTGCAACTTTCATCACAAACTTATGCAGTAAAATCTTGCATATACATGACATTGCATCACACACTTATGCATATGCATAGCTTGTCCCCGCTTCACATTAAAATGAGCTCTCCTCCCACTTGCGCCTGCGCATTGTTTCTTGGTAGTGGTCGTCAGGGGTCGTGGGGATGAAGGCTAGTGGTTCCTCTTCGTCACCGCTAGTAACCTTTTGTTCTTGCGCAGACTCAGTCATTCCTTGGCTTTTATCCAAACCGAAGGGTTCGTTTCAACTGGTTTCTTAAGGCATCAGTTGTTTTCCACAATAGCTCATCAATCATCTTCTAATAATTAACAAAGCATCAGTCCTGTAAGTTCTTAGTTCTCATCAGGAACATCAGGGACCAGTCTTTGTTTTGTAAGTACCGAACACCCACTACTGCCCAACAACTATAATCATGACCCAAAACCCCAAAATCCAAACATAATTATTTAATTCTAAGAACATTCGCTTCTATCATTAAGTAATTCTATATGATCATTGAACTATGACTGGTTTTTAACCCAGCCCTAGCCTGGGACCTTACAGGGGACTGTAAAGTGTAGCAGCATCATAGTTTTAATCATTTTGTAGCCTGCAACACTGCTAGAAGGCAAAAAATGGAATCACRAGGAGGTAAAGCTCATGTGAGAGAAAGAGAGATCACTTCTGTCCTGTCTCCCATCCTGGCCTTGGCTGATAGCTGGTGCTCAGAAGTTGTTTCTTCTGTGGCTGTTCAGAGTTGGAGGAAGTGGATGGAGGCACTGTAAAAACACTACAGAAATACCTCCCTTGCTGGTCATCCTTCCTCAAGGGAACTTGCAACCTAAGGAGCGACAACAGCTAGAAGATCTGCACATGCCTCAGCTCCATGTTTGTTTGTAGCTGTCAACCAAAGTTGGTCCAGCAATCCACACAGGTCTGGTGGGTTGGCGAATAGATGGACTGCTCTTACCGTCATTTGTCTGCCTCTGAAACTGGATTTGGGTCCTGGGGCCATTTACTCAGTGGAACTTCAGGGTCTGTTGCTTTGAGTGGACCCCAGGATCTCCAGGGGAGAGCAAAGGTGCAGSGTTCTTGGCTCTAAAAATGGTGGGAAACAGAAACAAGATTTGGATCCTGAAAGTCTTGGGTCCACCCCCTTAGGCACCATGACTCAGGGGAAAAACCCTACAGGGGGAAATGGRGTGCCCTACAGCCACAGACCACCTGGCAGCTACTCAGTGAAGCTGAGCAGTTCTGTCATCMGTGGGGGGGGAGGTTGCCGTTGGTGAGAAATTTCCCCAACATGTTTGTTTCAGTTTTCTTTAGACCAAGACCAAATATTGAAACCCCCAAATATTGCCATCACCTGGAACTCCTATTTATATCCAGATTATATAGCATTTGAGAGAGTGGTTTGAGGTTTTCTTGTGGTATCCAAAGATCAGTGGGACCAGAAGAAGCTGCAGAAATGCTTGATACCTTTAAAATCAAGGTATTTGTTTGCTCCAACTGCTTCTCCTCATCCAATGTTTCTGGATATACTGTGTGGGACTGCCCTATATGAGCAAGATTGAGCCTGAGCGAAGTGTTTTGACGTCTACAGCCAGCCAGTTCTAGAATAAGYTTTTCCACTCTCTGCACCAGCCTTAATTCACTGTTGGAAGGTGCTGCAGGAGCCTTCAGCCCATGGCTTGAAATGGGCTTTAGGTATGTTTGGACCTAGCAATGAGGCTGAGAGTCCCTCTTCCTTCCTCCCGTCGTGCTGTGGCAGCCTCTGGTCCCAGTGGGCATCTCAGCACGTGCGTCAGCCTTTCCAAGGGCGGCTGCTGCGTTGAACAGGACAGTCACTGGACGGGAGGGTTTTGCCTTTGTTTCACTGAGAACGTGCCTGACATTTTGCAGGGAGAAGAGAGAGAGGAGAAAAGTCTGGGTTAGCTAAACTAAATGTATCCCAGCACTGCCTTGAATAAAGGGAAGGAAAGTCTAAATGCCATGGAATCATATTACAGAGCACTCCATTGATGCGTCGAATATTGAACACTGCTGGAGTATTGCTCTCTATTTACGGAAGGCTTTGGTTGGGATTAATCACTGAATTAGTCTAGTTTTAAACTTGCAAATCCTTCTACAATCAATGATGTTCTACAGAGATAAAACAGAAGCAATTGAGTGGTGAATCAGATCTGATATTTATTCAGAAGAAAGGGCCTGATCCATCTCACTTTTCTCAGCACCAGTCAGGGACATCTCCGTGGAAGCCAGTGATAAGTGAGATCGACATCAGACACTATTTGCAAAAGAAGGAGAGCTAGTTCCAGGGGTTGTGCTGGCCAAAGCTGAATCACAGTTCCCTCTCTATGGGCTGTGTCAGTAGTATGTGGGGGTAACACTACCAAAAAACCCTCTCTAAGGTTTGTTGTGACCCATGAGACGAAGCTTTAATAAAACTATGCTGCGTTCAYTTGCCCAGCGAGTTTGTTTTGCAYCTGCCAAGTACTGTTGCAGCAATTTCCAAAGCGGGGTGCTCCTTACCTGGCTGTGATTGAGGGGTCCTAAGCCCCGCATCCTGCCAGCAGCCCTGCCTCCTCACCCAGGGCAGAGGCTGCTGGAGCTGGCGGGGGGTGCRGTAAACCAGGGCACAGCTCGAGGTTCCCGGGATCGAGGCCAAAGGAGAGCACGGAGGACAAAGCAAATATTAGCCCGGATTTCAGCAGCTACAAGTTAAATTGGAAAACAAAAGAGGAAAAATTAAATGGGGTGGGAGTTCCTGCTCCTGAATTAAACAGCACTGAAGAGGCATTTCTCCCTTGGTCTTTCTTTCTGTGGCTCCTCTACAAACAATTCAGTGTATATGTATTTCTGGCACAAAGCAGAGAGTTCTATGATTCTTGATTGAAATTATAATAATGAGTTTCAGAAAGCCTGCAAGTGGTTCTGGGCATTATAATAAGGGTTTAGGACAGTATCGTTTAAAAAGCGAGTGTTTGTTGAATATCAAAGCAGCTTTAGGAGGAGAGCTGGGGTGATGCTGAGAGGAGGCTCCCACCTGTACAATTTAAAAAGAAACCAGTCACTTGTTCTTCTCTTCCTATTCAGAGTCTCCACAGCAGAGGTGGATACGTGAGTTGCCCCAGGCTTTCTTACTGCCCGAGAGAAAGCACAAAACCCATCATAGCTTCTGGAAGGGGTGAGGGGCGCGAGACAGTGCAGTGAGACGGAGCTAGAGGCTGGGGCATTCAGAAAACAAGGGAGTTTGGAAGAGGTTCATCCTCCGCAAGCCCCACAGTCACTATCACTCCTGCTTCCCTCCATGCCTTTAGAGATTTCACTTGGCCTCAGCAGTAGCTGGTGCTTTGAAGACACAAGCTGACTTCTTGTATTGCTGAGACCGTCAGCAACAGAATCGGGATTATTTTTTTTTTTGCTGCGTGGCACAGCGAGGCTCAGGAGGACAGGCTGGCTGGTGACATCCCACCCCTGGATGGGACCTGGGTGCCAGGCAYAGCCAGGTGCTGTAAATGTCCATCCGCGCAGCCGCCGGCTCTGCTGGGTGAGCAGCTCCCAGCCCTCCCCGAGGGGTCATTAACCCGCCCTGGCAGTGCCTGCTTCCATACTTTGTGGTTTATGAGTCTAGGAGGGAAAAGGCTGTGTGAACAATTATATTTTCACCATCTACCCAGCTGAGAAGAAAGTAGATTTGTTTTCGGAAGACTCAAAACAATTTTCCCCAATACTATAAATGGGGAAAATACTGTGGTTCAAACAGAAACACACACACCTATTTGCCTTTGTTATAGGAAGCAAATTTCCAAAGGAAAACTCTGAACGTTCTCATGTCTCCAAACATGTTGGCACGCATTGTTGTTTGAAAGTGTTCACTGTGCAGCAGGTAGCTTTGATATCATTTACTCGTTTGGGTGAATAAATGAGCAGCCAACCAAACATCCGTGCAGGTCTGTATTCATCTCTCATGTAAATAGCTGAACATGTTCCAGTTATTAAAGCATCTATTTTACCCAGGTCATAAAAACAGATGGAGATGAAGCTCCAAAGGGCTGTTGCATCCCAGCTATTTCATTTCATTTGTAATGGGGATGTGCCCTGATTTCACTACATATGTGCTTAATTTGAGCTATGCAAAATGCCAGTACAGATGAAGCTCTGGTCTTACTTGCATTGCGGAGGGTGATGTCTCAGAGGCAGGCCATCGTGATGTGCCGGCATCATTGCCAAGATGTGGTTTGCAGCGAGGGCTCTGAATGGAGCAAGCCCTCATCAGCATGATTGCATTTGTGGTCTCCACACCGTAGCAGAGACATTATGTAAAAGCTGAAAACTAGAGCCGTTTCCATTGATGCCTGCCTGGATCTGGCTGGCTGCGGGAACAGCACTGCGTGAACGCTCCCTTGGCCTCCCCAAGTATTAGCACAGACTTCCAGTGTCAGTTAAAAAATCAACAAAACAAGAAAAAGCAGCTGGTTTCTCTGGACCGACTGATACTTGACAGGAACAGGTTGAAACTTTTCCGGAAGAGTGTTTGTCCTTTGGGAAATGCTATTTTGTAGGTGGTTTATGTAATTTAATGAGGTAGCGTAGTGAATCTGTGGAACAGAAATTGTCATAGCAGGGTTTCTGGTTTAGTATTGCATGGGGTTGTAATCTTGGAACAGACACTCTGCATAGAAACAGTGATTTTTGCAATGTTCTGGAGTGGTTGGAAAAAAGGATTTCAAATAAAAGTTAAATTGCTCCACAAAAATGTCGGTTTCGGCTTATGCTGTTGTTTCTCAGAGTACCTTTTCATTTTGAAATGTCTTTCTATTTATATAATCTGACTAGCCTTCCAAAACAAAACCAAAATATAAAAATGTTTCCACCTACCCAAGTTAAAAAACACAGATTTTGTTTTGTAGGAAAAATCAAGAATTTTCATTTTTGTACCATGCTGAAAAGCAGAACTTTTGACAAAATTGGAATTCCACTTCCATGACAGCTCTTACCCTGACCCTCTGAAAGTTAAACCTTCACCTGACTGTACCACACATGTAGTTCGGGCAGTAAAAAACCCTGAACAATCCCCAGAATGAATTTCACTAAGTGCCTTTTGCAAAACATCTTGMGTAGGTGCAGTCAATAAATAGGAACTGCCTGAGACTGAGAGCAGTTGARCAAGGTAGGAAAGAAGCAATTCCTTAGCAAGTTGTTCTTTGCCATCGCAGCTCWGGCTGAGAATTGGGACAAATGACAGGAAAGCATGATTTGCAGAAGAAAAGCCCATCTGCCAGTAGCGCTAACCTTCCCCAGCTTCAAGGTCATGTAGAGGACAAAGTCAATAATCCGCCAGCCTGGACCTCCCTGTGCTGCTGTGAGCACAGAGATGGAAACATTGCATAATTGAGGACAGCTCTGTTAAAAGCTTTGCAAATCAAGAAAAAGGAAGAAAAAGAATAGGAAAAAGATTGGTGCAGGATCTCAGGGAAAGCAGCCACAATTTAGCAGCAGGGTGAATCTCAGCTGCTGGAGGTGGCTTGGCCCCAGGGTTTCCGGCACTAACAGCCTAAAGCACCTAGAAGGCAGAAGTTTTGTGATGAGTCTATAAGWGCTACCTTTTTGCATAATGGTGATAAGAAAATGTTTTGAAATCAGTACSTCTGAGAAGTTGCTTTTAAATCAGATTTTTGCATACCGGTGCCTATTCAGAGAGCAACTAAGGCAGCAGTGGTGTGTTTTCCATCACTCCTGAGAAGAGGGAGGTAATTTTGCTCTGTTCAGCAAGCCCTGCTGGGGAAAGCCCAGATTTGAGACCTGTGAGGTTCCAATCCTGGTGCTTCCTTGCTGGGAGAGCCTGGTTCACTGTCTCGAAACATCATCCTGAGGCATCCTGAATGAAAATGGTGCTTTGCATGTTCCTCTCCATGTCTTCCCAGCACGGGCAGTGCCCAGAGGCTAGCTCAGGCTGGGCTAGCATTCACTACCTGTGTTAGTCCTATTCCAAGCCACGGGGAGGAGAGGGACTGAGTCACCATTTAAATATACTTAAATACAGAAGAAACTCTGGCCTTGAAGTCTGTTATGTACGTGCCTTCATGTGTTCATTAGGGGAGCCTTAAACCCATTCTGCAATGCTCTCTATGACCTCAGTGTGCACAAAGTGTGATTTTAGCTATTACTGTCACTGGATGCCCTATCAGAGAAGCACAACGGCACTTCCCTTGGCATTCCCTTGCATTGCTTCACCCCACAGCCTCCCCTTTTAGCAAATGAAATGTCTGCACCAGAAAGCATGCCTGTATTTACCAGCTGCCCARATTACATCTTTGGGCCACTTCAGCTTTAGCAATGGTATTAATATGTCTCTTGTCCTTGCAGTACCCCTGTGGCCCGCGCTCCAGAGCGGGTATTAGTTTAAGACCTGGGTCTGTGCGGGAGGGATGGAAATGAGCATCGCATGGGTACCAGCCTTGTTCTGCAGGTGACATGGTGGAGCCTGGCAGCCCTTGGGGCTCCAGCTGGGGCAGGTGACTGGAATGATCTCTGCAGGGTCACAGCCCTGGAGGGCAAACGCAGCCCAGCCCAAATCTCCCTYTGTGCCTGCCAGGCTACCCAATAGATAGAGGGAGTGAACCACTACATACAAAAAATCCTCCAGGTCACAATTTGTTATTCTTCACTCTGCTTATAGTCATTCTCAATTAGAGGACACAAGTTGCAGGAGGAGAGACAGTCCCAAGGCAACAGACAGCTGCTKGCTGTATCTACCCCATGTATCTAAGCCCTTCCATCAACAGCACACCTCCCGTTCCTCCTGGCCTGTCTGAGCCCCCCCTCTCACACAGGGTCTCTGTGATGTGAACTGATGGGCAGTGTGGGCTCCGCTTCCCAAAAGGCTTTAGGGTGCACCCTGCTGCACCCCTTCTTCAACAGCATCCTTCGCTGAACCACAGCTSAGGTGGTGCACGAAGAGGAGCATTAAGGAGAGGGTTGAAAGGRCCATGAAAGTAAAGTCTCCAAATCAATTGTGTAGCAGGGAGAGGGTATACGGCCCCCACACTTCCAAAATCCTCCCGCCAGAGCTGCTCAAAAAACATTCATTACTGGTGGTGGGGCAGATCCTCAGCTGAAGCAAAGGATCACCCCTCCTATAGGGCTCAGGCCCATACCCCTCCAGCCAGAGGATTTCAAACGCTGCGGAGGACAGTGGTGAGAGAACAACCGCAGCCTCCCCTGCCTGCAGCCTCCCCTGCCTGCAGCCTCCCCTGCCTGCAGCCTCCCCTGCCTGCAGCCTCCCCTGCCTGCAGCTCCTTCCTCCCCTATCACCACATCTTGAGTACTATGCAAATAACAATGGGGTATTGTTAGGCAAAAGAGGTTTAATTGCAGCCTACACTCCCAGAGAGGGTAAAATCGGCTTTTCTCCAGATCTAATCTCCAGTCTTTATCTTTTCTTCTCCCCCTCATTCTTTCCCTCTCCTCAAAGTTTCTCTTTTCTCTCTTTCAACTCCCAGCCAGCAGCCAGTGACCAACCCAAAATGTATGAAAGAAGGGAGGGATGCCCTTTTTTTTTTTTACATTTTTTAAACAGTCTTTAATTCCTTTAGAGTGTTTTGGTCCGCAAGAAGGATTAGCAGTAATTCCTCTGCCATCGCTTGCTTCTGACGCTCTGACAATTCATTCTCCTGAGATCCCCTAAACTCACTGCTGAATTCATTAGCCAGAGGACATGGAGCGGGCTTGAGGACACCGTTATCCCGTGTCCCTGCTCCCTACAGCCTGGCAGCCCAGTTTAATGCATCCACCAGAAGCCCCTGGGTGAGCACTTCTCTCAGTAACCCGAAACAAACCCAAACTTGCCCGATGTGGCAGCGCTGGGATGCTCTGCRGTGGTTCAGCTCCCGCGCTGTGGGATTCGCAAGGCGAATCCTTTCCTCYCTCACGGGCTCTGTCTCAGCGATGGATCTGGTGGGAGCCTGTGCCCCCTCCCCTGCTCCCGGGGTGCAATCCCTCTGTTTTATTTTCCGAGCAGTGTAGTCTGCTGGGAAAGGCACGCTACCGTCCCTGCCTGGCTTTGGATGCTGCTGAGCCCCCTTAGATGAGAAATGCTGCCTGTTGTCTTTGCCCTGCCTCGTTTTCTCTGTTGGTAAAACGGGGATCACAACCTGCACACTGGATGTGATCTGGAGTGGGGCACTAAGAGGTAGGTGGAGTCTAGATCAGAGCCCRTGAAAACTGCACTTTCTGTTCCTCAACTCCATTTCCCCCGTCTTGGGGTTTTGGAATCCTTCTCTACAGCTCTCCCCCATGCCAGCACATGGGGGGCTGAAGTCAGATCTTCCAACCCCTTTTCTATCACTGGTCCTGCTCGCAGTAACTTAAGTTTTACTTTCTTTAAGGGAAATAAGTGCACTGGCAGTAGCACAAGAAAAAGCAGTATTTGGCCCCCAGGACCCTCTTTGCAATTCTGCCTTAGTAGTAAAGCCCTCCCTGCTGAGATATTTCTTTCTGCCACCCCTTCAATGATGCTGTGAGTATTAAAATAAGCTGTTAATCAGAAAACCCACGGTCTTCCCCCTTTCTGCTCCTCCTGAGACTGTGACCCACGTCTTTCTCATCTGCAGAGTCAGCAAGTTTCAGTTCCCTGCCGCTTGCCCCCTYTAGCAGCCTCTATCTTGCCCGGTGCTGAGCTGGGCCAGCCCCGCTCCACGCTCTGCGGGTTTTCCCCCACCTCCCACTGCCCCGCTGAGGGCGGGTGGGTGACAGGATTCCCCCCTCAGCCCCAGACAGAAACTGCCTGAGCTGTGTTATTCGGAGCCCTGATGGAAATAAAAGGATGCCTGCCTGCTAAAAAATGCCATGGCTGGAAATCAGCCCTCTGCTCTGACCGGGGAGATGCCCRCGGAGGTCCCCTGTCTGCTGGGGACGTGCCATGCGCTGGGGAGKTGCCCCCCAGCATCCCTGGGGCTGCGAGGGGGAGAGAAGGGGGACACGATGCTGGGACTGGAGCCTGAGCCAAATCTGGGGAGTTGCTTGCCCTTCTTGATAGCTACTCCTCTTGGAAAAAAGGGAATGTTTTATAAAGAGCCTCATGAAAGCAGYGTATATCATGATCTCAGTGTGAGCAGACAGCAAGCGAGATAGGAGCATCCCCTTAGATTTGCCTGCCGGAGGTTATTTACCTCAGGAAGCTGCTGAATAAAAGATACAAAAATACAGCAGAAAGGAGTATTATTTGCTCCTTTCAAAGCACGATGGGAGGCAAAAATACATTATAAGGGGTATCTTTAAGTCTTGCCAGCCTGGATTTGTCAGGGCAGAGTTTTCACGGAGCGCTCTCTGGGTGACCCAGTTTCCGAGACACAGGCACAGACACACACACGTTCACCCACACACACTCCGAGCTGCAATCCACAACTTTAATAACTGTGTGACATACAAAGGAGATTTTGATGCAAAGTGGAGCTGACAGAGAAGTGGAAGGAAGTAGCTGGWTTTTTGCCTTTTTTTTCTTCCCCCCATCCAGTGCCACACCAGGATTACAGTCAAGGCGGTTTCAACCTTCAGCAAGGACTGATGTTATTGTGGGTTCTGCTTGTAATGACATTTAACAAGAAGCAGTAGCTCAGGGGGAGGGGAAACAAGGGTTTTCTTTTCTTTTCAGGAAGAATTTACTAGAGCTGTCAGGATTAAATGCATGAAGTGAATACATATGGGGCTGCAAAGGGGGCTTAATAGCTTTGCTGCTGGTAAGCACAGAACAGCTCTGAGACAGGGTTTGCCAGCCCTGTCATGCATCTGATGAAAGATCTGTGTATGTGGAAGTGTGCATCTGAGGGTATGTCACAGCAAYGTGGCCACGCTGGGGTGACTTTGCTGTCATCTGTGGTTTCCTGGCTGTGGGTACGGTGTGGGTGACATGAAAGTCCAGTTCTATAGCGGTAATCTCTGTTGCTGAAAACTTCCCCTTAAGGATGAGGTGGTGGCTGCTCCAGTCCAGGTGATGAATGTCACTTCTCTCACCATGATTTTATCAGACTTTTCTGAGGGATCCCGCAGTGAGCAGGCACATATTAGCCTGCCTGGATTTGCCAGGACTCCAGGGCAGGTGCTGGCTGGAGAGATGTTCCAGGTTGGGTACCCAGCTAACCAGCTCAGGGTTGACCTGGAATGGGTCCAGGCATCCCAAAAAGCTCACATCCTTCCCTAAGTCATGCCAGGCTGTTGGATTGAGTGCACCCAGGCTGAGTCCAGCTGATTCCATGTCGTTAAAGCAAAACATAGAGACTAGTTGCTTTAATATTGCAGCAAAAGGCTAAAAATGAAACATCCTCATAAAAACTGGGGCTTAGGAAGGAACTATACATTGGAGAGGAAGAAACAACAGGCAAAACAACCAATGGAGATGAGTGCTGGGCCAAAGTGCATCGCTYCTCGAGCTTTCCCAGGATTTGTTCATGGTGGTGAGAGTCCTTGGAGTGGTGTTTTGGCTTGAACATCCATTTAGAAAACATTCTTTAACCGTAAATAAGCTGGTGATGCCCTGTGCCCCTCTAGGACATTGTATGTGGTTAGACTCAAACTTCTGAAAACACAGCAATGGAGAAGTGGTGAAGACAGCACTATCGCAGAGATACCGCAGCCCTAATTGTATGAGCTGGCAGAAGGCAGTGGGCATAGCTCAGTAGAGATGGTGCCAAATAAAGAGGAAAATAAAAGGAGAAGGTGCTATTGTCTGTGCTGTGTGGTGATAATGCAATTCCCACATGCATTTCAGTCATGTGAACTTTAGCAGATGGTAGACATGTTTGCTGGACTAGGTTGGGAGACCTTGTCAGAAATCCCCCCGCGTCTTGAGGCTTCCCGTCTGCTCCATTGAAGAGATCCAGATGCTGAGGCTCTGGCAGGGACCTTCTCCTCCTGGGGACAGCTTTTTTGTGAAGGGACCTGGCAGAAGGTGTACAACCCATTCAGCAGGAGCATCTGCTGGCACCCTGGTGAGATAGCCAGCTAGAGAAAATGAGCACTCACATGCCAAGCAGGTCAYACACCTTGAGCAGGGCGGTGGCAACTTGCTGTAAGAGAAATTTGGTGGTTTTGACTAATCTGGGGGAAATCCATTTGTCTTATGGTGCGGGAAATGTTTAATGAGCCAGCATGGGGCTGTGGTGGGGAAGAGACAGTCCTCACGTCTCACATTTCCCCAACACACACACATCCCACATGTGCCATACGCTCACATGGTGGGATGCTTGTGTGTTGGGGAAATGCAGCCTTGAGCTCCCATTTCTCTGCCCAGCCCCTGTTCGGATGGGGAGCCCTCTCTYCCCACCCCTCTAGCTGGAGGGGAGAGGTCCCACCAGGACAGGGACCCTCTCCCCCATGGGACGAACTGGCCGAGAGCCCCTCGGTCGCTGTCGGAGCTGAGCTCAGAGCAGATGCACCAGGCCACCAAACGGGCTGCTCTCCTCTGGCTTAGTGCGATGGAGTGGTGATAGCTGCGCGCTTYGTTGCTGCTCTTTGCTTCTGCTATCCAAACACAGCACGGGGAAATGACAGCAATATGTGTCCCCCTGACACCCAGAGAATATAATGATATTGCTGTGAAAATGAGGCTGCTGCCGCGCAGCTAAACTCTGAACCCTTCCCTCTGTGAAGGAGCTATGATTAGAATCTCATCTCGCTCTATATTGCACAGCACCTGCAGAAGAAAATCCCACCCAGCAGCACATAACTATTTTTAAAGGCCTTTTTCTAACGGGCTGGGAGATGGGGCTGGTGAGAATCCTGCTGGTGCCGTGGATTTCTTTCAAACCCCTTGCAGAAGAGGATGGAGCTAGACTTGGGGAAGGTGGCTCAGAAAAAAGGAAGTGGCAGAATTCTTTTGCCAAGTCTGAAGCTTGTGCCAGCTCTTTGCACTGGAAAGCTGAATTTCAGCATCTTCTGCGTCTGTTAATTTTTTTTAGGGTTTGCTGTACCTAAGTCAGTGAGATGCCTCCAGCTGTCGGAAACTTGCTGTGTGAGAYTTGTGTGCTTTGAATACATGTCCAGACACATGAGAGGGGCACAGGGGTCCACTTAATGGGAAACGTGGGCAGGMGCTGTCCCAGGGACGCTCTGCCCTCCCACTCAGGGCTGTGTGTCGGGTCGGTTGCCTGCAGCTTCTGGGCACCCCAGAGTAAGAGGTGGGGAAAGCCACTGCAAACGGGCAGAGAAGACCAAGGGGCTAAAAGAGTCATGCCCTTGGGATGTGGGACACGATGAGCCGTGAATTTTGGGCTGCCAATGCCAAAATGGCACTGGACATTTTGTACGTGAATAAATCCACCGACAAGCCCCAGTAGCGTCTGGCAATGGARAGGGAGCGTAAGTGCGGACGGTTTGAAGCAAAGCCCCACTTTCCACTTGATATGCTGCTCATGGACGGAGTTTTATGCTGTTCAAACATGATTCGCTCTCCCTCTCTGAATGGAACCAGAGAATTGTATTACATTTATCTTAATAAAACAAGTCGCTTTGCAAGCAGTGGAACATAGGAAGCCTGGTTTCCTACGGTCGTCTCCCGTGTGGATTCTCTGGTGTCTGATAGAATGGCTGAGCTCATATCACGTCCTGGGAGTGGGATGGAAAGTGGAAGGGCGATGGGAAGAAGTGCTAATTTGAGTATATCCTCCCTTATAAAGCTTGTCAGAACTTAATTCCTCTGAGATCTCCCTTTTTCCATCAAATCTGATTGCAGGCCAGCAGGTTTAGAAAGCTATTATGCAGTGCCTGTGGGACAGCTAGCCCAATCAGATAAGCCTTGTTTCTTTGGGAAACTTAAAAAAATAAACACACTTGACCTGAAATCCCAACAAGTTATTTGTCATTATGTCCCACAGAGTTTGACCCACATACCTGTGCTTTTCATGGCTGACGTTTATCACCAGGGCTCTGTAGCTGTGATGGAGGTTAGCATTAACCCGAGAAAAAGGTCCTGCTTAGTATGTACCATTGACCGTACAGTTTGCAGATTGAGCATGCAGCATTAAATAGATGTACCCAGCCACAAAACCACTTCCCATTTTGTATAATACAGGCCAACAGAGATTTGAAAAATGTTCCATTTCTGTATAGAAAGACTATTTTTAAAATTGAACAGTAAGTTAGTCCTCTATTGACTTTCAATTTCCATCCTCTTACATTTCCATAGCAACTCTGGCCATTTATGCATTTATCTTTGTATTTAACTTCCCTCTTTCATAGCATTTCGAGTGGACTCAAGTGCTGCGAAAGGGTTAAACCAGTCTTTCAAATATCTCACCGTTTTTAAGCAATTACTTCAAAATACATATATATATATTAAGCTAAATTGACAAGTTTGTGGTTTAATGAAAACTGTCTCTAGAATATTTGCCCTGAAAAACCCTTCAGGGCGATAACAAGAACAAGTCACAACCTCTCTCCTCTCACCTTGCCTTCTATTATTACTGTGTTCAAAATTCTCATACAGAATCTAAACTTGCAGCTGCGATATCTGTCACAGTCAAATGGCTGGGTTTTGGGTAAGCTTACACTTTGGCAATTCTGGNTTTTTTTTTTTTTTTCTTTTTTTAAGTATTTGCATGTGTGTTTAGGAACAGAGAAAGCAAATGCGTGTCACAGCTTTTTGTGCTTCTGGGCTTGGGCAGAGATGAGTTCACCGTGACCATCTACCGTGCAGGGTTAGAGTTCTCACCAACAAGCTGGAGGGTGTTTGGTGGGAATGTAGTAACCTCCTCTGAGTCCTTGCTGTCCCAGGGAGCTTAGGTAGGTGCAGTAAGCCAAGTGGATASCCTTGGGCACAATGGTGAAACTTCATGCATGACACTGGAGAGCCCCACCAAGTAGGCATTGTTGGCTGAGCTCCTTGGAGAGCAGATTGGTCTTGAAGTCTTGGGTAATGTCTGCATGGGGCACTGGGAAGACAGCTTTCAGGTCAGTAATCCTCTTCTAAGTCCACACTTGCCATTTCCTTCCTATAGTTTCACAGTGCTTTTAGCTGGAAACTCTGGTGGGGCTTTCATCCTGGAAACCTCTTGACTTTCAATTTACATTGTCAGTGCTGCTTCTCCTTTAATGTTTTCCCACCCCTCCTCCAGCAAGTTGATAATTCCTACCACTTACTGGGGAAGGATGTCCCCTGTTCCCAGGAAAACACTGGGTGACTTARTTGCAGCACAGAGGAATATGGGACATGTTTCCCTGGAGACCTGGTGACACACTCAAGTAAAGCGCAAGGGAGAACATGCAGCTTTGGACAGGCTTTTTCACTGTGACTGCGTTCACCTTGGGCACTGATAACCCACAGTCGCTCTGCAGCAAAGACCTACCTAACTGACCAAGGTGCTTAAGTGCCAAAGGCATTTTTAATTTTTTATTTTAATGGGCCTGGGAGTTTAAATCTCATTGACTTTCAAATCAACTGTGCAGATCAATGCACAATGYCCTGACAGGGCAAGATGGTTTCCTACAAAACGTCCTCCCGCACATCAGCCAGTCCACWTTTACACTGCTCCGGCAGCTTGGGATTCAGTTCTAATCTTCTCCAACTGGGYGATTTCTGATGAGTCCTAGAGCCAGACCTTCAGGTTGTTTTGTGCAAAGATAAGTAAGCAACTGATGGAACTGATGAAACTATTTAAGTGCCTAACTCCCATTGAAATATTGAAATCCGTTGCCTAACCTGCTTAGATGCATCTGAAAATCCTATTAAAGCACTTCCCTGCACCTTTAAGCACCTAAACACCTTTTAAAATGCATTCTTAGATTGCTTAGGGATGGAAGGCCAGASTGCTTCCAGAGGATTTGTGCTCCTAACTCACTTGCTGCTCCYTAAAGAAATCTCTGGGTTTGTCCACATTGTGCCGATGTCCCATGTCACCTTCCCCTTTCACTCCATCACTTGTGTTGTTCCTCGGTGAAGGACTTTAAGTAATTCCTCCCCCTTCCTTACTGTTGACACCTTCCTGAGTGTTTGCAGGCCATTATTAAATCACCTCTTTACTCATCCTTTATCTGAGCTGTACATAATTAGTTCCTTTAATCTTTCCTCATAGGTCAATCCTTCTAAACCCTTAATCATCTTTATCTCCTTTTCCTGGAGCCCCTCCAATTTGCTGACATTTTTTTCATTTTATTTTGCATCAAGAAACATAGCAAAAACCACAAGTCCCGAGTGCTTTTTGGACCGACTGAAGGCAGTGTGGGGCTGTGGGCTTCCCTGTGGGATTGCCCCTGTTTGCTTCTGGCACAGCCTGGTGAACAAAACTGGTGTTGGAAGGGAGCAAACCACTTCCTGATAATAGCAATTTAGCTCTGCTAGCAAGGACTGGCTCTCCACACCCTGTTCTTTGCTGTCACAAAATCTGCATCCCTTTTCAGCTGAGTGCTTTGGGTGACAGAAAGAGGAGTAAGATTTCCAAGTGTCTCAAATTCACTGTCCGAGATCAGAAGTTGAGCTGCTTCATATCACAACGGGTCTTGGATGCGTCCAGCTCCTCTCCCTAAGGGTGCTCAGGGGCTGGCAGGTAGGTGCTCTGCAAGAGGGGCAAGGAAAGGGTGTCCTGGCAGCTCTGGAACAGGCTGGAGGTGCTGGACTATGGGGTGGGGGAAGGCAAGAACCAGCACTAGCAGCTGGCAGGAGAGAAAGACTCTTTTATTTCTTGCAGCAGTGCCAGACACAGAGGAGAGGTGATGCGTCATGCATTTCACAAAAAGGAGCTCTTTTTTGCTAGGTTTCCTGTCCCTGCTAGACGAGGTTATCAGCACTGCTACCCTGACAGCCCTTTGCAATGCAGATGAGCTGTAGGAGTCTAGCACTTCTACCCACGTGGACCACCACACCAGGCTGTTTCCCTTGGCTGTTAGTCCCACACCGCTGTGACTTTCCACCTGCAGGAGCTGTGAGCTACCTGCTCTTGCCAGGGAAGGATGCTGCTGGGTTCCCACCTCTGGTGCTGCAGCCCAAACACACACACTGTGCCAGCTCCTGCCCAGCTCCGTATYCCTGCCCAGAATAGCATGGCCCCTTTTGCTTTGCTCATAAGAATACTATTTCTGCGCTTTAAATTATTTTTTCTTTTTTTACATTATATTTGTCCTCCGTCCTTCCCTCCAACAATCTGAGAACCCTTCTCAGCTGATATTGCATTCACCTTCACAATATCCTTGGCCGGTAACAACAGGATGGGGAAACTGAAGCACCGCAGAAGGGATGGAAGGCAGCGCCCTGGYCCTCCAACCCATGTCGGTGGTCCTAGCTTCTCTGCTGTCTGAAAGCACGTGGCAAGGGCCCCAGAAAGAGCAGGCTTTCTGGGGGAACATGATGGAGTAGTGACCACATGGAGTCTATTTAGGCCATGCTTTGCTTGTCTTACCCTAAATGAACACTTGCAATTTTCTCTCTGGGAAACACAGCTGCTGCTTTCTCATAAGCAGGCACACCAGGGTGCTCCCTATCACACACTTTACCTAAAAGTAAAGGCCATCTTCATCTCCTTTCCTTTTATTAATCATAATTTGCCTCTGGATTGGACTGATTGCAAAACAAAATAAAGCCATGAGAGGGTGGTAGAATTTTTCAGCTCAAACCTGTCTTGCGATAAACATCGAAAGCCTAAGCCTGCTCCGCAGAACTGGGAGCTGCGAGTGACTGTGACCAGCCCTGGGGAACAGTCCCACTTTACAAGTCGCTGTGTTTTTTTGTGCGAGAGAGCCCTGACAAAGCCACCACAGTCACAACTTTGGTGGTTCTCTGCACAGCAGTGAGGACTAGACACTCTCCAACAGAGATGATAAGACCTGCACCTTGAGATACCTGTCATTCTGTTTGCTTTCCCTTTTTCCACCCATCCCAGCAAAACATTGCAAAAGGTGCATGATAGTCATCCTGRCTCCTCAGAGGATGACTGGGAGTTTGACCTGGTCTAGCATGTCACAGGCAAGGTGAGATCTGGCTGKTTATGTGGAAAGAAGCCCTTTTTGTGCTGTGGTATGCACATGTGGTTTCCAGCGATCAGTATGTGCTCCAGATACGGTGTGAGGGTATGAGCAAAGGATCGGGCTGTGGCTCTCGCTGGAAGTGGGCTGGTGGAGTTAAACAGTTGAGACTATCCGTTAAATGTGCCTAGAGGTATCCACTTGTGCATAACGAGGATGTAAARCTGCATGTTTATGCAAGTACTCCTGGAGATCATGGGGGAGGCTGCTGACAGAGAAGTTTTTGCTTGACAGGGATGTGAAATACTTGATCAATGTAGCAAGGGTCACCCTGAGCCAAAGCAATGGCTGGGAGCAATGTGACCTTAGAAAGGAGATTATTGAAGTGGTCAGGGTATTGCCATCCCATTCCTGTGCCCCTCCCAAAGGCTAATAGCAGAGTCCGAAGCCCTCACGGAGCCCAGRGCACCCACCCTTCACCTTCCCCTGGCACCAGCAGCAGGCGGGCAAGCCCTGCGATGCCTCTGGTGCCCTCCTTCGCTAGAGATTCCTGAGCCCATTCCCTAAAGCTGGACGTGCCTGTTAAAAAGACCTCCAGGCCAYTTCCAGTCCAGGAGCCTCGGAGGGACTCGGGAAGATCAGACGCAGCCGCTCTGCCTGGGGTGTTCTGCACACCCGTACGTACGTGCACACGCATGTGCAGGGGAGTACACACTAACTCTCTGCCCCCCAAGCACAGTGCAGGCACTCCGTGCTGGCGTGCTCTCTCAGGAGCCATGCTGCGTCCCCTCCCTGCTTCTGATGCAAGGGGCGATGAGGACTGTCTGTGTCATATCCTTGCAATGGTTTTTATGAAGCCCCATACATCCATCTCCTGCTGCTTGGAATTGCCACAACCACTTCTAGCCCCCTCTGAGCTCTGCTGTTTCCAGATGGGACTGTTAGACTCCCTAGGAGTGCAACTGTAAATATCTGCAGAAATGCCGCCCGAGCACTGCAGTGCGGGAGCACCACTAACACCAGACAGCCTTGCTTCCGCGCAGTTGTCTTTGTTCACGAAAGRGCTGCGACTCCCCGAGGGCTCAAAATCAGCAGTGTTTTGCAGCAGCTCTATTCTCAAGGCTTGCACTCCACAGCAAGAAAAACAAAGAAGTGGATGCAATTAGTGCATGGCTGGAGTGGGAAGAGCCATCCTGTCTCTGCCACTGATGTCTTCACCTTACTGGACCCAGTTGTTTTGGAGTTGCATGCAGATGAGTCCTTGGAATTTGGGAATGTCTTCTGCAATGTGAACAGCATCCACCACTGAGACTAGCCTAATTTTGAGTGGAACCTTTGMCATAATGGTAATAATAAGCTTGTCAGTGTCTCTCTTCTGCCAATAAAAGTAGCATCCTTGTACCCTTCCTGAGATGCTTTTTCTGCATATTGCCTTTCGAAGGAGAAGCATAGTTGTGTTGCTTCTTCCACCCAAAATGGATTCTGGTGGCACTGCCAGTGCTGGATTTCTGGAGGCAGCTCACTGAAAGTGAACCCGCTTTTTAACCAGCAAAACCAGCCGTACCATTAACCGACTTCCTGCGCCACTGAGMAAGTGGGCCCTGTGGTTTCCCTCCTCCCTCGTGCTCTCCCCGCCGCTGCAATGGCTGGCTATTGCAAATAGTTTCTCAGAAAGGGTGAAATCCCAGACTGTACTCAACTTGGTTGCAAAACTCCCAGTGACTTCAGATCTGAATAATGCGTCGCCCGCATTTTAAGGAACTCAGCAGGGAGAGCCAGAAGCAGATGCCTCACTCTGGGAGCCATTTATTTGGAAGCATTCAAACTATCTTGTTATGTTTCTCTTGTRGTGCTGTTTCACAGAGCTCCTCCAGCACAGCATGCAGACCTCGACACCCTCCCCTTTCCTCCGKGCATCATGGCACAAAGTGGGGTGACTATGACCTTCTCTTGACATGCAGACAAGGGCTTCTCCTGGACTGGGAATGCAGCATCCTTGTAGCAAACGTTGCTTTCCAGTGGAACACATGCTTGCTGCCAAATCGCTGCTACCTAAAGTCACTTTAAATGCCTGTGACCAGCCCTCCATGAGAGGGATCCTRACATAGCTGTTACTGAGACGTGAGCCCACGTGTGACTTGGGAAAGAATGTTTTGTCTACCAGGACTTGCATTAGACCAGGGCACTTGTTACAGGATCCTCTTTATTAAGAGGGGAGTTTTTAATAACAGTGAATAGAGGAAAATATTCAGAATCAGAGTTCTCATGTTTCTTTTTGCATCCTGGGAAACAAATATATTTTAATGCAAACCTTGCCACACTTCATAATTACTTAGAGAACAGATTTTGCCAGTAGGCAGAAGACTTCTTTTCTTTTTTCTTTTTTTTTTTCTTTTTTCTTTTTTCTTTTTTCTTTTTTCTCTTTTTTCTTTTTTCTTTTCTTTTTTCTTTTCTTTTTCTTCTCTTCTTTCCTCTTCTTTCCTCTTCTTTCCTCTTCTTTCCTTTCCTTTCCT
>JASVER010000051.1:3361681-3416097 GCA_030449065.1 Oceanodroma leucorhoa
CCTTTCCTTTCCTTTCCTTTCCTTTCCTTTCCTTTCCTTTCCTTTCCTTTCCTTTCCTTTCCTTTCTTTCCTTTCCTTTCCTTTCCTTCTTTTTTCATTTCTCTCAGTCTGAAATCCACAGTGTGCAATTTTGCATGCCCTCAGCATGGAGACAGAGTTTCTGGTTTTGGCAGACAGATGACTTTCCAAGGGCACAATGCAAAAGCATAGTCAGAAATCTTCAAGGTGCAAATGTTTGTGTGTAATTTGTCAGCAAGGCGCTCCCCAGATTCGTGATGTCTGAGGTCCCAAACGTGCTGCCATCCCTCCTGGAGTTGCATTTCAGTACATATCAAGGCAGACATTAGGAAGCAGATGGTTTAGGAGAACAGTCATGGAGGAGATATACTTCCCCAAGGGGAATGTACTTCCCAGACTGACATTCAGATGGGTATCATGATTGGCAGAAATTGAAAACTGATTTAAAAAATATATGCTGTTGTCAGAAGTTCATTAGAGGCTCARTCCTGAAGAAATCTGAGACGCGGTCACTCCAAATCATGCAAGTGTCCAAGTAGTCTCATGGAGTAGGTTGAAGTTTGAGAGTTTTCTCATCAGGAGAAGCACAGAAATGGGGTGGGAATCTGTCACGTCAGCTGGAGCTACGGCCCTGCAGTGCTGGTCCTGAGGCGGATCCTTTGGGGACACACTTATCCTGAAATAAAAAAGGCATTTTCAAGTGTCTAGCCTGGCTGCTGATTCATGCCTTGGTTTTGTTGCTGGTTTTGGGGGTTTTATTGTTTATCTCCTCTGGGCTTAGCAGGTTCCAGTTTGGAAGCAAAGGGACCCCTAGTGCAATAAGGGACTAGGTTACAGAAATCTCTGTGGAGAAACTGTGACTGGCCCCAGCTTGGGGGGCAGGGAGATAGCAAAGTACAAAGCGAAAGGTCAGCCTTTTCTATGTACACTGGTTCACYTACCCACAAGAAATTTAGACCCAAATGAGAACTCCTCACATGACTTCGTTTACAGGCAACACTTCTCAAAATAGCCTCTTTCCAAATAAGCTTCCGTACAATAGCAGCTTCTGTAGAGCTCCCAGTTCTGTCACTGTGGTCTTGACAGCAAAGCTTTAAGTAAAAATATCAGCAGCAGGTCCAGCATTATAAAAGCACAAGTCACCACTGAGTTCCTCAAATCCCTGATCCCTTCGGTGAGGGACAGCAGTGATGACCCTGGGACCTACCTACCTCCCTGGAACAACTCCCCCTCCTAAATACTATCAAATAAATAGCTAAGTAGCAAGAAACTCAAAGCCTGGGAGATCTGATAAGCAAGCATTTGTCCCCTCCTTATGGRTATTGATGTGCAAATAAAGTCTGAGATTTCCAGCCAGCGCAGAGTTGTGCTGTTTTCCCTCAGACTCTCACACGATCGTAACAAGAAGAGCTGACGGGATCTCTGCAGGGAGCATCGCCTTTGCACGAACCCAAGTGAACTGCCCTGTATTAGCAAAATACATTTGAGATGGGCTTTAAAGCCACCCGTCCCTTTCAAAATGTGGCTTTGAAAACTCAGACTCCCTCGACTCTGTGGGCTGAAGTGAGATACTTTCACGCYTTTGAGAAAATGGTTTATTATATATATACGAGAGAAAAACAAAGGATAAAGGCTATTCTCTTGTCTGTCTTTTTCTTTCTTTTTTTCTTTTTCCCCTTTTCTTTATTTACCAAAAGTATCTCCAAGGCTAATGGCATTTTCTTTGGCCACTGGGAGCAGAGAAAGATTGAAGTCTGAAATATGAAAGCTTTTCTCTTGGTTTTTAACAACTTTGGATCACTCTAGTTAGCTCAGTCTCAGTTCAAAGCAGAACTAGAAACTGAAAAGCTGGTTCTGTTTTTCTATTAGAAATGAGCAATAAATTATTTCTTATCCCGGAAAGAAACACAGAGGCTTAAAATTCCTTGCCCTGGATGAAAAGTCAAAATCACTAAGACTTCCGTGAGCTGACAAAAATAAAAAAATTACCTGCAATACCTCATTTTGATGATATCAAAGTGTTTCATGTGTGACCTCTTTTTCATTAAAAAAAAAAGTTTCTATTATAATCAGCTTAAATTTCAAAACAAAGTGACTTTAAATAAAAAGTTAAAACAGGTTGTCTTAGTCTCAATTTTTTTCCTGACAGAAGAAATACATCAAACTGGCTCTCTTTCTGTGAAGCATTTCAATTGAAATGAATCAGCCTTTTTCAGACTGTAATAGATGTCTTAACAAGATATTCCTGCCCAGCTTTTGCTGTTCCAGAAATAGTGAGTTTCTTGGGACAGGCGTGCATGATGACAGGCAATGCAGAGGACAGAAGGTGTGGGTCAATATTAGGAYGGGGTTCAAAAAGGAGAATATAAGTCTTAAGGAGCCATATCGAAGGGTGACAWGGATTTCAGCCCTTCCCAAACTTTGAGGACTTGGAGGTCCTAATCAGTCCTAAAACTGAGAGATGGGTGCGTTAATGCTGCTGATCATAGAAAAGCTCTGGGATTCCCAGTTTGCCTGCTCCGGCGCAAGCAGGAAATTTGTTGTGAGTGGCCTTTGACATGTTATTTTGGTGTTCCCTCTCAGGATATAAAAGCTCAGAAACAGCAATATTGGGCAAACTAATCAAATTCCTTTTAGCCTCTGAAAAACTCTGATATTTCTATCTGAGCTGTCTGGRTTTTGCCCTTGCTTTCTCAAGGCTGGTTTGCTTGGCTCAGGCAGCAGCTACTGAAGGAAAATGCCAGTATTTGAAAGAAGGAGGGAGCAGTTTGCTAAACCTTGGTGCTTCTGTGAGGAGTCATTCTGCTCCTGTGCCTTACTCACCTTTTCAACAACGGAGGGTAATAGGGATGCATAGGCAAAATCATATGCTCAGTGTTAGGAGGGTCATAGAAATTTTCTTGCCTACCAGCTGATTGTATCACTGCTTTATTTTTAAAAGTCTTAAGCACAGAGTGACTTGGCTGGGAGCCACTCCAAGGATTCAGTGCGAGACAGAGAGAGATGACTTGATGCTCTAATCTTTGCTCTTCTTCTGACCTTAACTTGCTCCAYCATCATGAGCTGTTCATGTAATCTCCCTTGGGCATAGGTTCTCCAGGAGTGGAATGAGTATTTAGTTGTAGAGGAGAGCTGGAAGTTAACCTGTGCAGCCAAATGGTGGCCAAAGATGAATGAAACATCACTCCTAAACCAAGTGTCCTCTGGATGTATGGCTTGAACTGCTAGTAGGAACTGACTCATTTCTTTATTATCCTCTTCTTCCAAGTTTCAGACGTCCCAGGATTTCCTAGATCTGGTGGATCAGCTTTAGCTTTTCATGAGCTTGAGCCCTGGCAAAGTGGACAAGTAGGRTGAAAGACTCTTTCCCCAGAGGGCATGTCATCCAGGTGTTTTATCCTGACCATGACAGGGTGCTCTTCTTCACAGCATCTGCAAGGGGAAGCTGTATCTGGAGTCAATACATTTATTTTTAGCTCTGGTTAAATTTGTGGATGATTTAGGCRAAGTGATTTAAAAAAAATGGCATGAAAGAACCCCAAAAGATTTGATGGGGAACTAGTTTTCACTTAAGAGAAGAGTTATGCTAGGAATAGTACCGAGGGTGGTCTCTGGGGAGGTAAGAAAATAGAAAGRAGAGGAAAAAGGAAGATCCTTAAGGAGATGAGGCCTTAGCCTAAGCTATGGAAAAGGCTGATTTCCCAGTTTAGACAGATAAYAGGGATGAGGATCCAGGGAGCATGGCAGCTGGGTCTGGTGAGATTCAGCCTGGCAAGCCGACACCAGCCAAGAGATCACAAATGCTCCCCCTCCTCCTCGCCTCCTCCTTCCCCAAAGTTTACCTGTTAACTCCCTTATCAGAAGTTTGTGCTGAGAACTCATATCTGGATTTTACAGGCAGCTCCTGGCACCAGACCAAAATCGGAAGAAAGCATTTCATTCTTCTCCAGTTTTTAAATGAAAGCAACATTAAGAGCCAACAATATTATTCTCATTAATGGGAAGGGACTGTTAATGATGGGAACGTATGTGTTTGGCTTTCAGATGAGACTTGCCATCTATCCCCGCTTCTGACCCGGTGCAGCTTAGCAGGGCTAAATCGCTTTTTAAAGCTGAGCAGAATGAACCTTAATTGAGGCATTACAAACACGTTCATTTGATCTTCCCGGGACCCGCAGCCCTGCCGTGGCTGACGGCTGCCTTGGGCTCACCCGGGCCGGCGAGGGGAGCGCCCCGCAAGGCAAGTGCAATGCTCGAGGGCGTCTGGGTTTGTCTGGGTTTTTTCTGTCATTCCCCCCAGCTCTCCCCATTTTTCTCTTTCAAATGTAATTGAAAGTCATTCTTTTAACTTTATTTATTTATCAGCTTGATACATTTGAAATTGCAGGCGCCTTCATCTCAGCATTCATTTCCTTGCCCTTTCATGTGGACCTGACTTAATTCCCCATCTCCTTCAAAGCTGTTTATTAGTTCTGCGGCTTTTCCTCCCACCTTCCCTTTCCCTAATTTCTCCTTGGTCTTCAGCCGCAGYGGAGACAAGCAGCCCAGCAGCCCAGGGCCAGGCTTGGCTGGAGATGCCGGGGAGACCTCAGCTGTGCTCGTAAACGTGGTGGCATTACCCTGAGCCTGCCGTGATGTAGCTGAGGGCAAATGCAGCCCAAAACCAGCCCTCCCCGTGTTGCTGATGAAATCAGCACTACGCTGCATGGTGGAGGAGCCCATCTTTCTCCTCCCTTCACAAGGTTTGGGGGACCCTCTCCCCCCAGGTTAGGGAGGCAGCTGGGTTCCTCTTCCCCTCCTGTCAGTTGCAGTGTGCCTTCCTCCAAAATGAGGCATTTTTGTGCCCTTTTTTTCTCTTTGTTAACAACCCTTCAGTGCCTGAACCCACAAGGCTTCTGCCACGAAGGGCAGGCAATTCAGCAGGGAGGCCGGCAGAGGAGCAGAATGCAGAGAATAATTCAAAACAAAACTCAGAAGGTCCTTTATCGTCAACTTCCTTYATGTGGAAGGAMGATGTTAATCCTCTTCTCTCCCAGYTGGGGAAACTGAGGCTTGGAGCAAGGAGGTGATCTGCTCGGTGTAGCTGGGATTATAACCCAGGCRTATTTTCTATTAAATACCTCTGCCTCCCACAGCGGACCTGGGGTCCAGCTACAGAGCACCAAGGGGTTAYTTCTGCAAAGCTCCAAGCTCTGGCCCTGCTTCGCTCTTCCCAGGCACAGAGTCGAAGCTGCCTGCAGAGAAAATGAACAACCTGCTTTGGATTTGTCTTGCTGGGAGTTGAGTTAACTTTTTTGCCTTGTCACCGAGATGTGGTGATTAAAGAGATCAGCTGTGGGGCTTGGGGCACAGTGAGGGGACCCAGACACTTTGTAAGCTGTCACCTCACACTGTCGGGGTGAGTCTGGTGCAGAGGAGAGCTGTGGTGAGGCAGCTGCGTGATGGGACATTGTGCCTAAGGCATGGTGAAAGAGCCCATGAACCTCTTCCTACTGATGAAAATGGCTCCTTTATTTTGTTTCATTTTGTTTTGKTTTGGTTTKRTTTTATTTTATTTTATTTATTTTTTTCCTTCCCCTCCAAGCTCTTTTCATCCCCTTATCTTCACTGGTAGTTAATAAATTAATGCATGTCTTGGGAAGATAAATGCACTTTCAGATCTTCAAAAGGCAAGGCAGCCTCTGAAACCAGCGTTTACAACCTCTTTGGCTGGTGACAAGGCAGGCAGGCAGCGTGACGTGACCTTCGGCTCAGCCTCCAAGGTCAAGCTGAGATGCAAATCCTGGTCCCCAGGAGCAGAGTGGGTACCAGAGGGTGTCTGGGTTTACCTCTATTCTCTGCCAGGGCAAACTCCCTCACCTCTGCCTACTCTCTTTCTTCAGGCACTGAATGGGAGTTTTGGGATGGCGAAGGAAAGAGAGAGGGAAGATGGAGTCAGGGGGAGAGAGCAAGCCAAAACTTTCCAGGATTCAGGACTATACAGATATTAAGACTTTTACTCAGCCCTAAATCCTGGATCTGGACGCACCAGTTAGAAGATGTCCAGCTCCCAATGTGCAGAGCCACTGCTGCTCTCCACCGAAGGCCAGATCATACCAGTTCTTGCACTCCTGGAAGATCTTAAGTCTGACATAGGTCTGTCTTGGCCATCCCTGAACATCCCGTTATGCATTAGGATAGTCACCCAAAGGTCCGTGATTCTGACTCTAGCCTGGGTTTTCCAGGCATGCTTTAGCTATGTGGCTAAGCCACATTCAAAATACTGACTTTTAAAGAATACCTGAGTCCCAAAGTGGCTTTGAGATATCCATCCCTGTGTTTGCACTTCACTCCAGCTCCTTCCCTAGCCATCAGGAGTCACAGATTGGCATCCCCGGCTGCTGGCTTGGCTGAYGCTGCAGAGAGGAGGTGGGCTGGGGTGGCGGGTTATGCAGGGTCGGGAGGAGCAGGGCTCGTGTTTACAGAGCTTAAGTGGTGGCTCCAGGGTGGGAGAAAATGTAATTCTCTTTGAGCAGTTCGCAGGCATTTCGAAGCTCGTCCCTGTGAATTAGGGACTGAGYGAAGTCATTAAACCCTAATCAAAAGCAGCTAATCAGGAATCAGTGGGAGATCTTCCAATTAATCGCGGCTGGAGCTAGCGGAGCCGCAGCACTGGCAGCTGGGGAAGGAGGATGGCAGTAAGGAATTAACAGGAGTGCAAYGTCTTCTGCCATTGAGACACCCCGAGGGGTCTGTGCCAGCTCAGAGGGGCACATGAGAGGGCTGGGGGCCTCAAAAGTATTTAGGGGATCTCGGAAAATACCTTGCTACCTAGGAGTTCCGTATAATTTCAGAAATGTGCTTTGAACCAGCTGTGGCTTTGTGGATATTCTGCTGACAGACCACGATGGAGGTCTTACAAGGCTTCTCTGCCTTTTGGAGCGGGACAGCAGCTGTCACGTATAGTTGTTAGCAGAGGTCCATTACCCCACATAMCTTTACATCTAAGAGTCTCCAAATGCTTTACGGATTTCATAGGTAAATACCAGCATCTTGACTTTAGAGGAAACTGAGTGACATGCAAGAAGTGCCATGACATCCCAGACTTTGCACAGGCTTTGTCTGCAGCCTAGTGAAGATTTAACTGCAGTTAAAATAACGGTTTATGTGCTGGATACAAAAATCATTCTTGGCTGTGCTGTGATGCYCTGCAAGAGAGGGCACGCTCAGCTGACATTTTCCTCTTCTGCTAACTCTTGTTGATAGCGAAGATGACAACCAGTCTCTGTGCTCAGTCACTGATAGACAGTTAATCGCTTCCCACAATGCCTAGGCACTAATCTTCTGATGGGACCATTAACTGGAGCTGCAATGTTTGCATTGCATGGTCTTCTAAGTTCAACCATGGTGACGGTTTCCCACCATACCCTTCTAGACCTAAAGTCTTTCTCCTCAACATCCCTGAAGTTAGCAGGGATGTATCCCATGTATCCCATGAAAGCAGACAGTGTGTGGTGTGGAGAATTAGGGTGTATGTAGRTGCCTGGACCCCTGGACACCTCCTCTACCATTGATCACTGGAACACAATGACACTTTGTGGTCCTTTCTATTTTATGATAAAAAACTCTCAATGATATCGTAGACTCCTCTCACCGTTAAAAGCATCTGGGGAAGAGCAGAGGTATTCTGCTGCTTTTGGAAATTCCCTCGCTTCCCGCCCCAGGGAAATGTCTCCRTAAATCTTATTGTACCTATAAAATCCCTTCCTGTTCTTTAGCTTCTGCTTGATTCCCTCTAACGTGACTGTTACACTATTGCATTCAGGCTRCACTATAAAAAGAATAAAGTGCATTGTGTCGGATCGAGCACGGCTGTAAATCCTTGGCAGGTTGGAGTTGACACAAATTGAATTCTATCATGGCTCTTCTTCGGAGGGTTTGCCGACTACCTTTTAAATTTGCCAGGGATGAGATGCAATTTAGTTTAATTAACTAAAGTGAAAAGGTGCACAACATTGTTGTAGAGCATTAGCTGCTGAAGTTCAGGTCTGCAGGAGAAGGGGCWCTTCTCTGTCCAAAAAACACTACCCAGAAATGCAGATGAATCCAGTCAGCAAGCCTAAGTTCACATTTGCAGATATGAACTTAATATTTAAACCCCAAGGGACAGAATTTCTGGAAAGCCCACCTCCTCACTAGACAGCAAAGTGACAGCAAAGTCTGATACAATTCCCCAGTGTCTGAAATATTGGTGCTCGTCTGCTCACCCTTCTTCGTGTGTGTGTTGTAGGGGGAAGCTGTGTTCATGAAGGCTTTTCATCTAGGTTGAGATAAAGGTTTTTAATTCAGGTCATAATCTAAACCAATTCCTGTTTTATTGCATAGCCCCACAACTAAACATGTTGGCATAATTGAGGAGAGTGGTAAATCAGGGACGAGGACTGTCTGAGGGTCTCTTGTACTGGTTTTGTGACCAGTGCACTTTGCTGTGGAGCTGCTGTGTGAGAAACCTGCTGAGACTGGACCTGGGCCGACATCTTCCTGGCAATCTGTGACGTTGGGCAGTTTGGGGCTCACGAATGTCCCCACAGGTCTGGCCTGTCCTTCTCCAAACCCGGGGCGCAGCAAATCTTCATCCCTGATGGTGGGGCTGGGGGATTTCCAGGGGTCTGAGGACTTCTTAAACAGCGTCACTTGCCCTGTGCTCTGCAGGGCCAAGACTGATGCAGGGCTCTTAAGACCAGCACACCAAGCAGCGTGAGTGGGGAGGTTAAGCATTACCAGGGCACTTAAGTTCTCCCAGGGCTTTTCTTTCTGACTCAGACACGACTTCYCTTCCCCTTGTGTTGGTTTCCAGAAGCCAGAGGATGATTTGCCACCCCCTGAAATGCGCATAGAAATCTTCTGGTTTGAAATTGTCCCTGTGTTGTCACAAGGATGGCATCCCTTGTGACATCTGACATCGCTCTCTTCCCGCCCCTGGAAGCTGGTTTCCCTACAAGGTTTTCTTTCCTGATCTACCATCCTGCTCTGTCTGCTGCTTTCTGTGACTGTGCTGAGCTATTGATTTCTGCCTTGCTCATTTTGTAGATTGGGGAAAGGGGGAGGGATGCCCCAAGGGAAGGTCAGGATAAATTGGCAATTTGTCTCCACCTTGGCTTCTGCATCCCTTACTCGAGGTCTCCATTGCATCCTTGTCCTTGTTGCAATTTTTCTGCCAAATGCCATTTTTACCCTCCTCACAAGTCCCAGGAGAGGTGTTATTTATGGCTGATGGAACAAAACCAAATGACACAAGCTGGTTCCCAGCCTGCAGGAGGATATCCATCAGTGGGGACTTTAGAGAAAGCCTGTTGTTTAATTATGGGATCACTCATGTGTTCTTCACCCTGTTGCACTTCCCGGCCTCCCCTTGCATCATATCAGTGAGAAGTCCAGAAGGTACTTAATTCTCTCCTGGTGGCTGATGGTTTACTCAAATGATTTCTAGATGTTCTCTGTTCGTATTTCTGCTGGTGCAAACCCTTCTTCATTGCCCAGAATACTTACTACCTGGGAGGAGAGGGCAAAGGGTCATCCACTTCACAGTCAGTTTGGGAATGATAAATATTATTCTATGAATATTTTTGCAMAAGGACATGCAGTGTCCCTGATTTCTATCTTCTTACCCTCATATGTAATCAGGATTTTCTTTTACTAAAAAACAGAACAAAGACCTTAAGTGTTTCACTGAATGAGCATGAGAATAATTTTTAGCAAATCCTTCCCTCTTTACTCTGTTTCTGCTATGGCAGATGCCTCAAACAGTTTTTTTCCCAGAACCCAGACAGCACTGTCTGGAAATGCATCTTGAAGTAGACTGAAGTTTGTYCTCTGTGGTTCTGACCCTGGTAAATCACCTACCCGTGATAATGTACAGGTAAAAACGACCTTTGGTTGAGTCCCTGCAYAGGACTGAATCCAAGACCTTTCTCYCCCYRGCAGACCCTSTTTATTGGGGTCTGGTAGTTATGARAAGGAGRAGCAGGTATCTCTTKTCTGGACCTCTCAGAGMCACAAAAATGGACTGTGCTGGATGGAGCAAGGACATTTGGTTTCTCTGAGGTGCTGACATCTCCTAGGTGGTGATATGAGGCATCAGGAATGGAAATGCACTTCTTTAGGAGAGGGAAAAGCCTGTGAGCTCAGACTCTACAATAATACACCTGGYTGTGTGTCTGGCCTTGAGCCCCAGGAACGCTTTCCAGCTCTGCTTTGCATTTTGCGAATTGTTTCTAGAAATGACCGGTTTTCATGGGCATGTCGCAGTGTGATGAATGACTGAGGACGATCAGCGAGGATATCTGTCTCCACCGAGGCTCTGTGAGTCAGCTACCCCATGTCTAGCTGCTACTTTTCTGCCTTAAAAGCCTCAATATTCTCCACTCAGCTCACCTTCCTGCTCTTTCCTGGTCTCCAGATCCATTAGTCTGTCTGGGCTGGTACCCATTAAACTGCTGAACATGAGCTACTCCAAGCAATCTAATCAGTGCTACAGCTATTAAAGGCAGAAATAGTAAGAAACCGAGTCACCAGTGCAGGCAGTCTGGCACTTGGATTAAGAAAGAAGTTTTGTGCGGGCTTGTCATCATTTGTGGAGAACCATAGAAGCTGCTGTGGACAGTATTTGATTGCCATGACAGTGGTTATTAATAAATAGTTCACTAAGGTGAAACAGCAGTATTCCTGGATCCAATAGTCTGAGTTTTGCAAGGTTTCCAGTACCAGTGGTSTCTGTGCCACCTCCCAAATGCAAAGAGGTTTGTGCAATAGGGGARTATTGCCTCCTCCCACCCACGAGTGAGGAAACTGAGGCACAGGGCTTCAAACCATTTGGTGTAAGGTCGCTCAGGCAGCCTGTGCTATAGGCATTGCCTGAGGCAAGTAGATCTGCAGATGCACGAGGGAGTTGTCCCTTGACTGAGATGCGTTTTATACTGGCACGTGTATTTTTTTTTCCTTGTACAATTTATAACAAGGATATGCAGAGTGGTTTTCCTGTTGCTGCTAACGGTCCTGAAAAAAAAACCCAAAGCCCCAAAACCTTGGGACTGCTTGTTTGTTAGTGCCCTGGATGGCAYGTGTTACACCGGGGCGGAGGTTTGGGGGAGTTCGTGGTGTAACTGCCCACAGCCAGGTATTCGCTGGCCGGCACATTGGTTGGTTGTGCTAGCTGTCCTACTTTGCACACCCGTCAGCACAACTCTTGTTTTAAAGCRTAAATGAGACTGCAGGCAGGAACTAGATGGAGAGGACTTGATTTCGTGTGCCTTAAACAAAAAAAATCATGCTGAGCCAACCATGATTAGAAGCGTGCTTGTACAGCTCAGCACAAGCAGAGCCCAGCGAGGTTTCCTGGGCTGAGGGCAATAATTTTATAATTACTAGGTCTGATGGGAAAGCAGGGTGGAATCTGCCTTTTATGCTGAATTTTCACTTCAGAAGTTTACACTTAAGACCCAGCTGGATAGTTTTAGTCCTGAACCTCCTGGTTGTTCTGTGCCACTCTTACTCCTGTTTGGACACAGATTTATCTTAGATTAAATCCCACCTTTTCTTAACTCTATTTCTGTTCTTATTTGTTCGGATCATCTGCTAAATTCCTTGGAATGAGACTTTTCAGAAAGGGACTTCTTTTTCTTCACACTGCATGAAAGAAAGAATCTTAGTTGATGTCTCTTTGAAGGCAAGAAAAGCAGTTTTAMAAACCTCAACTCTACCTCTGGATAAAGTTCAAAGGTTTGCCTGGACAGCTATCCTAGAAAGCAGCTCTTCTATCAACTTCTGCCCCWGGAAAAAAATTGCTTTCTCAGTTTAATTTGCTCTTGGTTCAGCAAGCAAACTGTGGAAAACTRGCCAAGAGTTTTATTGGTACATCTAAGGCATAAAAAAATAAAAAAATTAAAAAAGCTATTCACCCTTTTAACTGATACAGCTCATGCTGGCAAAACTTTTATGTGTACACTTGGCCTTTATCTGGGAGTGCTTTAAAAATATAATAATGGAGTGTTGAAATGAAGATGTTGGACAATAGGTGTGCTCCTTGCTTCAAAGGCTCCCAGGTAAGAATTTGTTCACTGGTGACATCCCATCCATCAGAGATGACGAGGTTTTGTCACAGTTTCCAGTAGAACAAATTGTCACATAAATCAGAAAAGGTGGAGCCAGCCAAGACATGGGATCTGGCTACATTTATTGTAAAACTAGGAATCACATGCTGAAAATTTCTGGTTTCTGCGCCCTCATGTTAATTTAAGAAGAAAATAAGGCAGTTAATTCTCATTTTGGATGGGAAGAAATCTGTTCAGTGGATTGAAATGACTAGAAATTTTCTCCCCCCCCAATTTGGCATGTGCACACGATTTAGTTATTTCACACTTGGCCTTTGGGAAGTATTGGTATAAATCCCTTTGCACTGTGTGGAAAAACGTAACGCTTGAAGCCTGAAGATAGGTTTTTCTGGCCTCCCAGATGGTGCGTGAGTTACCTGGCTGGCTGGCTGGCTTCTTTCACAGCATATAGCCACAGCCCTAGGAGACTCTTACTGGAAAGGATGCTAATTGCTGTGACTGTTTATTTTTTTGTTTTTAAGCAGAGAGGTTTTTTGGTATTCAGTGTTCTTCTTAAACCTCTGTGAAGGGGCTGCTAATGGACTGCTAAGAGCCCTCACCTCCAGCCAGAAAAGGAGTTTYGAAAGACGTGCAGAGGACTGTGGGATCAGATGTGCCCGGAGAACCTGGGACCGGATTTCCAGGTGCTTAAAAACTACCATTAAAGCAAGTTCTCAGATGTGACCAGTCTGAATCCAGCATGAAAATTAGCTGTTAGTTYAGAAGCCTAATGAAGGCTGGAAACCTGCCTAAAAAGGCTACTGTTTGGTGAGTGGTCCTGGACTTTTAATTGGTGTTCATTCAAGACCTTTTCACTCTTTGGGGAGTTTGCTTTGAACGTGTATGAGACGCTGAAATTTGGAACTTTTCTATCGAACAGAAGTTGTCACATTTTCAGATTCAGAACAGCCAAGAGTTTCATCCAGCCCATTTGTAATCCCTTCATTTAGATGGAATGAAGCATTTCGTTCTGATAAGGTCAAAGCATGAAAATATGAATATATTAAAATACGTGTCAAAATGAAGGTAATCAAAATGAGAACTGGAGCAAACACTGTTGAAATAATTCACTCAGTTTTTTTCCCCGCACTATAAATTTCAGCGCTGTGGACATATCCTTATGAAATGTTTTCATAGGAAAACTCTATTTTGCTAGTAGATAGCTACCCTGACCAAAATAATAAGATTTTGATCAACTCGGAAAACTACAGGCTTTGGGAGGGCGATGCTCGAGATTCCCCAGCGCTACCATCAATCACATCCCTGCCTCCAGGCTCGCCGGCCGAGGAAGCCCTGGCACCGCTGCTGCTGCTGCTGTGACTCAGAGGTCCCTGGTGACCCTTAAGCTTCGGGTTTGTGCTAGGGGCTGCACAGGGGCGGCTTCAGATACTGACATTTAATCCATAATTTTCCTCTGGCATCTCCATAAAGATCTGCTGGCATCCTTAGACTTCGTCCCCAAAGTCGTGTTTGCTGTCCTCTCCCTTGCAGGGTAAGACGGTCGTTCAAGAGGAGGGAATGCAATTGCAAATGAACACCTGAAAATTGATCCAGGCTATAATCATCTCATAGTACTTTAATTGTGGGTCTCTCCCTCCCAATTCCACGGCAGTCAATCATTCCCCACTGAGTCGGCCACCTCTTCTCCTCTCTCCGTTTTGCCCCTCTCGGTTTGAATTCAATCTATATGCATTTCCTAGCAAAACATAAACACCGCGTCCTCTTCCATGTGTGCTCCCTGGCTGCYGTTTCCCAATCACTAGCAGCGTTTCTATGCCGCTGCCGTCTTCCACCGCATAAGGGGATCTATAAAACTTGACTCGTAAAGGGAAAGAGATGGGATTTGACTCATGAAGCGAAAGAGATGGTGGATAGGTGAAAAAAAGATGGATGCCCCCCTCCCCGAAAAATAAAGAAATATGGGCAGAAAATGAAAGAGATTTAAAGCAGCTATCAATTGGTCGCTGTTCCAGCTTTAAGAGCTGTTGAAACAACATAATAAAAGGCAATAAACAAGGGATTTATGACCTACCTGCTGGAAATAGCTTGCTGCATCTATTGTGTGGGGTGAACGCAATGTGCRAGGCTGGGGGCGGGGATGGGTGCCTGCCCGGCGTGCGCACGTGGCCGAGCCGGCAGCCCCCTTACGGGGCCGTGCACGTGCCCATGGCTCTGCCCTCCCGTTTCTTCCCCCCTCTTCATCCCCTCCCCTGCCCCTCAGCCCTCTGAACCCCCATATTTATGGGCTTGGCATTTTGTGTCTTATAGACTCGGTTTTGTTCAGTTTGACTAGTAAGCCCAAGACGATTTGTTGCAATCGATGGCAGCAGGCTGGAATTTTAAGGGCCAGGTATTTTACCACAGGGGYTGGACCCTCGAGCTAAATCTTGAAGGCAGGGAAGGTGAAAACATACAATACTGCCTACAGCAGTATCGAGAAAGGCTTGTAAACTGCTGGCACATATTTAAATTCCAGGAAAATCACCGAGGGGGGGAAATAAATCTACAAAACCAAAACCAAACCGAGAAGAAGACAGTGAGTGACTAAACATGGAGATTTCTAATGCCTTCTTCAAGGCTGAAAACTGTCCTTTTAAAGAAGAAACGAGCTTCCCTCCTGCCCAAAACCCACAGAGGGTTGAAACTGCAGACATTGGCACAAAAACTTAGTTAAGCAGCATGTGTCTGGTGCAGGTCTGGGCTATGGTGCCGGCAGTAGCCTTGCATAGTTTAAGGACCACTGACACAGGATAACTACAACTGCGGAGATCTGAGGAGACTAAATAGCTGGAAGATRGTCCTCTGGGCATGGGAATGGGTATCTACCCTAGAAACACACTTGCGGGAGAAAGTGTCCCGTCCCTCCCAGTCCTGGATGCGAGGGTGGGGTGTGCTGGGCGTTGCTCTGCTTCGTTTCGAAGCCCTGGCACGAAGCCTTCCCTTGTAATTCATTTTCCCCTCTTTCTTCCTCAGAAAGAGTTTTAACCTCCTGCCTCTCACTCTTGCTTTCCGGCCACGAGTAACACGTTTTTGTTTYGCAAAGCACAGTAAATCTTAATGGTGACATGAGAAGCTCTGGCATATCTGATGCTGTTTGTTCTTTCGGGGGAAGGTGGGGAGAAAAGCGAGCGGGCTGAGAGGGGTAAATCAATCCACTTTATAAAAAGAGAGATACAGCATGGCACCATGCCGTAATCCAATGGAGCCAGTGTGTGCCGGAGAGACAGATCTGGGACGCAGAGAGGAGGGGTGGCGGGGCTGYGGTAATCTTGTGTCCCTCTTAAATCCCCAGCATGGAACAAAGCTCTTGTTAGCAAATAAGGATGGGGGAGTGGTAGCRATAAACTAAATAAATGCCCTTAAATTCAGCTGTAATAAAAGGCTGGGAGCCTGCACTGGAGCCCTTTCATAAACACTTGGGGACATGATTGTTCTAATTATAAAAGCCCAATCAGAGGGACCAGCAAGCATGAAACTGGGGATTAACTCAGCTGCTTGAATGCCAGTCTGTGGCAGAGAGGCAGGAACTGCCTTCTCCCTCCCCCTGCCCTGAAAGGTTTCAGATGCGCTTCATTTGACCATGCTTTGGAAACCGCTCCTGTCAACAAAAGGGGAAAGGGGCACAAAGACCACGAGAAGAAATGGCTTCAATGTGATTGCCCTGTGAAGGGGAGAGCTGCCTGCCTGGCCCTGATGCTCCCAGGGCTTTCCCCCACGTGCTAAGAAGCCTCTTCTTGGTGGTTCAGGCTGTGGGGACGTGCAGGAGCTTGTCTGTGCAGGGTCCTCCCCCATGTCTGTGCSTGCACGTGTRGCAGCCCTTGTGCATCTCAGCAGGRTTACGGACTATGTCCACCCATGCCCCTCCTGCCTCGAAATAGTTCCTGTCTCCATAAATGCAGTAAAAGCAAAAGAAAAGTGAAAGATTTGAGAGCTGCAGATTTGAAAACTGTCAGGAAAGGATCTGGACACCTCAAAAGAAAAAAACAGCAATTTCCCTTCATTGCAAATTCAAGGGTCAGGTCCCCCCTAAGCCATGTCTCTGTCTGAAATTTAAAATAGACTGATTAAATAGTAAACGATGGCTTGTCTCAAACTGTTGAAAGAAATTTTAGGGTTGGCTTTCTAAAACTTCCCTTGGAAGATTGGAGATTCCAAAGGTTAAAAAGATCCTTCTTTATAAGAACCATAAAGAAATGGCATGGTGCAAATGGTTAGAAACTACAAGAAACCCCCCCCTTTTATCCCCAAACCAYGAGACTATGAAAAAGATCATCAGAGTTGGCAACAGTCTTTGAAAACATGTTTTAGAGATTTCAGTGGGGAGCTGTTTCAGACCTGTGGACACCTTATGCTTGGAGAAAGCCCTGCTGATGGCTGTGGAAAGAGAGTCCTCCTTGCTCTCCCAGAGGAGATGCCCACCCCAGGTCAATATTTCTGCTTCCAGTTTCCCCCAGTGTTTCCTCCTCTGCTGCTACCTCTGGGGATTTCCCTYATTTCAATTTTCCACTTCACGTGCAAAAAATAAAAGCAAACCAAAAACCTACTCCTGTCCCAACCATTTCTCCTAGTCCACCTGCAGCAGACCAATTTTGAGGCAAGAAGCGTGGAGTTAATGGAAATTCTGTGAATTTACAAACAAGCATTCAGAGGGGAGAATGTGCCTATTTATGTCCCAATACAATGGTTAAAAAAAAAAGTCTTTCTTTAATTGCATTTGGAATCTATTCTAACGATTTACCCAGGAGAGTGTTAAGATGTCAAGGCTGTTTCATTAGTAATATATCCCCAAACAAAATCTTTGTTAAGAGAGGTTAAGGCAGTAAATAGACCATTAATTTACAGGAACGTAATTAGTACCTTGCAGTTATTCATGAAAATAGTAGGATTTCTTTTGTTGTTATTCAATGGTGAGATTTAAAACAAATACAGCATCAGCAGGTCAAAAAACACACAGGCCAAAATGCATCAAAGGTATTGATTGAAGTTTCAACAATAACCTTAAGTCTGCCCCAGTACCCAAAACAACATAATTTATGCAAACAAAATACATTCTCCAAGTGGTAAATAATGAACACAGAAAACAGCACCTAGAGTTTTGAGCAAATATCAATACATAGCTGTAAAATAGTTTGTTTTAAAGGTTAGAGACTATATAGGACATCTAAAATCAGAAACAGTACTTGAGGCATTTCTTAAGTGATTGCTGATAATATTCAGACATAACATTCATTTCCAATGGAAGTCTTTTATTTATTATTCTTTATTTAATTGACACTATTATCTTTGCAACATTGGCATCATTTTGTTTAGAGGAACTAAAATGTTCCTCTAAAATGAAATAAAATGTCTTCTACTTTAGATTCTCAGAATTAAAAAACAAAGTTTTAATTTGAAAACATTTCTCAATTCAAAGTTATTTTTGATTATTCTTAATTTTAGATTATTAAAATGAAGAACATTTCAGTTGACTTCAGATTGACTGAAAAACTAATTCTACTAAGTTTTTTTATATCTCCTTGTTACAAAGCTTTGTTTCACATGGTCCAGAAATCAACTTTGAGCCAATTTCAGCTTTTTCATGTGTATTACTGCAACTTGCAAAGCAAAAAGGAATTTTCAGGGGTCAGGAGCTGTACTCATAGGACAGTAAGGCTATAAATCATGGGCATTGCTTAACAGGTAAAATATCAAAATGTATTAGACAGCAGTTAATGTTGCAGTTATAAATAATAGTGAATTATCAAACTGAAAAAAGAAGCAGTAATAAGGTTATTGTGTGCTGGACCAAGAAGTTCAAAGTTCAGCTGCATCATGAGATGAATGCATTATTGCTTCCCGGACTAGACCTTTTCGTAGCAGCTAAAGTGAAAACAGAACAAATAAAGTCTCACTGAAAAGAAGGTAACAAGAGCCATTTTAATTTCTTAAACTAACTTCCCTTACTTGTTTGCTACTGCTAATAATGTTGAGGTGCTGTAGAGGTGGGTAGAAAATACTGTGTTTTCTTTATGAGAGTTTTGTCAGGTAGTTTCTTTTTTAAATATAAAAATGATTTTTTTTTTTTAATTGGAAAAATGTCTGCAAGAACAATTTCTAGAAAAAGGTCTTGGGAAATTAAATATTCAAAGAAACAGAATAATTTCCCCATTATTTGCTTGAATTGCTCTTCCAATGACATTTAAAAGGAGCCCAAACTTAATCTTCTCTTGTTAAGGCTTGTAACTGCCCATCTCGCTATTGATGAGGGACCAAAAACATGACATAGGAATTGGGGAAACTGAGGCAGGGAGTGATTTCTTACTAGCTGCAGGCTGCAGAAGGAGGCAGCACGGTCACACCTGGGCACACCCAGGCCAGGTCCCTGGTGGCATCAGTGGTGGCATTAGCCAGCGACTCCCTTTCACAGCTGTGGGACCAGCGAGGGACCAGCTCGGAGACCCCCCGGCAGCGCTGGCCGGAGGAGATGCTGGGATGCAAATTCTGGCTCTGCCTTGCCTGCCTGTGTTACCTTTAATCCAGACACGTTGACAGCAGGACAGACTCCTACTGGGACAGTGCTACAGCTTGACCCTGCAGATGGTAAGGATCTCGCAAAGTCTCCGTGTTGTAAAGCTSTGCTGCAGGGTGGAGAATTTTAATAAGGACAGGAAAAAATAGCGAGAGACAGGGAGAAAGGGATACATTGCAAAGAACCTGACCTTATTTCCTCAGAGTGTGTGACTAAATCACGCAGCTAAAAATAGGTAAGTGATTTGCTTTGATGCTGTAGGATTTTGCTGATACCACTTTTGTTACACATATAAATATAGGGATTTAATATAATATTTCCCTTACTGCAGTGTCTTCTAATAAGACAGTGCTAAAGTCTTGAGAGTTACTGTCTCTGTCTGCTGCTTTAAGCTGTGAGCTACAAGCAGAGACTTCTTGGCTCTGCAACTAATATGCTTCTGGCCTTTGGGAAAATGCAGAAGAAATTTCTTCCAGGAGGGATGTTTAGTGTCAAGCATTGTCCATTCCTGGTTCTCTCAGACAGTCACTCCGAAACCAGTGGGAACTTCCCTGCTTGTTTGTTATGAGCGACTGCTTTGGAAAGTTTTGGTCCCAGCCTCCCCCATCTTTATAATGGGGAGGATAAAACCAGTCTGCCTCTGGAGGGTCTCAAGCAAATCGGCCAGGTGATGCAGGGGCATAGCTGTGAGATGCCCAGGGGTGGGCACTATGAACCCACACAGGTGATTAAGAGGAGGCCAGTCACTGGTGGTGCACCCCCGAGGTGGCTACTGGGGCCGGCAGTGTTTCACATCTTCATTAATGACCGTGATGGCACGGAGTGCACCTCAGCAAGGTTGCAGACAACACAAWACTGTATGGAGTGGGTGATAGACCAGATGGTTGTGGCACCATTCAGAGGGACCCTGATGGGCTGGAGAAATGGGCCAGGAGGAATCTCATAAAGTTAAATAGGGGAGGAATAACCCCTTATCTGGGGAGGAATAACGCCAGGCACCAGCACACGCTGGAGAGCAGCTTTGCAGAGAAGTCCTGGTGRGCACCAGGTTGAGCAGGAGCCACCAATGTGCCTTTGTGGTAAAGAGAGCCATCAGGCACCTGGGGACATCGGGCAGAGCGTGGCCAGCAGGTGGAGGGAGGAGGTCCTGCCCCTCTGCCCACCCCTGGTGGGACATGTCTGGATGGTGGCCCTGCTCCAGCTGGCCCTGCTCGAGCGTCAACTGGATGAGGTGACGGTGCAGAGGTGCCCGCCAGTCTTGGCGGTTCAGTGAGTCTGTTATATGGGAATGGGAGAGAAAGCAAAGCCTGGACTCCACTGTGAGCTCCTCCGCAGGGCTTTAGCTCGTCTCTCCCCATACCTGAATGCTTTTTTCCTTTTCTGACTGAGATGAGAGCATCAGCTCTGCTAGGTGTCTAAGGCTTGAAGTGTACAAATGGAGAGAATTATTTAATACTAAACAATTATTCTGTTGCATAAAACTCTTGTACTTGTTTACTGAGGAGCCTATGCTGAAGGCAAACCTCCAGACAGAACTGTCAGAGAGCAGGAGAAAAGAGACGGGGGTTTATTTAAATTCAGAGTGGAGTGACTCACCAGTGCCCATCTTTTTTATTTCCCTCCGTGCTTTCCCTTTCCCTCGTTCGCCTCCACTTTTCCTTTTATTCAGTAAACTCTCTGCTTGCACGCAGAGGTACCAGACTCTCCACCTTCTGGCTGGGCTCTGAGGGTTAGCTGTAGGTGGGGAAACTGAGGAAATGACCACGYGCTGAAGACTCTGGTTTCCCAGGCTCCAGGCATGTCTCTGCTCCTCCTGGCCACCTGGGAARGTCCGAGAGGATGCTGCTGCTCTCCCCCATCTCCTACTGACTCCTCGCCTTTGGGAAAGAGCAACACATGCTCGGATGAATGGTGCTCCTTGCAGAGAGCTGTGTAAATAAAGGCTCCAGCTGGGGGATGCCAAGAGCTGGCACAGCAGGGACTGCCACTCTGTCAACATAAGCCTGCTCCTGACAGGCCCCGTTTTGTTGAAACAATTCCTTGCGATGGACCGAGTTTATCTCTAAGTCACTGGATTTACACCGGAGATCTAAACAGCCTGGTAAATCTGCCACCGAAGCACCGGGGTAGCATTCATCTGAGCGTCCCTTTGCGCGGCCGGGGATTCTCCGTGCACCGCTCAGCCTGGACGTGACTCTCTGCCCGTGCGGCAGGCAGTCTGTTTGGCTCAGGGGGACTCTTAGCAACCATAAAATGTGCAATTAACCCCCACTTCCTACTTCAAACTGTCTCATCAGGCTCCCAAGCTAGGCAAAAGTTACAGCTGTGAAGAGATGAGCATGCTGTTTTCAGCCTGCAGCTGCAAGCCAGCTACCCGAGGAAAAGCAGTGTTTAAAAATCAGAGCTCTTCCCTCCTCGCTGCGGCCAGCCCGTGCCCGCCGGCCACCATGTGCCATCAGATAAGCTGCCTGTTGCATCCCCTCGCCTGCCGTCAGCCTCCTCGTACCCGTTCTGGGGGGACAGAGCATCTCGCTGCGGTCCTGGTGCTGAGCAGATACAAAAGCACTAAATTAATTTTCATAGAGCCTTTCGGTCAAGCAGCTCAAAGCCTTTTAGAGACTTTAATTGAGCCTCAGAGTTAATGAAGCCTCACTAACRTGCCTGCTGGATAAAGGAGTGTTTATTATCCCCTGTTTTACAGAGGTTGTGCAGAAAGCTGGGCAGGTTGCTGTGTGGGTTGGGTTGAGGTTGTTTTCCCCTTCRAAACTAATCATGAAGCACAAAATAGCTTGTCTTATCAAAAGAAATATTTTCAGAGAGTTGTTCTGAATACAGTGGGATTTTTTTCTCTTGGTTTTCTAAAGAAATTGCAAACAAACATTGGGATTGAAATGAATCTTTTGCCTCTGCAGAAATTTTTCATGCAAACTAAGCCAACTATTCTAACTCCCTTGAAAGCAGCAGTACCCCAAGAGGAGAGGTCCTCTGTGTTCAGAGGTTCCTGACCAGCCTCTCAGAGCTGTCAAGTCAATGCTGCATCACATATGAGAACTAAATGACTTCCAAAAACCATGCAGTGAACTGATGGGCCCCCTGTCCCCCAAGCAGTCCCCACGTCCCAGGCTTGTCCTTCTCCAGCATAGCCATGGTGTCCAGGGGCCACGTGTGTGTGAGGGCCTGATCCTGCAAAGTGTGTCACACTGATGGTGGTGAAGATGCCTCCTTCCTCGACCATCTACATGTAATTTCTTGGTACCTRTGGCCAGGACCGTGCTGTAACTGCCTAGCACTAGCCCAGGCCAAATGCAAACTTTCTGTGTTTTGCTGCTCCCTGCCAGCCCTTGCCGGAGTCAGAGGCACCGCGGAGCAGCAAGTCTTCCCCGAGCAGCAGTGCTGCTCAAATATGCTGACCTCAAACCATTTCAATCAGTGCCTTTCAAAGGGGCCTTTGTTCTTCGCGGTTAAAGCTTGGAAAGCTTGTTTAAAACTTGCCCTCTCTGTATTTTTAACTCTGGCTGCTGCAGCGTGACCCCGCACACGGCGCTCGCCGGGCTTGAGCAGCTCCCTGTGCCCTGCCTGCCTGGCTGGCTCCTGCCTCCGTCCCTGGCTCTCCCTGGGACTTTGCTTAAAAATTTCTACCCTTTGCAGTCCTGCAGGCCTGCTCCTCACATCTAGCGTGTGGGGGTACAGGGAACTCAGGCTGCCCAGCATTTTTCAGGTGGGAGCCTATACTGAATCAATAAAATGGAGGAAGTGGGTAAGACACATATCCTGCTTCTCTGCTTTTCCCCGCCTGATTTGAAGTGACCCTTGCCAGGCTCCTGGTGGCTCATTTTTCAGTGTGGGCACGAGGAGAAGACAGCAGTGGGATGTCGTGGGCTGGCATGGCCTGGGCTGGTGCAAGCCAAGGGCTTTGCAATAAAGTTTAGAGAAGTGTGCAAACCACCCTGGCCTAGAAAATACACAGAAATCATAGGAAAAGCCCTCTCCACAAAGAAATCCTTGCTTTCCCGTGCAGACTAAAACACACCTGCACAGACACCACTCCTCCAGTTCTCCCTGCCCCAGCACCAACACCACGAGCAGCGCAGGTGTAACCCTGCGCACCGCAGCGAGCACCGGCCCCGCGGGGGGGGCAGAGAGGTTGGCAGAGCCAGAGAGCACCACGCAAAATGAGTTTTCCCGCACCTCAGCGAAGACTCAGCCTTGCCTTTGGGGACACGTTGCGTTAGGATCAGCCCTCCCATCTCCATTTGCTCTTCCCGCTGCGGATTTCCTTGAGGATTTTGAGGAAATCCTTCAGATCCATGAAAAAAAAATCTGTATATATAGGTATGCATATATCTATAAAATCAAAGCCTGTGATGCTTTCTGGTTGCCCCAGGAGCAGGCAGGCTGCATCCTCACCCCCGCAGCTTTGCAACACCCCCCGGCACTGCCTGAAAGCGGAGCCGGGGAGGAGGTTTGGGGGGCTGCTGCCCGGACTTGGGTGGCCTTAGGACCCGGTTTTCAGGCGAGCCCCGCGCGCGGCAGGTGGCGTCCCAGCTCCACGGGAGACGGGCGGCCGCGGGTGGGCGGCGCGGGGATGCGCGGGGGTGCGCGGGGGTGCGCGGGGGTGCGCGGAGCCGCTGGCCGCGGGGCGGGGGGAGAGGAGCGGGCTCGGTTTCCTCCAGCACCGGGGATTTCGTGGGCTGCCCCGGGTTTGCCCCTCGGGCAGCGCCGGGGTCGGCTGGCCTTTTCCCTTCCGCAGCCCTCGCGGGGAGGAGACGGACGGTTCGGCCAGAGCCGTGCGGGATTATTTCAGCGAAATCTGTCTGTATTCGGGAAAATCATCGCTACACGATTGGGAAACCATCCCACTTCTAAAACATAAAAGCCTCCTGAAATAAGCATTAAGTTCCCGGAGAGTTGCCCCATTTCAGTGTCGTCCCCCCCCCCCCCCCCCCTTAACCCTGTCCGTGTTTCTGTCCCGGCTGTGCAGCATTTGCACCCGGAGAGGGCCTGGGGCGGCCTCGCCAGGCAGTGGGTTTGGGTTTTTTTCCTTTTGTGGTGCTTTTAAACACTGTTCAATTTTCAACTTCAGAAAAGCTGCAGGGCCTTTGCCAGAGCCACTGCTGTAGGAATTTCACTACAACTAAATATAGAAATGAAATTTTGGATGAAATACAGGCTTGGGTGCATTTTGGCAGAAGTCTCAGTGTTTTCCTCACAGYGCTGGCTCTGTGTGGAGTAGAATATTCCCAGGAATAGATGTGGATGGCACTTGGGGCTGGTGTTTTGAAGTGTGTAGGGTAAGTTTGCATCAGCACATGGGGAGTTAGCAAGTAGAACAGAGCTGAACTTAGATTTTATGTCCTGTGAAATTCCCAGGGCTTATTTCATTCCAAAGTAAACTAAAACTTTTTTTTTTCCTCTGTGAAAACAGAATAATCTGGAGACAAATATTTGCATTTAGAATGATTATAGTCAGCGTTGAACTGTTTTGGCTTTGGTAGTTGATAAGCTCACTCTGACACTTCCATCTTGACTTTTAGAGTCTTTTGCAAGTGATAATGTGGTAAGAGTCCAAAAAAGAAAGCCAAAATAAATGGCAAAGTAGAACTGTATCATTTGGATTTTTTTTTTTTTTTAAAGCAATAAAATGTAAGTGGAATTGTCATGCTCCTGCAAGCCACTTTGCATTCATTGAATAGCATCCRCTGCCTGAAAAATCTTCTGTGGAGTAACTTTTGACCCAGCTGTGCTCAGATTTTCATTTGCGATGGAAAGAGCAGTGTGCATATGTAATCTTCAGGTCAGGATGAATTGTAATTTATAATATTACTTATGAACTGAGGTATATTTATATGTAAATATTTGCATATAAACATGTATGTATTTATAGATGAATTTATAGTTTAATTTTTTCAGCTGCTCAATTACGATCTAACAGATGTAATGTGTGTGAGATATCGTGCCGGTCAGTTGTTCTGTGGGTTCATTTACTTCAGCCCTTCCCCTGGAAGACAGCAATACTGGATGAAGCGGAGAAGTGGGAGGCAGAAGGGGGTGCAAGGGGACTGCAGGGATGCTCTGAGGATTTGCTGTGTAAAACGAGGAGTTAGGGGAGCCCTCGGCTCTGCCCTGGTTGCTTCTTTCAGGTACCCTCATGGTGTGTCTCATGGCAGATACAGCGATGCCATTAGGCAAATAAGTTGGGCTGAGACATGCAGATAAGGCTGGAAAGGGGCTGCCTGAGCCTTCCCAAGGAGCAGTTCTTTGAAGGAGTTTCGAGGCACTGGTGCTGCTGGCAAGAGATATGAAGGACCTTGAAAATTAATCAAATGAAGGCCTGTCCCCTAATACCCGTAAGCTTAATTTTATCGAAGAAGTTTCTTGTGCCTGAGGACAGTAATAACCACTCCCTGCAGGATGCAAATGCAGAGGGGAAGGCAGCTGCCCAGAGGTGGGCTCCTCTCTTGCCCTGCCGCCCTGGCCAGCTCCGGCTCTGTCAGCCAGCTCGCTCTCCCCTCTCCCGGGACACCCCGACACCGGAGAGGTGCACAGTGTACCTCAACTCTCACCATCAGTGTGTGCTTGTGAAGGGAGATAGATTGAGGGCGTGCRTGCACGTGTGCACGTGCAAAGGAGAATTTCTCTCTGCTACACAGGTGTATACCAGCGTGCTCCKACCTGTGCAGCTGTTTTGGGATTTGGTTCTGCACATCCATGCCATCCYGGTGGGAGCGCACCCTTCCCTGTGATGTAGGTTTGGTGCATCCTTAGTTGTACTGAGTTTGCGTGGGCTCAGCATGCTTATTTCTTTATTTACCCATTTTAAACCCCAGCTCCTTGGCCAGGTAGGTGTGCTGAGCTGTCGGTGAGGCTGCCAAGGGGAGCTTTATCATGTGTTTGTGATTCTGGGGTGTATCCCTGCCAATGCCTCCAGATGCGTGAGAAGGAGGGATTTCCTTTTTCACTAAATGCKCTGCTTTTCACCTTACAATGCCATTAATTCATAGGGAAGCTGTCTCTGCGGGCTGGTTCCCCGGGGAGGGCTGATGGGGACTTCCCTGGGACTGCAACTCCCTCCTCTCTCCTCGTTTCTCTGCTCTCTCTCCTGTGCTTCTCGTGCTCAGAAAGTCTGTGACCCAGCTGAACTCACCAGGGCTTTGATATTGAGAAACCTGGAACTGAGCACTTTGCCCATTCCCCGAGTTTCCAGTGAGTGGGGACAACAAACTCAAACTGAATAAAACTGCCAAGGATTCATTTGTTGCAAGCTGCAAATGAGGAGGCAGGATGAGGARGGAGGATACAAAATCTGGGCTGAGAAGAGAGGTTGGGGTTTGCTGAGCTTCTGTGGCACAAAGAAGAATTCCTGCAGTGACTCAGCCTGCTGATAACTTTTTAGCTTGTGTGCCTTGGTTTCGTATTGCTGTGCTTTTCCTAAGCTCCTTCTCAGCCAACAGGACCGGTGGAATTTGAGGTTTCTGCTGCTTTTAGGCTGCCTCTGAATTAAATGAGCACTTGTGAAATAAGCTACTGTCTTGTAGTGTATTTTCAGCTCCTCCAGGATAAGTAACATGGGGCCTGATTAGGAGGAATGGCTGAGAAAGGCTCAGTGTGCCTGTGCTGGTGTGAAATGCRGGCTGCAAGGTCCAGAGCTCGTGGGGGACTACCTGATTCCATGACTTTTTATTGGAAAAGCTTTCTCGTGTCTAGGGTCACATTTCTGTTAAAGGAGAAGAGAGAAAGAGGGAGGAGAACAGCTGAGAAGCTCTGGAGGGAGACGTTCACCTGGTACATAAGAGAACCTGCTTCAAATTCTTGGTCTTAATTAGAAGAGGAGGGGAAATGAATCTGAATCTTTCACAGATCAGCCTATCCCTCTTTGTCACCAGTCACCGGATCAGTGGTGTAGATAACTCCCCTTTAAGTGTTATGAGAAAATTAAAAAGGTCTCATTATATTCCACACTGGAAACAAATATTATTTTTATTAATATTATTACTTTATGCATCTCTCACAAGAGAAACAATTCGCTTCCAACTATAGTCCAAGGCTCCTTTTCCTGGAATAAGATTGGGAATCTCAGGGTCATCCCAGCCTCAGCTCGTGATGCTTTGCCGTTCCCCAGAGCCCCTCACAGTCCCTGCTTGGTGCTACGTCCTTCATCTCAGCCTGCGCTGGAGGGACGGGCGGCTCTGAGCTGCTCACACATTCCCTTTGCTTCCATGGGAGATGGAAACAGCCCCTAACTGTCCTTGACCTACCTCGAGAGGGGGGTTATGAAGCATAATTAATTTCAGTTTCAAAAGAGCTTTGAGTTCCCAGGAAGAAAAATGCTCGAGAAGTGCAAATCATGATTAATCATTATTATTATTTCTATAAATTCCCACTTCAGCTTGGTCGGAAAACAGAGGGTATTCAGCGATGCCTATGAAGGTAGAAAGGATAGAGTGTCCTGACTCTCCCCTTAGCCCATGGGGCTGCAGTCACGTCTGCGGAGTTACACCCAATTAGCATCAATGCAAGTGGGAAGAGAATCAGACCCCACCGTCGCTTTTCTCTGTACTAATGGATAGTGCTAAATTGCTGCTGGTCTTTCTCCCTGAAGCATGCGGGAGACAATTCAGTACTCGCTGTTCCCCTTTCTCCCTTGTGGAGAGGTTGGAAGGTTTAATTCAATCATATTCCTAAATGGAAAATAAAAGTGCAATGAAAAAAATGCACAGATGTCTGTAAAAAGAATTTTGTCTTCAGCGAGTTTTGATCTGGATCCTAAAAGAGCAAGACAAAACCCTGTGATTGATACCCTTGTTCTGCACAAGGTGCCTTGGAGGAAGCTTTCAGAGCATAAAGGTTTCCTTTGCTGGAGGGGAAGTGGAGACTCCAAGTCCAGGTTTCACAGCTTTTTTAGGATTTTTTTCCCCCTATCTGCAGTGTAAAGATGTGAGACCCCCTGAAGTTTTATTTTTCAGAAGAGAGCAGCCCACCTCAGCAGAAAAACAGAATTACAAACCAATGCTGTGCTCCCTCCCMGCCACTGATCCCCCTCTTGAAAAGATGCTCCTACCCTGGAGAGGCCTCTCCCCTGAGAGATCCCAAAGCACCCAAACCCCTCTCAGCCCTCTGTGGGGTGTGTGAGCCTGAAAATTAAGGCAGGATGAGTCCAAGTGACTCCCCCAAGATCTGCCAGGAACCCCTCGCGCCTGCCTCCCGGGATGCTCCTCCAAGCATCAGCCTTGTGCAGATGCTGGGAGCTATTTATTTTTATTCCCCTGTGAGTGAGATGAGTCTGCTTGAAATCACAGGCACTTTGACTTTTGCTATAAATCAGAGATGTCTCGTTTCCGTGATGACGACGCTTCCCTGGCTGGGTACATYGCACTCAGCTGGGGCTGGCCTGGGTGCTGGGTCTGCAGCGGTGCACTTTGCAAAATACCCTGTCTCTGGCCTGAGTTTCCATCTTGAGATGGTTTTATTCAGTCCCATCTTCTGGCATGGTGGGAGCACTGGAAATCCCGTGACCTTTCCTCTCCCTTGCCACCAGGCCCTGGCTCCGACGGGAGAAGGGAGGGATGCTTTGCTGGGAGCTCACCCTGTTCATATATCACTGAGAAAACGCCGCCGACAAACAGCAAGATTCATTTTGGTGCCAGCCGACCATAAATTTATTTCCTTGTTAATGCCGCTTCCCCCAGTTCATGTTTTTCCTAACTAGGAGYATCAAAATGTCAACCTGTCCTCAGGGGTATATCAGCCTCCCGAACTGAAGTCAGTAACGAGATTAGAGTCCATGCTGTTCAGAAGTGCTGTCTCTCCCGCATGTGCTCTCTCAGTCACTTGCACTTATTTTTTTATTATATGTGGSTTTTTTCTCCCACTGATGTATTTTTTTCCCTTCCTCTCAATTCCTCTCTTCTTCAGTTCCCAATGAAACAAATGTGAGCTGACACACACACACAGCGTCACCTCCCCTGTCCCCATTTGTCGTCTCTCCCCTGCTTCTTCTGCAGGCTGGCCGGCCGGACAGCATYGGCCAGGGGACAGGGATGGCTCCTGCTCGGGACATGCTCCCCACAGAAAATCTCTAACYTTCCCTTGGTGAACCCTTGCCGTATGAATGTGAAATAAGACAAAGAGCTGCTTGAAATGGAATAAATACGCAAACGTGGTAGCTGGGAGAAGGGCAGGTTTGTGGCTGGAGGGAGAGGTGGGGAGAAGAGGACATCCCCACCAGCTGGATGCAGTCTGTGGGGCTTGAGGATCATGAGCACTAGGAGATCTTCTGGATGGAGGGATGTGACCATGGTAAGGCAGGGAAACATAAAACAGGCCCCTGGTCATGTGAAACACCTACCAAACTAGAAGAGGGAGCCTCAGTGCTCGGGAGATATCACCTTYTGATGCAAAGAGGTTTGAGAGCAGAGACAGGAGTGAAGGGTGCTGAGGACACAGTGACAGCCCCATCCAGCTCGGCAGGAGGGGACGGCAGGTCGGMTGCTTTGTTGGTCAGAAGGGCACACGCTTTGAGGAATAAAGCTCCCTACTCTGCCCCAACGAAACTGCTCAGCTCCTGTCGCCTGAGGAGGAGAGGGAGTGTTTGCTTCTCATCACACTTCACTTTTGGGTTTGATTTCAAGTCCTTTTTTATTAACCTGTAGTCACCTGCTGTAGCAGTGAGCTGTGTGTGATTAATGGCCCCTGAAATATTATCGTGTTTGAAAGGCTGCTTGTTTGAAATTGCACTGAATGTAGTTAGCTGGATTCTTTTGCAGCTCGGCAGCCATTTCACACCACAATTGCCACAGATAAAAAGGGTGCAGGTGGAGGTAAGTGGCATGGGAGCAGGATTCTAAACCAAGGACAAGAGCTTGCAACTATCTATACCTTAATCTTTGCAATGTTCACTCTTCCTAAACATCTGCAAAGCCACCTTGTCTGTTGGGACTGACTCACTAATCAAATAGCAAGCCCAGACCCCTTTGGAGGGATTGCCCTTCTGCAGATGGGGGGCACACGGACTTTAGTCCCTGAGCAGGTGACTCAGAGGGACAGGACAAGASTGCAGATAAAAAGTTATTAAACTTTTTGTGAAGTAGAAACATAAAAACATTCTTTTTCTAAGAATTTATTTTCCTGACTTTTTAATAAAATATTTGACCTTCCAAGATAAAGGAACGARGTTTTTTTTCCCCTTAAAAATTTAAAAATAACTTGACATTTTTCATGGAAGAAGATSTCTTCCATCCAGATCTCATTTGGTCTCATACCTGCAAAGCACACTCATGCCACTAATTCTTTGCTTTTCTACGCATGAAATTCACCCATGAAATGAGGGAATTATGAAATTAACTGTCTTGAGAACTCAGCTTGACTTGGCTCAGTCTAATAAGATGAAGGTACACGGTAGGCACCTATATATATWTTTTAAAACTATCTGTGCGGTGCAGCTGGGCTCAAACCTGGAGAACCCTTATGCTGTATCTCTTACGTCTCTAACTCCTCCCCAAGCAGCAGTTCTGATGAAAGAGGACATGTATCACAATAACTCCTTTTTTGTAAACCCACATCTCTGGCTTGCAAAAGCAGCACGGCCCAGGCACTAGTGTATGAGAGCAGGATCCAGCGTTCCCCACTGACTGTGCTCTGAAGATTGATTTTTGGTGCCTGGTCCCCAGGCAATACATGGCTGTTACAGCTCCTCATCGTGAGATATCCAGYGGAAGCTGCAGTTGCTGCTGCATTAGGATTTCTGGGCCACTTTTCAAGCTCTACCATTGTCCTGGACCCGCCTTTAGCATTTCCTCATGCCTGTCTTTCTTCTTGCTCCTCTCTGCTTGTTTAACCTGTAATCTCCTGGACAGATGTGATCTCTGCCCAACACTTGGYGAAAGGTGGCCCTTAATTCCTAATCTTGTCCCATCAGGCCACATTTCTTTCCTCCCTCCTGCATCTCCAAAAGACCCCAATCCCACTGGCCCCCATTGGGGTACCCCACCCCATCCTGCTTTCCTTAAACACGGCCGGTGCCTCTGGCCACCACACACCATCCCCTTCCTAATCCCTTCCTAGGTTTGACAACTCTAAAGGCAATTTAATATGAAGACATGACATTAAAGTAACCTTGGCAATGGGGGTCTCGTGAAGAGACCCATGACCTTGGCTACCACCGTGACCTTAGGAGCATCATCTGTCTTTGTTCTAGCTCATAACTAGAAACTGAGTAAGAATCAAGAAGAGCCTTCTGCACTGAGGTTGCAGAGAGAAGGAGAAAGAAAACAGATGCTGCATCTAAGCTGGGATTTCCCTGAGTAAATAAATTATAAAATTACATTAAAGCATCTTTTTAGTTGCATATAAAAGCTAGGAAATTAATGTCTCCTCCATAATTGCTGCAAAGGGCCTAGAACAGCCATTTCTATTTGCAGTTTCATATTTCAATAAACTTTTATTTATTTCCATTTGAGTAAATGTTCCTGTTCATGAATATTTTGAGAGATTCAGAGCACTGTCCGAAACTAATGCTGATTTTCACTAGGGTAAAGCCACRTTCTCCCTCGATCTATACTGATATTCCTCCCTCCATGCCCATGGGAAAGCAGCAAGATAACTATAATAAACATYTTCAGATACAATTGCTTTAGCTCAAACACAAAATTAACTTTCTGATAGGTTTCAAGAAAACAAGTGAGCAGGCAAAAAAAATCTCTAGCTYTCTCCTTAGGACATTATTTGAGCTGTACTTTTTACCCTCTTTTCTAGGAGAAACCATGTCATTTGTGGATGTAGCCATACCTTCTGTCTTTAAATTGAACCCAGATTTTGCAACTTACTTAATTAAATTAGGAAATGGAGGAGATTGCTTGCACACCTTGTTCTTAAAGCTCAAAGCCAGGAAATGAGAAGGCTACACTGCTCTTTTCTTTTTTTCATCCAGAGCTGAAATAAGARCTTGTTCTTTCAGATTTTTCAGAGGGAAAGAGTTTGGTCTAGCAAGAAATCAACTCAGTCGGGGGTGTGAGAGAGACCCAGTTTTAGATTCCTGCTGTGAATCATGCAGTGGATATTACTTCCCTTATCCTATAAGGTTTCTGGTCCTTCTTCTGAGTTTTGAGCAGTAATTTCACCTTGAAAACATTTACCCTTGAACCTGAAACAGATCTGCAGAAAAATCTCAGTTTAATAAATTTCTCAATAAATAGAAGTAATTACAGACTGACCTATTTGATGATTCAGGCTGTTCTGTGAAATGTTGGACCTGTGAACTTAGCGTTTCCCTTCAGACTTGTCATGCAAGCAGCATCAAATGTGCTTCCCATGCAAGAAACTCCCCTTACCCATGCCTTTGGAGACAGTTCTTTTTTTGTCTTTCTTTTTAAAAATCATTGCTTCTGGGGTTGGGATTTTGTTCTGAATTGGATCTACAGGACTCTAAATGTCCCCTCAGAGCCYCAGTGCTGATACAGAATTATGAAAACTTTATTTTCCTAAACTGCCCTGTCCCATGGGAAGCACTTTAGTACCGAGAGGGATAAATACATGATTCAATTCCCATCAGCCAGCTGAGCTGCAGGAACCGACTCTCTGCCTGGTATTAGCCCGCTGCCGCTATAGAGCAGCTCTCGTTCGCTCAAACCACCTTCTCAGAGCTTTGCCCAGCTTTCCTTGTCAATTAAGCTAATGCATTTCACTTTGCAAGAGAGCAGGATTACCAGCAAGAAACTATCTCGTGGAGGCTCGGTAACTTGATTGCTTCAGAGAATATGCCCCGTGTTGCTGACTTTTAATGGAGGGTTGATTTTTTTTCTTGTGAGGTGGAGACCTGTTTTGCGGGAATCTGGAGTGCAACTGGCTCAGGAGCAATAGGATGGGAAAGTGCTGAGAGATGGGGCTCCAAGGGCAGTTATTCTGTGCAGGTTTTTTTCTTGAGGAGACAGTGCATGACTGCCTGATGGTGGCTCCTGCTTTTGCTCCGAGCTGGCTGTGGCCAGGCTGAGGCTCGTTGCCTGCTGCCAGGGAGCGGAAGGGTGCAGGGGGGAGCGGGGGCTGCTGGAGCGAGCTCCGTCCATATGTCCGCAGGCATCCTGGAGACTGGYGCAATATGGAGCGGTTCAGTGTTTGATGAATGTTGTCATTAGTGTTCGTGGCACTTATGGGCTTCCATTTATCCTGAGCAACAGTGATTTATGTCCAGGGCATATATCCAGGTAAAAAGTATTTTAAAAACTAGRGGAGGGGCTCTCAAAGAGCTTTAGCCTCTTTGCCTGCTCTCCTTCCCCATAAACTAATCAYGGTTAAAAATATGCAGGGGTGACACAGTGTGAGGGAGCCTTCCCTCATCTCCACGGCTGTCCTCACCGCCCCAATGCTACAACAGGCAGTTCCTTCATTTGAGAAGACTCTTTATCCCTAAAAAAAATGGCTTTTAAAGGTTCCTGACATTTCTCCTTTTCCTCAGCCTGCCTCTCCATCTCTCCACCCTGCCTTGCGTGCTGCTAAAGGTGCATCTTTCAAAGCTGCCTGCTCGTGCCAGGGTGATGGTGCAGGGCTGTGCTTGCAAAGGGATGCAGCCCGGCTGGCGTGGAAATGAGCTCAAAAACCTCACTGACACAGCTTGACAGTGGAAAATGCAGGAGGGAAAAAAAGGTGGGGGGCAGGTTTGATTGATTRGTAAAAAACAGATTTCTGTCCTCCCTAGCCCCAATTAGGTTTTAGTTGGGCAAAAAGAAAACTCAAAGCCAATAGTTTCATTATGACACTAGGAAAAGTTGGCTTACCTACYTTTATTATATATGAATAACTTTTTGAAGAGTCAAACTGATAAATGCCAGGCATTCAAAAACAAAGTTTTTATTGAACCCAAGTGGCTTYTTTTCACCCTCTTTCTGTTCCATTTTAAGAAAAATAGACCATTTTTGTCCTGATTTGGATGGGGAAGCTGATCTCAATCTTTCACAGAATGGGAACTCGGCTTTCTGATGAGCTCTGCCTGCGTATGGACTCCCCAGTCAGCAGTTTAATGCCATTCCATTCATTTACACCAGTGTAAATCAGGAGTAATTGTCCTGAAATCAATGTCACCGTGATTGACCAGATTTTCAGAAGAGCTCAGCTCCCAGCTAAACCCGTGTGATACGTGGCCAGATGTATTTATTTATTACATTTAAAGAGCTCTGTGGATACCTATCCCCTGTGAAATTGGGTGCTGAGCAACAATATTGAATGCTGATTGCAGCTTGTCAGAAAATGAGGGAGGGGAGAGAAAGCAATATTTGCAAAAAGCTTTGAAAAAGAGGTTTTTTTTTTCTTTTCCTTTCCGAAGAGCATTCTGTTCTTCTCGGTTAACTTCCATCTTCCTCCCCCTTCCAAGAGCATGTGCGCACATCCTGCTTTCTATTCCTGATTCTCCCTCCCTGCCTCTGACTGTGAGATTTTATCTCCACACAAAAGGTACATGAGACTCCCCATGGACTGAGGAGGCTGCAGATAAAGGAGAACTTCCCCAGAGGAGATGTGTTGCCCCATACCTCTGCTAGGGTAACAATTGACCTCTTTGGGTGCGAGCCTTTCTCCCTAACTCAAGACATACTAGTGTGCCTTTAAAGGTTTTGAGTTTGTTTTCCTCAAACCCATCAGGGGTAGCTGTGTGCCAGAGGTGAAGGTTGGGGATGGACACTGGTAACGACAGGGTGATGCGCTTTGCCAAAAAGTGCCGCGGTTGGATTCCCTTTTGCAGCTCTGCCATTATCTCTAGTTGTTGCCCTTGAAGCCTGTTCCACGCTATAGCGAGAAGGAGACCCAAGCAACAAGAAGATGAATCCATTGGGGCACCCACCRAAGGGAGATATGTGGCACCCTGTGTGGGGCACTGAGAGGAACCTATGGGGGCTGCCTGAAGGCAGGACCCATCAGTTTGGCCTCCTGCAGACATGGTGCTTTTTACTGCAAGGTGGCCTTGYTGCCACCTCACTTGCCTGTGGTGTGGCATTCCCATGCTGGTTGCATAAAGTAGCAGTTTGCTAATAGCCTTGTGTGTGCAGAAGGGCTGGTTGCAGGCCTGAGGGTCCACCCTAGGTTAAGAAATGTGTTAATTGCTTCTTCAGTAACCTCCTTGCTATTTTCCGCCTCTCCCTTTTGCTTTGGCTTGTGAATGAATGGTAAACACCTCCGCAATTCAGGCTTTCTGGGTGAGGACGCGGAGGGAGCAGGGGGGGGAACGGGGCGGAGGGGAAGGAGGACGACGTGTGTGTGTGTGTGTGTGTGTGTGTGTGTGTGTGTGTGTGTTGAACCACATGTTCTCATTTTGATTCTCATTGAATATGAAAGGCAAGCAGAAACCCAATTAGTAACCTCTGAACTAGCCCCGTGTTATCTCTGGGAACACATGCCATCTGCCAGCTCCTCTGCCACCCGAGGGCCCCCTCCCTCTTCCCAGCTAAATGAAACAGGTGGTGGAGCCGGTTTCTGGGCTGGAGACACCACACAGGGACCAATATTTAATAAAACAAAACAGATCCACCTCCCACCTCCCCAAATCAGCCCCCAGCCCATGGTTATCTGCAGCGTCCCCTCTTCCCCTCCATCTTCAYGCTTCACTCACTCATCCTGCAGACCAGCTCGGCTCAGATGCTCTTTCGGCTTYGCTGCCCCTGGAAGGGATGAGAGTAACCCAGAGCACCGATGAGGAGATCTTTCGACTGCTGATGGCTGGGCTGGCAGGGCTCAGCTCGTGCCTCGGGCTGCTGTCAGCTCTTTGCTGTCTGCTGTGGTCAGAGAAAGCTGCCCCCRGCCAGAAAGAGGAAGATTTCCAGGGAGAAAGCAGCAAACAAACTGGCATCTAAGCTTGCAGGATCTGGACATTGCTGTGATGAAACCCAGAGGTGAGGGACAGGCAGAGTTGGTCGCAAATACGCTGCTGACATGAACTGGCAAGAGAAGGCTTTTCCTCTAGTGCTGACCTTGCTTTCGGGGTGGACACTGTCACTGGGATGTTTGCACGGCTAATATTTTGTATAGCATGGATCTGGGCAGGGGTTATGGGTGGTGTGCCTAGGCTGTCCTCCGTGGCATGACATGGCAGAAAAGGAAGAAAGTGGAAACATCRTGACTTGGCTTGCAATGACCTGGGTGCTGCAAATGTTGGAGTTCCCCACCAGCCTCGGGTTGAGCTCCAGGTTTGCATTGTGCTCTTGGAGGCCCAGGGCATGGACGGAGTGGCTGGTGGCATCAACAGCTCATCCCTCACTGGGAGGAGAGAGTCACCACTGCAGATGCAGTGCTGAAAATAAACAGGCATGGCTCCCTCCACCGAACTGCCTGGTGGGACGCTGAGAGGGTCACACATCCCAACTCGGTCCTTTCCACGAATGGCCGAGGTTTGGCTGCGCTGCTTTTCTTCCCCAGCAGCCTGGATAATTGTGTGTTTACAGTACAATTGACAGATGGCAGTTTCAGTGTTTCACAGGGGCAGATGGTATCAGAGGAGGGTGGGAAAAGTCTGGCAAGGAAATGCCAACCGGCTCTCCTTGTGCCAAAGCTGCAACATATGTCTGCCTTATGCAAAGCAGCCCCGTTTTCCTCCAGAAAAGTTCAGGGAAGTAGAGCTGTGAATCAATAACCTGGGTCTCCTATCAAATGCTGCACGTGCCGATGGTCTCTGTCTTTCCCAGCTAGAGAGAAGCCTGTATGTGAACATGGGAAGGGGAAAGTCATTTAAAATCTGGACGCTGGCTCCAGATGTGCACGTGGCCCAGATGGAGTCGGAATGGTGTTGATCCCTTGGTAGCTTTGGGACGGTTAATGACAATCCTTGAAGTCTTTTTTCTCTCCTTTTCCCTTTTGCTCATGACTCCAGCTATGGAGCAAGGATCCTGATTACCCTGAGGTGTGGGCTTTTCCTGTGCATGACAAGTGGTGGGGAGAAAAGAGGAAATTTTGTCTCTGTACAGAGTCAGCTTCAGAGCACTAAGGTTTGATTGTTTAAAGGAGCRACAAGAGCAGGTTTGCTTTGGATGTGGTTTGGGGTCACACTTGCCTACCGCTATCCTGCTCCCGTGCCCTCACGCTCTTGCTGCAGAGGTTGGCCTGTGTCGAGGAGTCCATGAACATGTCGCACTTGTAGCTACAGCCTCTGCTCAATTTCTAGACCTATGAATTTTCTCCCTTACTCCCGCAGTGGCCACTGCCATCTCCTCTCCTTCCCCCTCTCCTTGCCTCTGTAAAAGGAAAATCTCTAATTCTTCTGGGACAGGTACTGGGGTAGTTTTCCATTTYGTATTATGCACTAGCTCATGTGAGGGGTATCAGCTGAAGTACCAGAGTAGCCACTTCTAGGTCACGGTGGGGGCTAAGCAGCAGGCAAAGGATATTTTGTGCAAAGCACCCTTCAAATTCCAATTGCTGGGCCCTTCTTGCCACCAAAAAGGTAGTAAAGAAAGTTAGAAACTTTACTGGAGCACAGACATCAGCATCAGCTTCTTTAAAAACTGCAAAGGAAGATTTATTAGCCGTGAATGACCAGGACTGGGTTTTAAACCTCCTCTGAAAGCAGTTTTCTCTACTGTGGCTGCTGGCAGAGTGTTCAGCTTGCTGCGAGACTCCAGGTTTTCAAGATCTTTCCAGGTTTTCAGTATCTTCTTCAGAGCCCCTGATATTAAGTTGTCAAGAAGGAAGCTGGTAAGTGAGGAGGACTCCACATTTATGAGGAAGAATAGTAGATTTGGGAATTACCAGGCTACTCAAACAGAARATAAATCATAGAAAGAGGTGGATATTTCTCTATTAGGGACAGACCACAATTCCCAGCAGTCACGGCTGCATACAGGGGGAAGGAGGGGCGTAATGCGGTGCCAGGGCTTACAGCCTGAACCTGCACCGTGCGGGGGGAGCAGCACGAGGTGCTGGGCTCTCCCAGCTCCCACCAAGTCCRAGAGAGAGATGGTGGCTCTGTGCATCGCTCTGAAGTTTTTCAGACCAGTCACGAATAGTTTAAGCTCACCGCTGAATCCTTCAAMGGGGAGTTCAAGGGAGCCTGTTGCAGAAGGAAAACTGAAGTGAATTAATTGATAGTTGCCAAGGAAGAGGAGGCAGCAGTCGGGGTAACCGAGGAGTTAAGCCCTTGCCTCCCCCATGGGACCATTCCCTATAGGCGCTCTGCTGTGCCTAAAGCCTGGGGTTTATTATCCAGCTTGCAGGATGCAGCCAAGTTTCTGCATCCCGACTAGGTGGCAGGCGTTTGAAACAGAGAGAAAAACGGCCACCCCGAACATGCCCCTTTCTCTCACAAAGTATAATTAATGGCAGTTAAATGAGCCGCCTGTGCTGATGCATCACATGCAGCGAGGAGGCTGAGAGCCCATTTKTTACCGATCTGGGCCACCTCTAATGCAAGGTGCGCAGAGGTCCTGACTYGCTCCACAGCCCTGGCAGCTCAGGGAAGCTTTGGAGGTGGGAGGCGAGGAGAGAGAGGATGATGTTGCAGGTTTGCTCTTCCTTTCTTTCCCGCTCGCCCATTTTTATTCGGAGGGCAGGCGGGCGGTTGGGATGCAGCAAACACCACGGTGCTCCCTGGGGAGCGGCTGAGTGTCCTTGTCCTTTCTTCACATGGGGAGGCAGGTCTTGCCAAGCAATGACGGGCTGACACCTCTTTTCGAAGCCTCTAGTTGTAGTTATGGGTTTTTAACAAAGTAAGAGCGTCAAGATCCCCTCTGCAGAGGAAAGCAAAGTTCAGCCCGTTCCTGCAGAGACTCCCCTGGTGTAGGACGGGACGGAGCGGGTGGTACATCACGACAGACAGCCTGGGGAACAGCGGGTGATGTACCAAAAATGCTGTTACGGCTTTATGTAGAGCATCTCAAACAAACGGGTGCAGGCCTCTCCGAGGGACAGCAATGCCGCAGCAGGCCCCGCTGCCCGTGTTTGTACCGTACAGCAAATTCCCTCGGGCACTTCAGCTGCCCTGGGCGCTAATCACAGCTTCCCGGGCTCAAAGGTGTTCCACCGTGCGGTGCCTGGCAGTGCACGCGAGCAGCGCTTATTCTGCGCAGAACGAGCTGGGGCTGTGAAGAGCAAGGGAAGAGGCAGGAGCAGAAGGGGAGTTGGAGGAGAGCAGGAAACTCTTTAGATCACGCTTGACTTATAAGGCCAGAGTCATCCTTGATGAATCTCTGCTGGAGTGAGTGCAGAATAACGTCCTTGACTGACGGCTGTTTCTCAGTGGTGAGGACATGGATATCTCCCAGCCAAACAGCTACAGCCCAGGCGCTTCTGTCTCCGTGGCTGCTTTTGGCATCCATTGCTTACAGCAGTTCCAGTGTGGCCATCATGCTGGGCCATCTGGGAAGGGTGACCACCCAGAAACAGTGACGCTTGTTCACATTACTTATCAGGACAGCAGCAATCCTGAATTTGCTGGGGATGCCATGTGCGTCCCACACCGGAGCAGCAGAGGTGGGAGGCTCAGAGGCACAAGCCCCCAGTGCCAGCAGCTGTGGAGGTCAGGGCATGTCCCTGCAGGGTAGCAAGTGCCTCTGCTCAGCTCCTGGGTCCAGAGCCCTGGTTCCCCACAGCCCCAGTGATGGATCTGTCAGTCTGATCTGCTGCTATCCATTCTGTTGTCTTTTTCACCTCTTTTTCACCTCTGGCTTCCCCCTCCCCCCGCCCCTGCTCCCTTTATTCTCCTCTTATTGTCCTTATCTAGTAAGGCCCTATTACCTGCTTTTATCTGCAAAAGCGTCTAATCTCTGACAACACCTGGTGTTTGGCTGGACGTGGACAGAACACATCAGCTCTATTTTTTGTATTTTTTTTTTTTTTATGTGAGATTTTAAAACTCCCTTTCGGCTCTTGGGATCCCTCTCGCTCCTTTTTTAACTTCACAGCGATGCTTTTGCAGCTCCTTTCTTGTAGGAAGAGGGCTGTGCATGGAGGATGAAGGACCACATTGCATATGCATTGGTTGCACTCCCTGTCTGTTTGTCTGAATAAGTGTCAGTCCTGTGAGTCTGGATTAGCTAACCAAGGGGCTCAGGAGGCCGGCTAAGCACATTACATCTGAAGGGAGGAGGTGGAGAAGGACAGTGGGTGAATCCTTTCCCTTCACTGTCTGAAACCAGGATGCCAGTCCCTGCTACTCAGTGACCTTGGAGAAGTTGCTTGCATTTCTCCTTCAGGCTGTCAGTGCTTTGGGAACAAGAACAGTCTCTCATTACATACATACGTATAAATATATCATTTAGCACAGTGGTGGGCGTCTTTAATGCTATTATAGTAACAACCTGTCTCCCCCCTCCTATCTCCATCTGAGAAGAAATGAGTGCTTCTCTGACTCTGGGTATGAATAGCAGGATGGCATTTGCTGCTGGATTTTGATCTGAGACTCAGTCTTTTCTTTTTTTTTTTTAAATGAGTTTGGCACTGATTGCCAACGGCAGGCTAAACCCTGGTGAGTAGTGGTTGCTCTCTGTTCATATGGTGGATACCTATCAAGTGTGAGCAGCCCAGACCATCCTCATGAACTGCCTGCTCACCATGTCTCAGCCTTTCTCCCCCTTTAGCAAAGACGTCTCTAATGTATGAGCCAGGAGGGAGGGACCTCCCGCTCATTTCTTGTGCCAACGTGTCTGGGTCCTTCCACCAAGCGATTCCTCAATTTCCCTGTGTATAAAATGATAATAATACTGGTCTATCATCAAGGTTGCTCAGGAGTGAGCTTGCTGTTCTTAGACTGACCTTGGGTCTTCAGAGCTGCACCATAGGACCTGAACAACTGTCCTCTCTGTTTCTGATCCCACTGGGAAAGCAGCACAGCGGGCGCTGGAGCCCCCATTCAGGGTCACAAGCTGCAGCAGCTGCCAGGAAGCCAGGCAGGAGTAAATCTGCCACTGGCAGAGGTGAAGGGTGCACGAGAGAAGGACACTCTTGTTTCTGCCCCAGAAGGAGAGAAGAAAGGGAAGAGATGGAAGATTCRTTTAGTGACTCCCAACAGCTGGAAGCAGGGTTCTGTATAGCGTATAACATGGGAGCAGTAACAGAGAGTGGAGGGAGGAGGAGGCGAAAAGGATCTGAAATCTGTGGGGTGACTGAGTCTGTGAATTGACTGACCAGGAAACCTTTCCCTGGACCGAATGGACCCACTTGGACAAGGCAGAAATTCTGCCCTGATGCACGCAGGACCGAGAGGTCCACGTGTCAGGAGTGCTGCAAACACTGAAATGCAGGGAGGGTAAGCAAAGCGGGAGGGAAGGAGAAATACGTGAGCTAAGGAGGTGGGCAGGCAGGCTCTGCTGTGGAGGAAGGTTAAAGTCGTATTGATCTGTACAAGCAAAACATGTTCTTGCCACTTCTCATCCTCCTTTCAGATGATCCTGCATCAAATAAAAAGAAGGGCTGTTTTCCAAGCCTGGCTTTAGAGATCTTTCCAATGATATAGCAGATAAACAACCGCTTGCTGACAGTGAAGGTGCCAAAGTGATTTTTTGATGATATAAGCTGCGCTGGGAGGGAGGAGGGAGAGGAGAGGTTGCTGAACATGATAAAATGCAGAGGAAGGTGACAGGCAGGGCTGGAGCCAAGGACAYCGGGCTGATGGGAGATGTGGCAGCTCAGTGCAAGGCGAGTGCTGGGGGAGATGTGTGGCTGGGAAGGGAATGGTCAATGCCAGGAACTGGATCTGGATAGGCAGATCCCCCCTTAAATAGGGGATAGGCATCCAGGCTGCTGTGCCTCCAAAAGGTTATTTATTTAGGAGCTTGCTGAGTAGTCATCAGGCACCCTTAAAAATAACCAGGACCCCAGTGCATTGCTGTTGGCCTGTTTCCCATCACATATTGGAAGAAGACTGATTATTTGGCTGGAAGTTCACCCCTGAGGAGGCAAATGCTCATTGTTATTCATGGCTCTCCTGCTTTTCAGGCACTTGTCATCCAGCCAGAGGGGGAACCAAAGCACGAGGTGTGTGGGCGATTGCTCACAGCAATGGAGGAGAGTACCTGTAGTGCCCATACCCCACGGGGACTGGAGTAGGTGCTCCTTTGAAGACAAGGAACAGCTCTAACATCACTCCAACCCCAGACTTTGGGAACAGAAGATGCTTCTGATGGGGCCTGAATATGTGTGGCAGCATCTGTGTCTACGGCCATAGCAAGCTGAGTGGTGGAAGGCAGCAGCTTTAAGCATTGTGGCTCAACACCAAATCCAGCAGTCCATCAGAAATCCAGCTGCATAATGTCCCCCAGAAGATGGCTGTCTTTCATGTAGCTGTTTTCTAATTGTAGCTCAATCTCAACCAAACAAGGAGAAGCACCAGAGGAAGGAAAACCTTACAGCAGGCACGTGGAAGAAGGTGGAATGATTCCCAAGTGAAGTGCAAGAGCTCAGGGAGGAACAAATAAAGTTTAAAGAACATCTGTGGTCAAGATTTACGGTCATTGCTATGGAATTAAAAGTATTCATGAAAGTGCCTCTGAAGAGGCAAAGGGACCTAGCTGCTATGCACTTCTGGCTAGTTGTCCTAGGAAATCCCATTCCTATAGAGACCACAGCAGCATTCAGAGTTCTGTACCACACAGAAAACAGGGTCTTTATACTCAGCTCTGCTCCAGGCCAAGACCCTCAGCTGAGCACGGACATCTTCATTTCAGGAATAGACAGAAGGCATGTTACAAATCTTTTACCACTTGCAGTTTTGGAGTGTTTTATTCCTTGCGTAATACACAGGTATTGGGTGTAGGGTAAATAGGATACACAGAACCGAGTCCCCATCCCATGACCAGAGGACAAAGCTGTATCTCCTATCCGCAGTGTGGCTGGTCCCCAAGACTGGTGTGGTGGGCAATGAACTTGTGGGAAGCACATTAGGAGCAAAGAAGGGTGTTTCTGTGGGGTCCTGGACTCCATCACAAGCCCTGCATTTTCCTAATTCCTTTGGGCAAGTCTCTTCCCCATCCCTTGCCTCAGCACTCCCAGCTGTTTGATGGAGGTGAGTGCTTCTCTCCATACAGCACTCTGAGATATTCCCATGAAAGGCTGTGTATAACTGTGAAGTATTATTATTGCACACCTTTTGGAAAGTGCCTTGAGACGTCTTGGAATGATAAGGTGCTATAAGGCGGAGAAGTTGTGCAGAGATAAATTCACTGTGAAATGTGTTTTGCTAGAGACATTTATGTAGCATATCATCTTATCAAGGAACTTTGCCCAAGAAACAAATTCTCATCCCTGTATAAAGAGACTATAATTGAACTGTTGACTCACAGTTTTGGGAAAAGACAGAGTGGGGGAAAATTTCCARGGCCCCTAGGACCCCAAGGAGGAATATAATTGAGAAAGACATAATTGGAAACCTAAAGCAACCCCATCCACTCAGAGTGAGTGCTGAAACAGCAAGCCAGAATAGCTGGGCTGAGGCTGAATTGCAAAGCAGATGGCTGAGGATTTGTAGGTCAGTAGCTCTTGGATCTGCTGGGCCCAGATGGGGTCASGGTACCATATGGATGAAGGGCAAAAAAGACAGCGTATCCGAGCAAGCCATGCACTCTGCTTGCCCAGAAAGGCTCTGATCACTCAGAAACAGGACAAACTCTCATGCAATTTTTCTCATATTCTCAACAAGACAGTGAGTCCCAGGCTTCTTCAGTGACACTGGGGCCAGTATAAGCTTGGGTTATTTGAGATCACACAGCCAAGAAGGAAACTGAGTCCATGATAATACTTAATGGACTTTAACTCTGCCCCTGCCCCTACTTYGGGTTAGCCCATGCAACAGAACTAGTTTAGAAACTGATTTTCCTCCTTGATGAGGATCTTTAGGAGCTTCAAATTTTTTTTTTCTATCTGGCATTGGGATGAACAAACCTTGAGAGAAATGATCAGGAAGCAGTGGGGGAAACCTTTTCTTTATCTCTAACCCCCAATTTATGGCCCACTGGTTAGGGCATAGCCTTAGGATGGGGTAAGTAAGTGCCATGTTGAGGACCCTGTTGTGGATTGCTTAGACTGGGTTTCTTGTTGTTGGTACCCAAGCTCACCAGATTAGCCAGAGCACCAGCAAACCCTCAGGATCAGTTGTAGTTCTCTACCTTAAGCCAGAAGAGGTGGCAGAGCAGACATGTCTCCTGCTCAGAAGTTGAGCCCATGATCTCATGTTGCTGCAGCTGATCTCTATTTTCTTTAAACTCTACAGACAGCATCTTCAGAACTTAATTTGATTTTGATTGATTTTTTGAAACTTGAAACACTTCTAAACTAATTTTCAGTATATTACTCTTGTCAACTCTTAAAGATTTTGTCAGTAAGAATTTGCTGAACAGACACAGTAATTTTGTTTCTCATTTTGGCAGATCACCCCTAAAGAGGAAAGTGGGGAAGAGGGGGTGTTATTATAGCTGCAGTTATTAGAATATACATTGCAATTACTCTGCTCCTATTTATGGGGCATTTCAGAGCAATTTCTGAGAGCAGCCACTAGGAGCTCAAGGTGTACCTGTCTTTGTAAAGCTAACTATATAAAGCCTCACAATTTGCTTGTTACCCCACTCCCAGAGTGATTTTTAGCTTTGAGGGGAGTCCACATCAGAGGTTGGGTTCTGAGATCCTTCAAACCTAAGATCCACCTCATACTGGCTGCACCACCACCCTCTAGGACTAAGCCCCGCACAAGGGCTACGGAAAAGAGCTTGTAACACTGTCTGCAACAGCACTGTCTGGGGATTCCTGCAAATGTCATTCTTGCTGCTGCTAACCAATTGTGAAATGCTACCAAGTGACTTAGTTGTTTTCCCCAGTGTGGATGGCAACAGAAAAAAGAAGTCAAGGTGAAATGGGACACACAGTCTATGGGAGCAAGAGAATTGAGGAAGAGGTTGTTATATGAAAAACCTTTTTTAACTATAAAAATTGTGGGTGATATTATATTAAATGAGGTAAATTAACCACATTTTTGAGGGGCTGGATTAGTCTTCTGCTGGGTTAGAGAGCTGAGCTGGCTCATTGAACAGTCTAGTGAGCTCCAGAGCTAAGCAAAGGGATGTGCACAGCCAGGACAGAGCAGGAGGTCCGGGACAGCATGAGAAGAGGTTTATAACCATCCCTTTTTGACATCMGTGAGTTGTTAGTGCAGCTCAACTTTCTCTATGAAGCCTTCCCCAAGGARGAGAAGCGGAGGCATCACCTCATTGAAAGGCAGCCACTTCTGGGGTAGAACCTGACAGCTCTCTACCCATGGACCATTTGTACAACCAGGACATGTAAAGCATCTCACTGCTGTCCCTGACAAGATAATTAAGTTTTCTTTGATTTCTTTTTTCCCTCCTTTACCTTTTTTATATATGGATGTTCTCCCTTGTTTATGAGCTTAATTGCACAGCAGAGGCAGGCATGAGAAACCTGATACATCCAGTGACCTCCACGACACAGTCTGCATTAGTATGCATATGTTTTGCTCTGTTGTGGTTGCTGGTAGCTCACAGCTCTGTCCTGTGCCCGGTGCACCGTGGGAGCTGTATCTCTTAGGGTCTCATAGGACGGTGATATTAAAAGTCCATCACTGAGCAGCTAGAAAGGAACAGCGTTAGGGCTATAAAACGTCATGTCCATTGCTGGCTGGGGTATTAAAACTGAGAGAGGAGAGTAACTCAGTGCTGGAAGTCTGGATGGGCACAAGCGGTGACTGTGCTGTAGCAATCCCCATTTGATGAAGCACTTCTTAATGAAGGCAGCTTTTCAGGGATGCTTATTCCTCCTGGATTTCTCAGCGCAACCTTTGCTTCCTCTAGCCTGTTGCTTTTTGAGCTGGGGAGTTTAACTCTTAACCTTTTGTCTCTTGTGCTTTCCAGATTACCCACACCAGTAGGATGTCTAGGGGAGAGATTTATATTTTAAAACATAGACAAAATCCCTCCAAGCATTGAGCTCAGCTGCTCAGGTTTTTTATCTCCAATGCCTTGTTCCCTCCTGCCCTTCATTGTTTTTCTTTCTTCTCTCTCAGGGAAAGGCTTTTCAACTCAAACACTCAAATGTGCTGATTGGCTTGGACCATTCATCCAAACTGGAATCTTGAAAATTGCAGTGTCCTTTTCCTAAAAAAAAATAAAGGAAAAAAGTTTTTTTTCTTTTTTACCTTTTGAAATATCAAATTGGATGGGGATGAGGCACAGCGAGGGGCTTCCTACCTTCTGGACTGGAAGATCTGCTCAGCACTGCTCTCTTCACTCTTCCATCACTTGCATCTCTCATCAATTATCATCACGGAGCTGGTCGATATTGAAATGAAGCTGCCAGAGGTCGATAGCAGAATCACTGAAGAGCGTTCTGTATGAATGACATTCTTCTCATTTTGTGGGCAGGGAGGATGAGTTGGGGTGGGGGGATGCAGGGAGGGATGGATGCTGGGAAGAGATGCATGCTAAGACATTTGCCATCTCAGACAACTTTACAAAACATCCCAACTTAACAAGCTAGCCCATGTATCGCTAATGTGCTTGTGGAAGATATTTTTTGCTGCTAATGGAGTATTTCTCTGAGCAGTTTGCAAGCCCTCTAGTGGGGCTTGCTGTTTTCTCTGTTTTTTGAAAGCTGTCACAACCAGCCAGAGCGGATAAATATATGTAGATAGGTTGGGCATGTTTGGGTTGAGTTAGTAAACACGGGTATTTAAGGTGCATCTGTGCTCATGTAGATTCATTGTATTTTTATTGTGTAAAGAGTGAAGACACCATGCTTGTCTGCAACAATGGTTTTCACATCTTGCAGTTTGTTGACTCCCTAAATTTTTCCCCAAGGGAGGCATAGACCCTGTGTAGCAGATGCGAGCTCTGTCACAACAGACTTGATCTCTGTGGTTCCCACTCATGGATCCATTAGCAAAATAATGGAGGGCCTCCAAGAATTTGCAAACTCCAGTCTGAAAAGCACTGGACTACAGATTTATAGGCACATCACTTTCCTGTGGCAGTCTTCACTGAGAAGTGAAAGGGGTAATTTTTTGGGCCAAGGGCAGTTCCTAAGCAGCGAAGTCCTGCCTCTCACAGGCATGTCTGGATGGGCTTTACAGTGATGGTCCCACAGCTTAGCATAATCTGGACCATACAGCTGCAGAGTATATAGTTGCTTCCTACATACTGACTCCCCCCGCCAAATGAAACTGAAATGTAAGTAGAACATTTTTAGGACAGAAGCTGGAATTTCTTTTTCTCTAAAGACTTACTTATCTTTACAGAACAAGACCAAGATGTTTCCATTAAAAAACCCCCAAACATTTAAAAACTTTTTTAAAATTAAAAATCTAAATATAAAGTGTACAGGGCTGTCAGAAACAAAGGCACAAAAGCATTTGTCAGGCTTTTCCAAACAGCAACACAAAACCAACCACAACCAGAACACTGGCTGATTCAGCCTTGCTTTCTAAACTGAGTGCACTGCCAGCACGGCCCAAGCAATACATAGTTTCTGACTCAACTAACTGTTTTCAACTCTCTTACAAGGCATTGGCTGCTAACTTYTCATCTATTTTGTTGGGAAATTACAACTTAAATACAGTGATGTTGATCCCTAGAAACCAAGCAGCAGACCCCCTGTGCTCAGTGCTGTATGAACTGAGACCAGACCTCTGATCTCAGATAAACAATTAAATGCCATTTCTCCACTCCCCAAGTGTCTTTGCAGAGCTGAGCCGCCTCACCGCTCTTAGCAGGGGCACCGAGTGACGTACACCTATCTCACCCATACTAAATGACAGCCCGTGACCCAAATATCTGTTATTATATTAGTCCCTTGCCTGCTGCTTATTACCAGGTGCTATTGGCAATGGAAGGAAGGGATTTTGTTTTAAGCACAAGGATATTTTCGTCTCTGGCATCGTTATGCTGACCTCACCGGAGCTGGAGCTGCTCTGAACTTGGCCTGGCGTGTGCCGCTTTGAAGCTGTCGGTTTGCCTGGCCTCCCTCCTGCCTGCTGATCCGGTGTCCCCAGTGAGGGCTCCTCCARCATATGCTACTTCCCAGCGTGATGCCTGCATAATGTAATTATTTGAAGCTGTCTCCTCCAGTGCTTAGTTTTCCATTGTTCTGTCTTTATTTTGCTTCTAAGGGCCTACTTCCTCCCTTTTTTGCTTTGTTCTGTTTCCTCTTCTCAAGAAATCGGGTGTATACAATGATTCGATCTTGTCCCCAGGCTGCATTTGAAGGATATTGTCTATTTTCAGAATCCCCAGCTGTGTTTATGCTCCAGGCTCCAAACCTCTCTCTCCCTTTGAAAAGAGGGAGCAAATCCTCCCTTTGCCTCCTGCCCCGCAGAGCCAGTGGCTCAGGGATGTGTTGTTCTAAATAACCATTGACCTCCCCAAAATGTGGGTCGCTTTCTGTTGCAATGACAGATCTTTCTCTCCATCTTTTCTGCACCCTTTTCTATGTTTGTGCTTGTTACAAACACGCCTGTAYACAAGTCCTTGTGAGTGTGCATTGCTGTTGGGCAAACAAGTTCACCATGAGAGGGGAGGTGCTTTGCGGACCACAGAAAACAAAAACAGGCTGATTGTGGCCAACAGAAAATCTTCAGGTGGCTCCCAGTCAAAGTCCTTGTGAGCTGCATTGGAATGGGAGAGGATGGAGGTCTATAACCTCTCCTGGCAGACCACGTGTAGGCAAAAAGCTGTAGGTTGGCCCTCTGTGATTCAAAGGGTGAGATAAATTGTTTAAGGACATCTGATGCTGTTTTTTTCAGGGATTAGGGTCTATGRAGAAGGCCCTGCTATTGGATAATCAGCAGCTCCTGCACACAAAGCCAATTTCTGTTACCCAGATGTGGGTAGTTTAGCTGCTGTTCTCCTTCCCTAGAGAAACGTGCTCTGTCCCTGCCTGTACAGAGGGCCAGGGATTAGGGGCCCATTGGGTTCAGCTACTCCATTTGTCCAAGGACATTTTAAAGATGGGTTCCAGTGGATCTGAGGGTGCCTTGTCTCCTGGCTGACCGGTTGATTGGAGATCTGGGGCATTGCCATGGTTTTCCACGAGACTCCTGTTTGCATCAGTCCACACTGAAGAGTGAATCCCTCAGGATCACACTGGAGCAAGAAGACCCTGTGCCAACTGGTTGTTTATTTGAGGTTAAACCAACCCTCAGTCATCCGCACTGGTGGATTTTGGATCAAACAGTTAACCGATAGCCCGGAGGTCATCAGGAGCTAAGTGACCTTCCCCTCTGCTCCCTAGGATACCTGCAGGCTCTGGAGCAAACCCGTCCCCTGTGTTCATTCGCGCCCCGGGTCCCACCGCTCCCTGAGGGTGACAGGCAGCCATCGCAGCACTCGGAGCGAATCCCAGCCCCTCGCATTAATTCTCTCTCACATCTTGAGAGGAGTATGACAGCAGCAAACCCTCCGAGTGAATCCTAGCCCTATATTAATTCGCTCCCAGGTCCAGCTCTCTGATCTGCTGTCATCTGAAAGTGATACTAATGCCAGGTTTCCATATCCAGCATCCCGCTGTGCCTCCCGCTGCAGTCAGAGTCATGCTGGGAGAGATCAGCTCTGCTTGAGAAGGGTAAACCAAGTGCTTGATTTCAAACAACATCAAATAAGTCAAGAGAGAATATGTGACGGGGGAAGAGGGAGGGAGCGAAGGAATGAATGGTTGGGAACACATTCCCTTGAAAGGGGTGAGTGGAGAAGAGCGCAGATGGACTTATTTCTATCTCCAATCTCTGTCCATCTTTGCTACCCACAGCCCCGGCTTTATTCCTCCAATTGTCCCAGCTCTGTCTTGCAAGACCAATTTCCTTGCCCCACTTGAACCTAACTAGGCTCTTTGCACTGCRAAGACAGTCTAATAACCCTGACGTATATGACCGCCCCAGTTCTGAGGAATAAGGATGAGGCTGCTTGCTGCAAAGCTTAGTGTGCTATCAGCTGCCGAGCCAGTTTTGTGCTCAGCTGCCCACAACGCTGCAAGGCACAGGACTTGCCAGGGAGATGTAAGGTCCAGTTCACCATCAAAGTAACGGGCAGTGGACAGGTTGGGGTGGGCTGTCCAGATCTCTTGCCAGCTGACAGCTTCTGACAGCCAAACCCTCTTCCTCTTCATCATGTACTGCCTATCCAGGCAAGGGAGAGGAAGGTGAATGCTGATTTAATTTGGCACTCCAAGAAAAGAATAAAGATACCTCAATACAGACATCATCTTTCCTTCAGAAAGTTCCCTGAATATTTTACTGGCCAGCAATGCTGTAATATTTTTGTGAAGGTCAGTAAAAATTACTTAAGAAAGCCAAGGAAGAACATTCATAACAAGCAACAGTCACTTCTAAGAAGAGCAGGAAAGAGCTTTCAACAGATCTGAAGTGATTTGTAGTAATGTCTGCTTTGAGCTGTTTTTTTTCCCCATGTGTTTTATTTATTCTGTATCTGAGATACCTTCAGAAACATAATTTCCAGAGATTTTTTTCCAGCACTTTTGGAGAATCAAGCTCTTGAAGGGGTCTCAGATTGGGAAATCTGAGAATAATAGCCTCCAAACCCTCTGATCATTTCTGACAGTGCTGGCCGCAGACATCCAACACACCCCACCGCAAAGGGGAAGCACTGAGTCAGGAGTAGGACCTGCGGTCCCAAAGGGTCTGTCAAACAAAGACTGAAGATCTCTGCTGGGYGGACCTGGATCCCTCCCTCCCCTTGCTATGTCTTGGCAATTACCACCATGACCGAGTGGGAAATGTGGTTGTGTGTGAGCACTCCTCATCTGCAAGGTCTGAGGGCTCAGTGTAAGCTGTCGGAGGAACGATGGGCGCGTGGGGTCTGGGCAGGGAGAGGGACTGAGGTTAWGTCTCCAGTTCCTCATGGAAGTGGTCACAGCATGTACATGTTTACATTCATCCATCTTTCTGGAGAAAATGGGAACCTGCAGGACAGGGGCAATAAAAAATCTGTGGGGAGATAATATCTTACATCTCCAGAGTCGCTTCTGATGTCTACCTCGCCTGAGACCTCAGTTTCTGAAGTGCTCGGGGCTTGAGTCTGCCAGCATCCACACTAAACAGTCCCTCACTCCTGGAGGAAACCTCCTGCAATCCTCCATGAAGGCAGTCTGCGGCAAGGGAGCGTCCTTGTCCCCACTCCGTTCGATGTTTATGGCACCGTGGCTCTCTCTGCTGGCTGCTACCTTATGCTGTGCCACTTCATTTGCCCCGACGTTCCTTTTTCTAAATGGTAGGAAATCAGTACTTACCAAGTGCTGGCTCAGAATTTATTTGACTTTAATTTCCCTTTATGACCCTGTTTGCTAATCTCTATTGCACAGATAAAGAGAGGTAACCCAGGCACCATTACCCGTGATGTGGAGAATTTTCTGCACTTCAATTATAATATCTTTTTTTCCCCTTGAGCAATAAAATCTCTCTGTCTCTCTCTCTTTCTCTTCTTTTAAACTTGTTCTCATAATTCTCCCTCTCCTGCTCTCAAGATGAGGTTAGGTACTTTTGTGAKGTCTTCCTGGCCGGCATGTTTGTGGAAGTCAAAGCAGCTAGCGTCGGAGCAGAAGGTTCAGCAACGTGCACGTGTTGTTTAATGCATTGCTGGGAAATGCGCAGAGGCGTGGTGCAGGTGAGACACAAGAAGTGAATGGAATAGATTAGCACGTGGAAAGGACTCCCAGTTCTGCACAGACATCTCTTTCTGGATTGTTTTCAACCTTTCTTTCTCTAGAAATGCCAGCRTGATGAGTAGCAAAGATGCTGCTGAATTGATGGTTTAATTTGACTTCTTTTTCCTGTTGCCTTTAGAGGCATTTTAAGGMAGGCATCTGGTTCTAATCATGCCGCCCCTTTGAAAGGCCGTACTCATTTGTCTGCAACTTCTTTGAAAGGTGAGTAATTCTCAATGCATTTTTCTTGAGCACCACTTACCCTGGCAAAGAGATCTTTCATGTATGCTTGTGACCTTTAGGACAGCAGGGCCCTCGATATATCTTCAGTGCACGTGTCATCTTTGTCATGTGGTGATTATTTGCAAGGGTGAAACAGCTTTGATTGCAAAGTTTGGGCCCCAAGAAAAACAATTTCTTTATTTCTTCTCTGATTTTTTTATTAGGATGTTTCTCATTTTTTTGTTTTGTAGTTTAATTTAACTTAACTTTAAACCAAAAAGGATAGAAGATGAAAAAAAAAGGTAGATCTCTGAGTAATGGTGAAGTTGGCCTTAAAAAGGACATCAAAAATGACATAGTCCTGACTTGTGGATTTTATCAATAACAGTAGTCACTGTTAAAATAGATCATGGTTATTGGAGATGCTAACTACACCTCCTTAGAGCACAATCTTCCCAGGTCTGTATTTATAATGAAAAGATGCCCAGCCCAATAGCAAAGATTGGTTGCACCTGAACTCAATTAGGCAATTAATAGCTGACTGGAGGTGGGGCTAAACCCATATCCCCAGATTCAAGCTAAGTCTACGAGCAGTCATCTGAATGGCTGCTGCATGTTTCAGYTGTATGTTACAGGTCTGAATCAAAAGCCAGTATCTACATGACTCCAGACTCATGGAAATACAGTGTGAATCCAAAAGGTCTTGTTGCATATATAGGAAGACAGATGGTGGTTGAGCTTGCCTTATTCTGGTAAGATGAAATGATTTATCCCTAAGCTGTCCGTAATGAAAAAACACCCTGCCTGAAACGCAGGCACTCTGTGAGTGACCACTTATAGACCACTTATAGAGAGGCTGTTTTTATTTTCCCATGGGTACGGCTAGAAATAAAATGCATATGTATTTCTGCAATTGTCCTACAAGTCTGCTTTATAAAGCAGCAACTTTTTAGCATAAACAGCACAAGACACCCACATACTGATCCCTATCCTCAGGCATTTCATCCAATTTCATTGTAGGATTAACTTCTTTGCCATAAGATTGGCCTATAGCATTTATTTCTTCAGTGCTACTGTGAGACTTTTCTCAGCAAAAGCAGCAAAACAATGACTTGCTGTGTATTCTCAGGGTATTTTAATGATTCTATCTCCATATCTGTTAAAATTTACAATACAGCAGAGCTCTGACTGGCATATGGTTGTCAGCTGAGAGAAAACCATGCAACTACGAAGCAGATCAATGTTGACATTGTAGAGGCACCTCTGGAAAGAATTAATCGAGTCTGATCTTTGCATACCCTCTCAGTATGGATTTTCATTAGACGTGGTGCTGTTTCCGCACAGAGAGAGTCCAAGGTGCTCTCCTCAAGGTCAGCCCGTGGAAGTTGATGAACGCTATATAGGCTGCGGGCTTCTTTGGGCAGAGACCTTGGTTGTCTCAGAGTTGCAGCAGCATGCTCTAACCGGGCCTTGGCGTCTGGACAGGGCACTGTAGTACCGAGCCTAGGTGTAAAAGTTTAAAAGAGCCTTTGAATGCGTGGGAAATGGCTGTGTGGAGGGAGAAGGATTTGGATCTGAACTTGTGAATAAATTCCGAGGAAAAATAAATTCCTCTTTTAATCAGGGGGTAAAGGGAACCATCAGACCCCTGGTTCAAACTTAATTCAGGTACATTAGGTGGACTTGACCTCCACTAGATCGCCTGAGCTAAGATCTAGGTTGCCGTCATCTCATCAGTTGGCTAACYCAGGCTAGCCACACTGTATCATGACTTGTCACCATTTACGTTGGCTGGTAGCACAGATATATGTGAAGGCACTGTGCGTCTACAGCTCCATTGCTCCTAAAGGYAAAATCAAGCCTTTCTTTAGTGTTTGTTATTAGTAGCTGTTAGTTGTAATTGGGCCTAATGATGTGTCCACAGTGAAGCACAGAACAGTCATATTCCTTAGACAGAACTTAAAACACCCTAATAGGAGAACGCACAATGTGTTATATTTTACATATGTTATATTTCAAGAAAATGCCAGAATAGGCATCACGAGTTTGGGATCTAAGAGGTAATCTTATTAATTAACAAAACTAATGCTACCTACTAAACAGATTCTGAATTTGCAATAAATAATTAGTCATCACAAYAATTTCTTAATGGGCTATTAAGTGACGTAGGGCGGAATTCTCATCAGCTGACATGTAAGTATATAAAACAAAAAACTCTCTTTTCCAAATAAATAATGGTCTAATTAATATTGAAAAGACCAGTCTGCTTTTGCTGTTTCTTGTGTCTTTAAGAACAGAACAGGCTTATAAAATAGAAACCTATCCAGCATAAGCTGATTGTTGCCAGAAACCAATTTTTCAAGAACTGTCTTTGAGAGTCATTCATTATCTGCAGGTCCCATTCACTTTGAATCAATGATAAACTTTGTGAGATTTTGGATGGGTTTAATTAATGCATGAATATGAGATGTAATGTGCTTCTTGTTTGAACAATTATTGTCCTAGCACAACACTTGAATTAAAGGATTGTGGGAAAAAATAGAAGTAAATGGGATGCTGYAGACCTCTGAGCAGAACCCACCTGGGGAGGAACATGTGAGTCGGTGTAGGCTCACACGATTCTGCCCTGATCCTACAGTCTGAATCTCATGCCTGGGAAAGCTGCTGGGACTGCATACACCTCTTCCCAACACAAATGCCGACCGAGGAAATGTTGCATTGTACAAGGACAACAGATCATTTCTCTGTTAGACAAGTTGATACTAAGATGCAATGCACATTTTTTTAAACTAATGAGACCAGTAGCTTATGCTTCCATTTCAAATCTAATCAAGATGCTTGGAGGGGTTTTTTTCCATTTTTAATTCAACACGAGCTGCTGCTTTTCTTTTTCTTTTTCTTTCCTTTTCCTTTTTTTTTTTTTT